>CM076572.1:1063467125-1064038383 GCA_034641835.2 Pinus albicaulis
TGAAAAAATTAAACTATAAATAAACCTTGGCAACACAAAAATATCTTAGAATGTTTAGTCTAATTAGAATATATTCATTGTTTTAGATATATTGACCATGGCTAGAGCCCAATAAACCAATAGATGATTGCAAAATATTTAAGGGTTGAAAACAATTCATTTACCTTTGTACATGTAACTTACAAAGCTAACATGTCATCCAATTTCTCTACAATATGTGAACTTTGTAAGAGAGGGGTATTGTAGTAGATATCTTGGATTGAATTGTATCCTTGTAAGAGCCATATTGGATGAAAAAGGAACCCCAAATCCCACTTCTCTTCCATTCCCATGAGACATTAAATACAAGTGGAATCTTTATAAATATTTGTAATTAATAATCTTAAAAGAAATTATTCTCATATAGGAACCTTTATGCTTATATATAAGGAATTATGCTGACATATAAGGAATTATTTAATGAAAGGGTATTCCTTGGCTATGCTCCAAATTGTGTTTCAAGTCTTTCGTGTAATCTAAAGCACTTACCTAGATTGTTATTGATTTCTCATTGAGGGGTTTCACTATAGTATAATATATTATAAATATTTCTAGAATTACTTTGCTTAATTCTTCCCTTGAGTGGGGATTAATGATCAATCCATAACATGTAGCCTTTAAATCTCCTTAGATCTCCTCAGATCAACATTTATATATTCGCATATACTAAAACTTGGAAGTGTTGGACCGCCAAAATGTCATCCATTTTCACCCTAATTTCCATAATTTTACCCTCATTCTGTAACCCTGTAACTTCATAAGCCCTACATTAGTAACCACTTTCATGACCATAGGTTTTATCATTTTATTTTTTCCAAGTCATTTATTTTGAGTATTTTAAGAGAATTTATGATTGAATATTAGGAAATTAACATGTTTTCATATATACCTAAATAATTTATGAGTTTTATGATATTGTAGGCCTACTTGAAGATTCTATAAGGGTCCTATTTGGCCACCTAACTACAAATTCGAATTTCAAATTCCAACTCATGAGGATTTGTAGAATATTTGAGGAAGACGTGGATCATTAAGTTAAGAACATTCAAAGGAGAAGAATCATGCATGTTTTGATATGTCTCCTTATCAAAACTATGAGATAATTTGGAGAGGATTTGTATCTTGTATTTTTAGATGATTGGTTGTAACCATAAGAGATAAATGTGGATTTAGGAGAGATTTGAGGGATTTGTATTTATTGATCAGCCATCATCAATTTTTGTATAAATAGGGGTGTATCCTTCAAAGAAGCCAATCTATCTATCTAATAATTCCATTCAACAACACTATTCTTCCAACCAATAAAATCAAATAGATCAGTCCAAGATTCTCCAGCATATTGTTACTTTGAAGATGTTATAGTTGTTTGGTGTGCTTACTGAGGAATGGAGGGCCCCCATCAACCATAGTTTGCACATATTTTTACATATTGGTAACATTGTGTAATTATGTTATTTCATTTCAGAAGGTGTGATTTTCTTTCCAACAAGTTTGTTTTCATTCTAGCAAATGTGATTTCAATTATGCAAGTGCGGTGTGATTTCAATTCTGCAAGTGTGATTTCAATTTCAAGAAAGTGTGATGTCTTTTATGCAGGTGTGATTTCAATTTCTTTATTTTTGGATTGGATTGAATTGATTTAATTTATTATTTTCAATTGCATTAGATTAATCTATTATGATAACTAATCACCTAGTACATATAGTACATGTATGCCTCATCAGTTCAAGAACCCCAGGCTGACAATTAAATGACAGGGATTTAACTCGCAAGTAAACTAAATGTAAAGAAGTTATGACTGCATTGTTCCATGCATTGTTGATTGATTCCTATGCTTGTGTGTGTGTGTGTGTGTGTGTGTTTATTGTGAAGCTAGTTATTACTTATATACAAAATAATACAAAATACACACATCATTATTGTAAGTTTTGTGCTTTTCTTTTGGTTAATAACTTGGAGGGATATTACATATTTTCATAATCAAATATTTGAATCCATTTTAAAATTTCCTTATTTAAGAAGTGTCTTAAAGAGTAGAAGATGTTTACTAAGGTTAATCTCTACATAAATTCAAACAAGAGTGTAATTACCCCATTGATTATGCTCTATATATGACTTTAAAAATCTACCTGAAGAATTACCGATATAGTTAAACATCAAAGGATGCCAAAATGAAGAGCCACGTTTGGGCACTAAACCCAAACCAGCATTTTGGATACTACCATAATGAATGGGTCAAATTCTAGAAACATTCTTCTCTAAAAACAAGGGCCCTCAAAATTTTCCTAGTAATCATCATAAGTATAAAATTAAACTATAAAGAAACCTCTGGAACACAAAAATATCTGAGAATGTTTAGTCTAATTAGAATATATTCATCTTTGCAGATCTATTGACCATGGATAGAACCCAATAAACCAATAGATGATTGCAAAATATTTAAGGGTTGAAAATAATTCATTTACCTTTGTGCATGTAATTTACAAAGTTAACATGTCATCCAATTTATCTACAATATGTGAACTTTGTAAGAGAGGGGTATTGTAGTAGATATCTTGGATTGAATTGTATCCTTGTAAGAGCCATATTGGATGAAAAAGGAACCCCAAATCCCACTTCTCTTCCATTCCCATGAGACATTAAATACAAGTGGAATCTTTATAAATATTTGTAATTAATAATATTAAAAGACACTATTCTCATATAGAAAGCCTTATGCTTTTATATATAAGGTATTATGCTCACATATAAGGCATTATTTAATTAAAGGGTATTCCTTGGCTATGCTCCAAATTGTGTTTAAAGTCTTCCATGTAATCTAAAGCACTTACCTAGATTGTTATTGATTTCTCATTGAGAGGTTTCAGTATAAAATAATATCTTATAAATATTTCTAGACTTACTTTGCTTAATTATTTCCTTGAGTGGGGATTAATGATCAATCCATAACATGTAGCTTTTAAATCTCCTTAGATCTCCTCAAATCAACATTTATGTATTCACATATACTAAAACTTGGAAGTATAACCTCTTGTGTTGCCTTGACCTCCACTTCGATGGCTTCCCTTAAACTCTTCCCCTTCTTTTTTTGAGCCTAGTGCAACCCCTTGAGAGCTAACACGTGGGTGACCTTTGCTTACTTTCATTTGTGACCCGAGACTTTACCAACAATTATGCTATCCAAAGAGGGTTTTCGATGGATTGGGGCATCTTATCCTTTGACTACATTAGCCAATGACTTGTCTAATGACTACTTAACCTCAGTGAATGATTTATAGTTAGTTGAACATTTATCTTAATTCAATTATCACTTAAATTTGATTAAGCTTCTAAAATCCAATATCTATATTATAGTTGGTAAATAATCTCTAACATAAAATAAACTAATTCTTTTTCACTCTTCCCATATAAAATTGTTATAATTTTTTCATAAAAGAAAAAAACAAATACACTAAAATTTAACTTGTAATATAATATTAAAAAATGTTACACTAATAAAATATTTAAAATTTTATGTAAAAAATTATATATTTTAATAATTACAACTTCAAGAATTAAAAACATTATATTTTTAAATCCTTCGAAATAACACAAACATGAGATCTACTCAATTCAGAGTTATCACAATGTCTGTAACATAGTTATCACCTTGAAAATTTATTTTATTTGGATTCTCACCTCTTATTTGTTAATTTATATCCTATAGTGATATGGTATAACAAATGATGTGTACCCTAAAAAAATATGTATACTTGTTATTATCAAAGGTATTATCATATAAACGAAGTTCATTGTTTGTTGGTGTATTGCTAATTTAAAACATTTAAATATTTTGTATTTTCATGAAGTATTTGATATGCAATTTCTACTTTCACCAGACGCTGGAGACTTTCCCTATATGAGACTTTCCACCAAACACACTGGCTTGTTTCATGTGTGTATACATGAAAATAATAAAATACTTCCATTGTTCTAGATGTGAGCGCGAGAGGAAACAACAAAAAGAGATAAAGATTTATGCAAATGAAATAACAATATCAATTTTAAAATAAATGAAGAATTATTCTCCACTATAAAATTCATGAACGTCAAAGTCTATCCCTATTTTTAATTGTTGAGAAGATTTTCTTCTTAGATATGCGGCGATTAGAAGGTTTTCGTCAGAGATATGCGGCGATTAGTTTATGGGAATATAATAATAAAACTTGAAATATAATGCTATTATGGAAACGTGACGGATCGTTCAAAGTTCAGTTAAAACATATGATAATCAAGATTGAAAGGGTGATACGGGAAATTGTGCAATCATATTGAAATACCTAAAGTCGAAATTGAAATCTCTAATTCAATTTTATCAAATATAATATTTTATCGTGGAATATAGTTTATTTAGAAAGGAGAATTAAATCAGTCTAGATTCATTTTAATTTTGAATTTACCAATTGTCAAGATGGATCAAAACTTTTTGTATCTCAAGAGATTTGGTAGATCCACAAAGAAGATAGATTCTTTTGACCTAAAATGTTATGGGAATTTCTCAATTTTCTCTTCACTATAGAACTCATAAGAGTTTGATCTTATTTTACCAATGCTAATTTTCTTCTTTAGGCTAGTCAAAATAAGGAGATATTTTTTATCTTCTTGATTAGGATTGATCACCCCCTTATAGTATTTTAATTTTTTTTTATTCTAGTAGATTAATTTTCACATAATAATTTCTCCTTAAATTTAAATGTAATAATATTAAAAATTTAAATATAATAATATTTTTAATATTATTATTATGTAGTAAAGTGGCCTCTTCCTTAATTACCTAATTATTTAACTAAGACTTGTCATCTTTATGCGAACGTTGTTTGAGTTGCAAGTGGGCTCGAATAAGTTTGAAACAATCATGAGAAGTCTCTTGCCTTCTGTATTGTTCATCTTGTTCTTGTACTTTAGGTACGTAGTCATAATCATGCTCTCAATAGGGGAAAAACTCACTTCTAAGAATACAATAGAGTGTATTTCCTTTAATTTTTAGATTATAAGTAATAAAATTCTTTTGAATTTGGTCTATCTTTCTCCATTATTCTTTGGAAATATTGCAACCTCAAGCCGCACAACCATATAACATGAAAGCATCGACAATAGTTTTAAAGAGGAGTTTATTTTTGTCCCATATTCAAATGTATGTTAATCTACAATTGTTTCAAAGTCAATAATAAGATTTTGACTCTTAATTTACCATTTTCTTAATGGAATAGTTTCAATTAAGATTGTGATGGAGATTGATTTCAAGATATTTATATGAAGTCACTCATCCAAGTCATTGTTTTGATACATGAAATTAGTGTATATGATATTTTTGGATTTAATTATCATGACTTTCATTTTGTCATTGTTAATAGTCATACCTAAACTAGATAAAAAATCCTTGAGAAATTTTCGTTATTTTTCAAGATCATAGAGACCACTCACCATAATAATAATATCACTTTTAAGGCCCTAATATGCATTCATTATTGGTTCAATAGTTATGATTAGGCTGGCCTAGTGGTATGTTATAGCATGTCATTTTATCTCCTATTTATAATAAAGGAGATTCATTTGTATAGGAATCATTCTGTCTTGGAATTTGATTCATTATAAAAAAAAGGTCCCCACTCAAAGTGGACTATTATTCATTGACTTGATTATTTTGAATGTGTTTGGTTTATAACAATCATCAATGTAAAGAAGAAGGATGATTACTATACCAATTAAAGTAAAACAAAACCTACTTCTTCCAAAACACCCTCTAATTTGTCAATGTATACATTGAAAAGGGTAGAAAACATATGAAAGCCTTACTTAACTCCTATATTACAATTAATTTATTATAGCTAACCCTTAATTCTCCTAAACATATCAATTATATAATCTTCATACAACCCTATTTCAGTAGCTCTTTACTCAAAATGAACTTTTGTCTCTTCTAATATATATTCCAAAGGTTAATCCTAGGAAATATGTCAAAATATTTTATAAAGTGAACAAAGAAATACACAATACTAGTTTTATTATTTCAGCACTCCTCCATAATGATCGTAAGAATAACTAGGTGGGTCTGAATTCGAATGGAAGCTCCTAAATTTGTATTAGGTCCTTCATTTTTCTAGGATCAATTTTAGTCGAAATACAGTTGCAAAGAATAAGTAGTGTAAGTTGGAAAAAAGATTTTTTTATTTGGCTAGAAGACAACAATGAAAAAGAAGGAAGTGATAAGAAAAGGACCAAGTGATTATGTTGGAAATTTCCAAGGCTGCAAAAGAAGGATCAAGTTGTTGCAATTGAAAGGATCAAACTGAATGTGGACCAATCATGTATGGATCTTGTCAAGGTGGTTAAAATTGACTTCATCAAGTGAGTGTGGGCTAATTTGGACAAGATAAATGGGACAATATATATATATATATATATATATATATATATATATATATATATATATATATATATATATATATATATATATATATATATATATATATATATATATATATATATATAGATATATAGATATAGATATAGATATAGATATAGGGTGAGCTATGCAAGAGAGATATTGTAGAAGAAGGTAATCATGTTATTGAAATTATGACTCACACTCTCTTACCGTAATTCCCTTGTATTCCTACATAATTTTGTGGTTATAATGGGTTTGGGGTGATATTTGATAGATCTAGCTGAGCCACAGCTGAGCTAATGTGGATATGTAGAAGTAATATTTATTGATGCAGGAGCATCGGAATTAGCCAGCAATGTGGAGGATTGTCCACATGTTGTGGCTAATCACAGTAAAATTCATTGACTGTTTTGCCAAATTCGGGATTACTAAGAAGAATAAACTTCTCAATTAGTTTGTTATTGTAATAAGTGTTAGATTGCCTTATTTTAGATCAGAGATAAGGTTGTTAAACAAATGTGATCGAGAGTGATAAGATAAGAAATTTTTTGTTATGATCTTTTGGGAAAATAGGAGATCTCGTTCGCTATTATTAGAAAATAAGCTCATCATAAAAATGTGATGAGGCGAGAGCCTAGAGTTTTTTTTAAGGGAGAAGGAGAGATAGTTAGTGTGGATTTTGTGTGGAGCGGAAGCTCAGATTTGTAGCGAGATTGTGTTTTGTGTGAAATAGTGGCTTTCGTAGTGTAAAGAAGCCAAAATCCAATTGTTGTTTAGTTTTTATAAAAATGAATTGTGATGTGAAAATCGAATAAAAATATTGTGGATTTAATCATTGTTTACCAGAGAATCTGATTGAAGTGAGTTTTGATTTGTATTCTATTGGGAATTGTATGAATTCTGTGTTTTAATCAGCCTTGGCACTGTCGCATTTTTTGCGTTTGAAAAATTCATTCATATAGAAATTGCGAGTAAATTATTATTGGAACTGGATATGGAAAGGGTTATAAATTGGTCTAAAATAGAATTGGGTCTAAAATATATTGCATCGTTGTGACAAGCGACCCAACCAACTGTGCAAATTCCGATTCTGATTGAATCGGATCGGGATATAAAACTTCAATAGACTTGGCATTCAATTTAAGGCCGATCACCGACTCTGATCAATCGGATCGGAACTGCAACTCTTAATAGCTTAGTTATTCAGATGCTTGAAACCTCCGATTCCGATTTGGATTGGATCGGAACTTTGAAACGGAGAAAAAGGGAGAAGCCACTTGGTAGTTGCGATCTCCGATTCCGATTAATCGGATCGGAGCTGTGAACTATTGGTTGTCAGCATTCAAATTGTTATGTTTGTGATTTAAATGGGATGCATTGAATTGTTGTGTGAGATGCAAAAGCACATTTAAGTACACCTTTCTGGATCGAGAGTGGGGCAATCAAGTGGAATCGACGGGTAAGTATCTGTTGCTTACATTATACTGATATATAGAACGTTGTTAATGAGTTAAGTGGACGCTGTTAATTGGACACTGTTCAGCATGAACCAAATTGTGGTTTGATACCAGTTTGAAGAGATGGATGTAATAGAAATCGGTTCTGCTTCAGTGTTAAGCTGAGAACGTGGACGGAATTACATTTGGTGGCAATCAAAAGGTATTGAATTTGATTGTAGATTTAATTTAAGGTAAATGAACATAATCAAAGGTTCATCCGTAGCAGTAAGGCGGAGATGCTGGGTTTCGGTGCAGAGGAAAAGCGCTGAATTGTAGAGCACACGAGTTGAAGAAATCGACATAAAAAAAATATCAATTTGATTGTGTTAATAATTAATTGAGGATGTCGTTTCAATTTAAGGAAGCATCTGATTATTGAATGCGTGTGACCTCATGCTGAATTCAAATCAATGTAAATTGTGATGAAAATTGTATGCTACAGGGTAAGAGACGCACAGGCTGACTGTGTATTAAAAGTTTGGAGCAGAGTGAAATCAAGACCAGACAGAGCAATGTGCAAGTGCGTGGGTGAATGTTTCGATCTAAGGATGGAATCGTAATTCATATGAAATAGAAGAGTCGATCTTCATATATCGTGGTATTTAGAAGAATGCATTCCTGAATGTAGATATTCAAAGCGTATAGAGCGCAGAATGATGGAGAAAAGCCATTCCATAATGAGAAGAAATAAAGCTTCGCATGAGTGAAATCGGGCTGAGTGGATTTGATTGGCATGAATTTGGAGTCACATTTTTATATTTACGTGTGAATTATATTTCTGGTTTTGTGGTAACTCCTTATCACTTTGTGATCGAGCTAGCTTAATCTAATGGCGGGTTTCTGTGGATTTAATTTTAGCAGATACAATTGCCAAGTGCGACGTAATGGAGAAGCAAACAGAATGCCCAGAGGTCCAAAGAGTAAGCTGTGTTGGGATCATTAACTGACTGATTTGATTGAAGATTGTTTAAATATTGTTGAAGGCAATGATATTGATGATTGAAAGAGCAGAGATTGGGTTAATAGGACTGAAAGAAGAACTACTACAGGAATTGAATTTTGGAAATTGTGTAAGCAAAATAGCATTTTCTTACAAACAGGTTATCAAAAGGAATTGATAGTATTTGAAAGATGCTTTGATATGAAAAGATTGTGCAGGTCAGTGGAAGCAGTGGATTTGCTGAAAGATGGAATGAGATGTACCAGCATCATAGCATATAAGCTATGTAAAGAAGATAGAGCAAGAAGAAATCCCAGATGTGTAAACGTGACAATACCCAGCAATAAACAAATTTACTGAATGAAGAAGGTAGTGAGCAAGGAGTATTTCAAGAGGAGATGAGAACAACTTCCAACTGAGGTTGGGTAGAAGTTGATGAGGCAGCTCTGCAATTGTGATTGTGGATAGGAGATAACAATTCCAGCAAGAAGAGTGCTGGGTAGAATTGTTAGTTAGTGAAAGGTTCGAGGAAAGAACCAATAGGTGCCAAAAGGCTAAACTCAGGAAAGTTTGGTGAGGCATGAAGGAGATTTGTTATAGGCGAAATGGAAAAAGTTAGTTGCAACTCACTAGTGAACAAGGAAGGTTCACCAGAGGAAGGAAAGGAATTGACTATTGATGGTCATGACAGGGGTACAAAGGAAAGTCACAGACATAGGGAAAAGAGTGCTGAAGCAGTTGGACTCAAAGGAATGAGTAAAGAAGAAAGGGACATAGAGTTGGCTGGGATGAAGGCAGAACTCAGTCATTTGGAGAAGCTGGTATTGAAAGGAATTAGAGAAAAATGGAAACAAGGATTTTATGTGGGAAGAAGAGTTAAATGGCATGTCAGAGAATTGTTTGCCGAGAAATTATTACTTCGAACAAATGAGAATGGAGAAATAGAATACATCTGTGATCCAGAGAAAGGATCTCTCCTTGGGGACGAAGACAGTGATGACAGTAGAGAAGAACTGATCTATGCAGATCAGAATGAGAGGAATGTGTTGACATCATCCGCACAGACAAGAGGATCTCATATTTTTGGGATTAATTATTTCTGTGAATGTAAAATTGCAGGTATTCAGCCTAAAGAATTTGAACCTGTGTATGAAAAAGTGAAAGGAGCAAAGGCAAGACAAGCAAGAAAGGAGATGCATAAGGACTTTCAAGACTTCAATTGGTGGAGAAAATTAAAAGGTATGGCTGAATGGTTATGTCTTCTTTTAGTTGAAACTTATTGGATTATATTTGAAGGAATTTTAGCATGGAAAGAAGACCAATGGGAAATGGAAACAGGAAGGGAAACAAATGCAATGCAGATTTATGAAGTGAAGAGAAGGAAAGCTGACACCGAGAACTTAGCTGAAGAAGGTAAGCCAAGGAAATATTTGAAAGATCAAAGTCTTATCAGAGAAGAGGAAGAGGCATTATTGTCTTATTTGGACAAACTGAGTATTGGAAGAAATTGTGTAGAACAGGAAGGTATTATACAAACTTATGATGAAATTGCCAAGCATAGTCAAGAAGTTGCAATCCCAGAAGTTTTCTTTGATGAGGAAGAAATCAGAGATGTTGAGGAAGAATTTCTAAATAATTTAGTGAACTATCAGAATAGTTCAGAAGAGCATGAAGAGCTGATCATTGAGGCCTCGAATGAAGAGCCTTGCATTTTTGAAACTGACATGTTGTGTATGTTTTCAGGTTTGACAGGTGAGGAACAGCGATTGGACAATGTGCTTATGCATGTTGATGAAGAAGTGAGATTACTGGAAGAAATGGCTGAAACAGAAAGATATTTTGAGCATGTATTTAATAATTTTGAGAATGATGGTATTGACAGGGAAATTTTCATGATTAAAGGAGCTGAAGATAAACAAATGAAAGTTTGTGATGATAACACAGAGGAAAGAATGGAAATGGAAATTGATGACAATCTCATAACTTTTTCAGAAGGACAGTATAAAGAGTTGATGGCAGAATCACCTATGAAGATCGAAAACCATAGCTATTTTGAATCTGACAATTGTGGTGGAAATTTTGTTTTATACAGGAAGGAGGAGTCATATGCAAATGACATGTTTATTGAATATGAAGGAATTGACCTTTTGCTAAAAAAGTTATTAGACAAATCTGAGAACATAGAGGGAAGAATTATCTTTGATGATAATGAAAGAGAGGCTATAGAGTGCAAACAATAACATTTGTAAACAAGTAATATAAAGAAGGAAAGACAACAAGAAATTAAGATTTGGAAACTGGATAATGTATGACAGTAGCAGAAGAAATTAAGTCAAAGATAATGAAAGTACATCGTGTCATAAAGTAAAGTTTGGGATACTGGATGGACAACAGAAGAAACACATGACCAGGAGGTCATGGAAACTTTCAACTTCAGGAGTCTGATGCAGGAGCATCGGAATTAGCCAGCAATGTGGAGGATTGTCCACATGTTGTGGCTAACCACAGTAAAATTCATTGACTGTTTTGCCAAATTCGGGATTACTAAGAAGAATAAACTTCTCAATTAGTTTGTTATTGTAATAAGTGTGAGATTTCCTTATTTTAGATCAGAGATAAGGTTGTTAAACATATGTGATCGAGAGTGATAAGATAAGAAATTTGTTGTTATGATCTTTTAGGAAAATAGGAGATCACGTTCACTATTATTAGAAAATAAGCTCATCATAAAAATGTGATGAGGCGAGAGCCTAGAGTTTTTTTTTAAGGGAGAAGGAGAGATAGTTAGTGTGGATTTTGTGTGGAGAGGAAGCTCAGATTTGTAGCGAGATTGTGTTTTGTGTGAAATAGTGTCTTTCGTAGCATAAAGAACCCAAATTCCGATTGTTGTTTAGTTTTTATAAATATGAACTGTGATGTGAAAATCGAATAAAAATATTGTGGATTTAATCATTGTTTATCAGAGAATATGATTGAAGTGAGTTTTGATTTGTATTCTATTGGGAATTGTATGAATTCTGTGTTTTAATCAGCCTTTGGCACTGTTGCATTTTCTGCGTTTGAAAAAGTCATTCATATAGAAATTGCGAGTAAATTATTATTGGAACCGGATATGGAAAGGGTTATAAACTAGTCTAAAATAGAATCGGGTCTGAAATATATTGCATCGTTGTGACAAGCGACCCAACCGACTGTGCGAATTCCGATTCCGATTGAATCGGATCGGGATATAAAACTTCAATAGACTTGGCATTCAATTTAAGGCCGATCACCGAATCCGATCAATCGGATCGGAACTGCAACTCTTAATAGCTTAGTTATTCAGATGCTTGAAACCTCCGATTCCGATTTGGATTGGATCGGAACTTTGAAACGGAGAAAAAGGGAGAAGCCACTTGGTAGTTGCGATCTCCGATTCCGATTAATCAGATCGGAGCTGTGAACTATTGGTTTTCAGCATTCAAATTATTATGTTTGTGATTTAAATGGGATGCATTGAATTGTTGTGTGAGATGCAAAAGCACATTTAAGTACACCTTTCTGGATCGAGAGTGGGGCAATCAAGTGGAATCGATGGGTAAGTATCTGTTGCTTACATTATACTGATATATAGAACGTTGTTAATCAGTTAAGTGGACGCTGTTAATTGGACACTGTTCAGCATGAACCAAATTGTGGTTCGATACCAGTTTGAAGAGATGGATGTAATAGAAATCGGTTCTGCTTCAGTGTTAAGTTGAGAACGTGGACGGAATTACATCTGGTGGAAATCAAAAGGTATTGAATTTGATTGCAGATTTAATTTAAGGTAAATGAACATAATCAAAGGTTCATCCGTAGCAGTAAGGCGGAGATGTTGGGTTTCGGTGCAGAGGAAAAGCGCTGAATTGTAGAGCACACGAGTTGAAGAAATCGACATAAAAAAAATATCAATTTGATTGTGTTAATAATTAATTGAGGATGTCGTTTCAATTTAAGGAAGCATCTGATTATTGAATGCGTGTGACCTCATGCTGAATTCAAATCAATGTAAATTGTGATGAAAATTGTATGTATACAGGGTAAGAGACGCACAGGCTGACTGTGTGTTATGAGCGATGTATGATAACCAAATCGCAGGAATCAATCCACAGCAGTGAAGATTTATACAGCGCTGAAGATTTTTAAAAATGCATTATAATGAGGCTGACTGTGTATTAAAAGTTTGGAGCAGAGTGAAATCAAGACCAGACAGAGCAATGTGCAATTGCGTGGGTGAATGTTTCGATCTAAGGAATCAGAATTCAAGGGCGACATAGAAGAGTCAGATCTTCATAAATCAAAATAGAAGAGTCAGATCTTCATTGAATGTAGATATTCAAAGCAAAAGTAGAGCGAAGAAATGACATGGAGAAAAGCCGGTTCCATAATGGAGAAGAAATAAAGCTTCTACATGAGTGAAATTGCCAGTGAGAGGATTTGATTGGCATGAATTTGGAATTGCATTTTTATATGCATGTGTGAATGAGATTCTGGCTTTATAGGGTAACTCCGCATCACCCTTCATTCGATTCTTCCTAATATGCATGTGATCTCCAACATACTAAATATGGGGAAAGGCCTATAACTAAATCCTACCAAGATCTATCTACAAATCTGAAACACTTTCGCCAACCTCCTTCAATACCTTCAACATGTTTTGATCAACCCAAAGATGTGATTAGTTGATAGATTTACTGCAACAAGGGCAACGCCATAAAGGCCACCTCGAATTAATTTCCTCCAGGTGCTATAATTTTGCTTTTGACACATTAAATTCATTTCCATTCTTGTTTAATTGTTGTTGAGAAAGGAACTGCCTCTATAGTTCTTTCATGTATTCCTTAGGAAATTCACAACAATATCCATATTTATGCACCTTATCAAATAATGGAAATCTGGGATGATGTGGGATGGGAAACTTGTCCATCATTTCTCAACACCCGGAAAACATTTTTAGTTTGCAATTCTTCTAAAGGATGCACATCGTTGAATAACATGCAACAACTTGTGAGGAAACTCTCATTTGTACATGCATAAGCCAGCATTATAAAGTATATAGGAGGACTGGCTGAGATGAATTGATAGATTACCCATGAATATCAAAGGGTAACATTTGATTGGATATTCTCTTCCAAGTTTACATCTAGTTGACATCAAACAAATTGGTTTATGATCAAATGCAGGTCAGCCTACCCTTAACTTATTTACTTCTGAGAAATTTTCTTTTATGCTACCATTATATTTGAAGGATGTGAAAAACACCCTCCCATTCGAGGAGAGTCAATGCTAGTAGCAACTTGTCTTTCAAGCCCTTTTTCTTTTCCCAACTCATTGTCAGCAAAATAAGTCAATGCATCTTTAATTGTCTTTGTGCTCTTTACAAGGTGTATTCCCATAAAATGGACCTTCATGTTCTACAACAATATTTAAATATTCTTTGATGCCAACAACTTTAGGTTTAGGGCTTGTTTTAGGTGCTAAATGAGCATTGTCATGGTTATCAGACCCACTACACATAAATATTTTTGGGCTTTTGATTTGCTTTGGTCTGAGAGAGATTGATCAAATACACTAATATCACACATGAATTTTTCAACAACAAAGTGAATATATTACTCTTCCAACAAGAACCAAAAGTGGTTGTTTTTTTTATACCATTTGGTATAAAATCTAACACATTCCCTCCTTCCTAGTGCTAATGGTGCTTCTAATTACTCATAAGTAAAACAAGAGAGCGAGGCATTTTTTTTTGGAATGCCTTAATGCCCCCTCTAGAGAATGACCAATACAGTCCCATGTTTTGATTATTTTTAATCACATATATTTTACTTGGTATCCAATTCCTTCCCCATCCCGTTCCTAGACATCTGTGGTATCAAATTCCTTCCCCTTCCCGTTCCTAGACATCTGAATAGCTCAGTATTCATTTAACATCAAAGGTATTGTCTATTCATATAAAGTATCAAGTGCCAAAGTTATAGTGGTTGAGAGATTGAATCCACTTTGCATATGTAATTAAATTGGTTGAGGGATTGAATCCACTGAAGGAGTAGATGTGCCTCCATAGGAGGAGTGTTCTTGCCACCCAGAGTGTTGGTTGTCTACTTTTTGGAAAAGAGGAAAAATAAAATGACCGTTGCTTGAAATGTTTCATATATCAACAAAAGTGTATGACAAGAAAAGAAATCTACAGAGGGTTTTAAGGGGTTTTACTCATGGCATATGATTTTTAGGAGTGTCAAGCAATATTGAAAGGGAGGAAGGGCCATTGTGTGTGTCAAGGGATATCGAAGGCATGGAAAAGAAAAATAGCATTGATGTGGGCATGCAGAGTTCTGGAGAGAGGTTTTAGCGTTGCTCTTGCTAAGCCCGTTGTAGGGGAAGGCACATTGGTCAAGAAAAATAGGAAGAATAAAAAGAAATTGTTTGATGTTTCCAAACCCCTCCCCGATTGGGTAATTGGCTCCAAATTTGCTAAAATCTATTGGCAACACAAGAATTTCTACAAAATCACAAGCATCTGACTCAAAAGTGATTGTTGTCATGGAAATACGTGGGGGATTTTCTACAAAAATGGTGAACCAACAACAAAGACCCCTGTAAGGATTAATGGTGCAAACAAACGTGTGTGGAAATTGATTAATGATGTCCCAAAGAAGACTTATGAAACTACATTGAAATGTAGATTAGTGATCTGAACATGTGAAGTCAATGCTAAAGTAAATGTTCATTTGTTCCATTGGTTTTTATCAAACTGATTTGTAGGATTGGGAGACAACATTTCTTTGGAAGCTAGAAATTTTGAGGCAAGAATAATGTATTTGGCTAAAAAATATGTTTATGCATCAGCTATCACAACATTTGTTTTCTTTGTTGCACCCACATGTGTCTTTGTTTCTACTTTTGGTACATGTATGCTTATAGGAGTGCCTTTAATAGCAGGGAGAATTATTTCTGCACTTGCAACCTTTGAGATTTCTTGAGTTGACTGATATGTATGCGAGATATAGTTAGATATGTATACTTCAGAAATATATAAAAATAAATATAATTCCAAAAGCTACAAAAATAATTCTCCCTGCTGAATTGACTGATACGTATACTAGATCTACTCTCCACAATGTTGGTGCCTATGAGTGGCTTGGTATTCAAACGGATTTTCTATCAAATCTTCTGTTTGCGTTATTTTTGGTGTTCCTCATTCACTCTCCCAAAGATGTAATTAGACCAAGCATTGCAGGGTTGGCAATAAAATGATCCTTACATGTAGATTTAATTACACTACAACACATTCCTTGTTGAAAAATGATCCTTTAAATAGAATGTAGATCTATCTTATTCCCCATTATTTCCACCACATTCCTATACACTATCAACAGCTGATAGAATAACAAGGAGACCAATTCTTCTCATTTCCAGAGAAATACCACCTATCACATTATCAATAGCTTCAAAACGGAATCGGTTTCTTTATACCACAGATGCCAAAGTTCCTCTAAGGGGTACTCCTTTGTGGAACATATTATTATACTTTGTGGATGGTCCATATATGGGAAACACCAAATGCACTCTATAAACATTGCAACCTGTGTCTCCTCCTTGTAGATTTATATAAAGTGTTTTAGAGCCTTTCTCATAATTCAACCTAGCTAGTTGTCTTCCACTGCATTTTTACCTCAGAATATCACTTCTTTGGAAATGGATCTAAGGTGTGCATAAAATTATGAACCCATATTTAAATAGGAACCTCCTATATAACCTAATGACTTTGCAGTAATGCATGTGGCCCATTGGATTGGAAGTACCACCGAATTGTAGGGTCTGGTTGACAGAACTAC
The DNA here is from genome assembly GCA_034641835.2 of Pinus albicaulis. Taxonomy (NCBI): domain Eukaryota; kingdom Viridiplantae; phylum Streptophyta; class Pinopsida; order Pinales; family Pinaceae; genus Pinus; species Pinus albicaulis. The sequence goes on from CM076572.1 coordinate 1,063,483,890, forward strand.
ATTCCAAAATGTCATTAGCTAGTGGAGCCCCAATTTTTGGTAGGATTTAATCATTTAGTGCCTCTATCATATCATGCCATGAATGCAATGTGATTTTATGTGCTTACCCACCATTGCATAGGGGTCTTTTCCAAATGCATATACAGTGTTGCAACCCTTTTCTCAACCACCATATACTCCACCACTTGTTCCAAAGCTTCTTCCATGGTGTCAGTTGTGCCATTAAACTCAATTTGTTCTTATGCTCTACACTAATCTACCTAACTATTTTCAACATCATGCAATGCTGATAATTTTTTTCAATCTATTCAAGAGTGCTTAAAATTGACCACCTGATTTTATTTAATAAATTAGTTAATACATTATTAATAAAATTCAGCTTTGTTTCAGTTTCCCATTGAATGGCCATTTTCAAATTAATAATGAACACAACACTAGATAATTTGAAAGCAAAAATTCTACATATAAGATAGGATTGTCGATTTCTATTTCTTCGTTCCATGGAACCATACTTGGATATATTGCCCTCAACACAGTAAAGTAGTTGCATTAGTCATAGAATTAAAACATTTAAGAATAAAAATATTTAACGATATTTGAAAGCAAAAAGAAATTAAAATTGTGGATAAACTATTACTATAAAACATGAATGCGTGAAGATATATAAAATACTCCATGGGGAAATGATGCTCAAAATAGAAAAATGTTTTCCTATCAAAAATTTACAACCCTGTGAGCTTAAACTTTGAAATAAGCATATGCATTGATATGTGTACAATTAAGGTGGCCACAGAACATCCTGTACTCCTTTCAATACTAGGGTAGTGACCATATTCCATAACTTGCAATGACTACCATGTTGAATTAGTTATAGGAAAAGATATGTGTTTTTCCAATTATACCTAGGCACAGATGGCATGATGATGAGAGTCATGGGATATTATCCTTTGGCAGGCTTAGTCGCTTTTATGTTAAGTGATTGGGAGTATTAAGACTCCATTCATTATTTAAATCATGGAAATGATACTAGTAGATCTGAGTGAGATTCTGGGTGAGATTTTGTAAATTAGACCTACTTATCCAATTGACTATGCTATTATTTATTCTCAAGCACCTAAGGATCAGTGTTCAAAATTGAACACGTTAGAGCCCATCGAGAGGCCTCTGGCACGTCAAAGAAGTACTCAACGAAATTTATGAGTCATAAAATATTTAAAATTTGATTTTTACAGGTTTTAAAAGAAAAAATGAATAATATTATAATTTATAAAATGCTCTAGGAAGGGTTGTTAGTCCACCGAGAATTTCTCAAAAATTTGGCTTTATCTATAATCTATTACCAATTTTCCCAGCCCTGGTTATAGCTTGTAGATTTTGGATTCCAAACTGCATTGTGCATTTCAAGTTTCCTTGTTCTCTAACTAAAGTTTGAAGTGTCACGTTACACTTATAGACTCTAAATTCTAGGCCTAGGGTAGGCCAGGTTGTTGCAGCATTGACTTGAGTCTAGGTTGTTGCAACTTGTAGCATTAACCTCAGTCTAGGTTGTTGCAACTTGCAGCATTAACTGGAGCCTAGGTTGTTCTCAGAGTCTAGGTTGTTGCAACATTAAATAAGGTTAATGGTAAGGGAGCCGGAGGTTGTTACATTGAAATTTTCCACTACCAAGAAAAAAATCATAATGGCAGTTCAACACTGATATTCTTCCCTACTAGTGCCAAGGATTTAGTCTGCCAAAGAGCCATTTTTGTAATGAACGAGTCATTCCTTTGTTGCACATCAATGCTCATCATCTTCTTCAATCTAATGTCGACAAACAACAACCCAGTATGTTGCAGCTTGTCATCGTCCTCGTATCTTCAAATCCTAAACATTGGTTGTATATATTAAACATTTTTACTTCTTTTCGTGGATGGATAAAGAGATACTCTAGCTTCATGTGCTGTACCAAGATAAAACTCACACTAAATTCCCCTTTCCTGCTACCGTGCATAATAAAATAGAGAGTATGAGTTTGAAATTCATTGAGAAAGATTGTCAACTGATTCTTATGAGGGTGAATCCACTGTAGTCTATAACTCTCTATTGTATCTATTTTTAAGTTAGCACTTTGAGTGATTCAAGAATATCTATTTTTAGGTTAGCGATTTGAGAAATTCGAGAACCATTAGTGTGTTACCCCAAGATGCCTCCAATTCTTATATTCACACATCCTAGTAAATGAATGAGTAAGATCAACCAAAGTAGAGCTATTGTGGATGGATTTTGAGACAAAAAAATCTCATACCCATCTCCATATGATCTCATTCCTTCTACCATGAGCCGCTAGAACATGGCTCCCCTACCTGCTCCTCTCCATCTAACAAGATGCATATACATACTTATAAACACACCAAGTAAATTATCTCTCTCGCCCATGTGAAATCCTGGGTTTTTGTAAAATTTCCCAAACTCTGCAAGCAAAACTATTTTTCTCGATATCCTGCTTCCATCTTCCAGATGGCTCTTTATCCAACTCTGCAAAAATGAAAGTTGGGTCTCCTCATCTGCTCCAGCAAGCCTTTAATTTTCAAATCACAGTTCAATATTTCAGTGCAAACTCAACATTATCATTAAGAAATGAACACATGTTACTATAATAATGTAATTCATGCCTATAATATCGTTTCACCTTCTTTTTTGCAGTGGTTAAGATGATGGAGAGGAAGGAGGCCTTTGATTTGGCCAAAACAGCTGTCATGGGAGGTTGGTTTGTAGCATTCACGTCATTTATAATCATGTTGTTTGCTGGTAGAAATTATATGTTTGGGTCCTACTCAAAATTAATAAAAACTTTCATGGAATATGATCAGAGCACGTTGAATACCTTGAAATTTTTCAAGGATCTAGGTACTAATGTCAGGACTTGGGAATCAAGACCAGTGCTCTTAAAAATCCAATTTATGTATAATAGAAGGTTTCAACTATTCTTACAACCTAATGAGCCAGGTCTAAAAGACTTTATCTAAGGTCATCTATACAATGCTTCTATGAGGTAAGTACCAAGTCTTTTAGCCCATGTCCAAGTCTGCAAAGGTCTTAAGGTCTCACCTGATCTTGAAGGGTTGGTTATCCTAACCCAGTAATACCTTTGTGGAACCAGTGAACATCAGAATGCCATTCAATTTTTGGTTTTGAGATAGTCTGAGCCAGGCCTGAAAGGCCAACTCACTTTTTAATTGGCCACATTCTCTCTGTGGCTTGGCAGGTCTGAGTGGCTCATTTGTCCTAGTAACATGGCATTCTTCAATTAGCCTCCTTGCTATTAGGATGCCCTATTCTAATCAACTGAAATTCCATCCATCACATAAAAAAAGGTTGAGAATATTAGGTTTTCCAAATATGAAAACAATATAATGAGAACATCTTCAAAGACCATTTTGAAACTTCCCAAGCCAACATGGGTAATTAGTAAAAGTGGACTAGGTTTGAACCCTCGTCTTTCTCAACTTAAAATGTGAAATAAAGTCCAAAAAAATATCAAATCCTTGTTGCCTAATTTTGGGAGGCCATATCTATTATAGTAAGAACTCCAAAGGAACAATAAAGAGAAGCATTATGAAAACTTCTAATATGCATAACTCTCTTGGACATAGTTATGTCTTCACTTTGGGCTTAGATTCACTGTTCTCAAACCTTTAAATGAAATTTTTTATTCCAAAGAGTCCAAGTACCTTCTCATCATTTCCGAGGTTGTTGATATAATCTATAAATGGCTCTACATAGCGTGCAATTGAATTGTCTTGATCTGTAGAGGCTGCCCTGTTTATCCCATTGGAAGTGACATACAAGGCAACCACTTTGTAACCCCTCTGCAGAGTTACAACCTTATATCAACACCATTCTCGATGGCCAAGTCTATGAATCAACACAAAATGATGTTTTACTCCTTCTCCCTCTTGATTCATTTCAATAAAGACAAACCTCATATCAGCTCATCCTCGGGTTGCATTATTCAATCCTACAAGTTGGAAACCAAAATAAAACAGACATAAGAGGTTTCTAAAGTTTTAGGATTTGATTACCTTCACATGAATATAAATAAGGAGCAGTATGATACAATGTTGTGAACATCGCAATTGGGATTAAATCGGTAAGGGGAAAAAGTAAAAAAAAATCGTAAAAATCGGGAAACAAATTAGTAAAAATCGGCACATACAAAAATATTCATTTGTTTTCAATTTTTTTAATATCTAAAGCATCCACAACCTAAAATAAATGCATTGACACATAATTATGAAAAAAAAAAAAAACTAATATATAAGATGTGTAATATCATGTCTACTGCTACATCACACATAAAATTGAATCATGTCCTGAACAATGAATACTAAGTCCTGAGTCTCAACTCAGCCTCAAAATATCAACAAAAAATATAATAATGTATCTCATATCATGAGTCATAATGTCATATACAAAGGAATGCACCATATAACCTATACTATTGATTTCCTCTACCCCTCTTGCGAGAAAATGTAATAGCTTTCCCTCTAGTTGAAGAAGATGGTGGGGCTAGCAATGGACTTTGTTGTGCTCTATAACCTGAAGCACCAAAATGGGAACCTGAAGCACCAGGAGCTAAAGGAGGCAGACCACGTGCTCTACCGATAGCATGGGTAGGTGGTGTCACCTCCTCCTCCTGCTCCTCCTGTTGCTTCTCCTCCTCCTCATCCTCCTCCCCCTCCACTACCTCCTACTTTATCCAATCGGGGGCTGACTCCATGATAGGCCTTTCAGCCTCAACCCTCCATTCAACAGTGGTGTCAATTGCAGCTTAAGAGATGGCCTCCATATCAAGTTTCCTCTCAAGTTGTCTCACCCACAATCTAAGATTGTAGTAGACGTAAACCATGTCATTGAGGCGCTGGGATTCCAACCTGTACAAGGGTCATAAATTAATAAATTATAAATATATATTATAAATAATAAATTAATAGTTATAAAAAAAATATTTAATGAATTCAAAAAATTAGTTGGAATATTTTAATTTTTTAACCTATTACGCTTTTTGGTGTGTATTTTTTCAAATACACTCCAGTTTCACTCGCATCATGAAGAGCTACATGTTTGGCTAGGCAATGATTCATGAACTTGAGGAGATAATGAATTTTGAAACAAACAAAATCTTACCTGGCATTTTAGTAGTCCTATCCTGGACAGCCATGTCAAAGCTCAATGTGCCACCTACCATTCTGTATACTTCCATTTCTTTGGATATATCTGCACATTCTGACGGAGATGGCACCATCTTCTGAACACAACTGAAAAATCCATCCATGACCTCAGCATCAAATAAGAAACCACATGAGTAAGCAAATTCGGGGTTCAAAAATATCCATGCAGCATGAATGGGATGATGGAGTGTGTTGCTCCATCGATCATCAATCACTTCCATACAAGAAGTTGTTTCTGAAACCCCTCATCACCCTTATCATCATAGTAGTTGCGAATGGCTTCTTTGGCCCTATCCATGGCCTTATACAAGTAGCCCATTGTGGGCTTCTCTCCATCAACCAATATAAGAACCTTTACCAAAGGTTCAGTAATGTTGCTCACCTCTTGTACTCTTGCCCACAAGCTTTCCTGATATGAAACCAACCTGTAGATGGCCTCTCCCTCTGTTGTGCAGCTATATGTCAAAGCATGCCACTCCTCTACAAGAAACATTATTTTCAAATCCCACAGAGAATTCAAGAGGGATTGAAGAGATATGAAACTAGTGGCAAACCTGTAATAACAGGGTGCACCAACTCCTTCTTGTTGATGAATGTTATCATCAAATGAAGCACAGATGAATGATTATATATAAAAATTTTAATGCTCTTTGATGATTCTACAATATCTTTGATAAAATGAACCTTTCCTATGTCCTCCAGCATCAAATCAATGCAATGTGCAACACAAGGTTTCCAAAATATGCTCGGATGCCTCTTTATAAGAATCTTGCCAGCAACAACATAGTTTGCAGCGTTGTTCGTTATGATTTAGAAAACATTTTGGGGACCCACCTCTAGAATGAACACATCCAATAAATCACATAATAATCATGCATCTTTGACATGTGCAGATGCATCAGTAGATTTTATAAACATTGTCCCCTTGGGACAACTGACCAAGAAGTTAATAAGGGTCCTACACTTTTGATCAGTCCAACTATCTAACATCACAGTGCATCCTGTCATTTCCCATGATGCCCTTAACTCCTCCAATCTCTTGGTGCAGTCAACTTTATCATTTTGAAGAATGTGCCCTCTAAATTCATCATATGAAGGGGCTTTCTATCATGTGCCAACAACATTGATAGTATCAATCACAACCTAATAAAATGGATTGTTCCTGGAAACACTGAAAGGAATATCACTCCAAAAAAACAGTTTGTCCAACAACTTGTCAGCTTCTTCCTTCTCCTTTTTTTAATAAGTGAGGATATAGATGGTTGTGCACCGGGAGTGGTTCTAGGAACAAAATATGAGGAGGCAGCTACGGGGTTGGGTGTATAAGATTTCGATGCTGAAGAACCACTACCACTGTCACGGTCACCTCTAAACCCTAATATTTGACTCTTCAGAGCTGTCTTGCAAAGTTTAGTTGTTTCTATTTCTTCTAATGATTTGATGGCTCTTCGGATTATTTTTGGATTGGTATTTGTGCAAGGCCCTACTTCAAGTCCAGGAATATGTGCTAGGTGTTATTTCAATCTGTATACCCCCCCTGTCATGTGTTGACCACATAACTTGCAACTCAAGTTTGATAGGTCAAACCCCTAATCAGGTTCACCAAATTCCCATAAAAGATCCAATTTCCTTGGCATGTTTGTAAATTTGTTGAAATCTTGACTCTTGAGTTTTACTGTAAGATGAACTTTGATTTTTGAACTTTGAACTTTGAAATTTTAACCTAGGGCACAAGAAAAATTGCAAGTTAAAAAATAAAATAAAAAAATTACAATTTTACATACAACATTTTAATTTTTTCACAAAAAAAAACCCTCAACTCAATGCAAAAATAATGGGAAAAAAATACTTGTTGAAACCCAAGCAAAAATAATGGAAAAAACTAGGAGTACAAGAAGAAATATTTAAAAAATGATAATAACAACCGATTTTTTCCATTTTTGACCAAAATAAACCCTCTCCTCTCAATAAAACAAAAAAAAAAAACACAACCAAATGCAATAAAAAATGATGAAAAATACATGGGTGATAGAAACCCATGGAAGAATAAGAAAAAAACAAAAAGAAGGGTCAAATTTTATTCCCTTACCTGGAAAAAATGTTTTTTCTGAAGAAACTTGGTCCAAATTCGAATTTTTGTTGGCTTGGCTTGCTAAATTCGTTCACTTTTGTCCTCTCTTGCCCTTGTAGATCACTTATTCTCTTCCTTAGCTCTCCTTCAGTCCTTAGCTCTCCTTAGCAAACCTCTCATTGCAAAAATGAGACAAAAAAAATCAAAATCGCATGTTAAAAGGCTGATGTTTTGCGAGGCCACGATTTTTTCCAATTGGATCATGATTTTTTGGCGATTTTTTCGAAAATAAAAAATCGCTAAAAAAATTGTCAATTATATCGGCATTGTGAAAAAAAAAATCATGATTGAATCGCGATGTTCGCTTCACTGGTATGACACCAAGGCACCGAACAGTCATACTCCATTGCAACACCATCATAACATTGGATCAAAACAGAGACTCCATTGTCTAACTTGTTCAGAGGAAAACATCTAAGAATTTGACTAACATTATCTACAAGGAAGCATTAGATCCCTTGATATATCTAGTCAGGGAGATGAGGGCCAGGAGCTCTTTTCCCTAAGTATCTAAAAATAATTAGTCACATGGATGATGGATGTGAGTATTGCAGAAAATCACTGAAGGATGAGATCGATGTCTTTAAGGCTACCCACCTATTTCAATTCCTCAGATGTTCATTAATGGGCATAATATAAGATTTTGAGATTTTTTGGCAAAATAATTTTCAAGATTCACCATGTTTCTTGTGGGGCTTCTGTTGGGACTTGAAACTGTCATTCATTTCCATTACATTTTCAATTATATTTCCATATTACCACCTTCACTCCACCTCCATTTCATTACATTTAACTTACCATTACCACTATTGAGTTACATTTATGTTTTTCAAAACTTTATTAATTATTAGCATTTTTAAGTGAATTTGTGATTAAAAATTAGAAAATAATGTGCATATGCTTATACCAAGTGGGATGAAATTGTTGCCATGTGTAGGTCAAAAGGAAGCTTCTAAGAGACCTTTATGTGGCCTATCAAAACCAAATTCGAATTTGAGTGGAGAAGATCATGGGATCATGAGGATGTGTGTTTCATTTCTTTTTTGTATTAAAACTCTAAGAAGATATGTGTCTCATTTCCTATTTTGTATTGAAAATAGAAAAAGACCTGTGTCTTATCATTTCCTATTTTGATTGTAACTCTAGAGACAGACGGAGAGATTCATGGACTCTCATTAATGAGATAACTTCTCATATTTTTTTATAAATAGGAAAAGCTTTCCCCAATCATGGAGGTGTAAAAAATAGGAGAAGAGAAGGGATTATAGAGTGTTTTGTAACAATGCTTAAGATGGAATGGGATGTAGATTTGTGAGTTTATCAATAAAGAAGTTCTTTGATGTTGTTTTGATTACATCTTCAAGGAGCTAAGGATACACCGAATTGGTAGTAGAGGGCCCCTACTATTCGAGGAGGTTTCATGCATTTTCTAGATAAGTTCATTCTAGTTTCTTTTTAAGCATTTATCTGTATTTTATTTATTGCTTTCATAAATTGCAATTATTGTATCCAACTGAGTGAATTATGTTAAATGAATGGATAGTGACTCACAAGTGCAGTAGTTGATTAGGTTTCATTTCTTGTTTTTTATGGTGAAACAGTTACTATGCTCGACCAAGTAAAGACCATCTAAATCTTAAATTGAAATGTTTAGTGACTTGTAGATACAGTAATTGTCTAGGAGATCCTCATACATTACACTTAATCCTTTTCTCAAGCTCTTCCAATAAATCTTAATTATATGAATTGAATTTAGTTGTAAAGTTTGAGTTATTGTTTTAGTATTTCATTTCATGTTATAGGAGATCCTCGTACATTACACTTAATCCTTTTCTCAAGATCTTCCAATAAATCTTAAATATATGAATTGGATTTAGTTGTAAAGTCTGAGTTATTATTTCAGTATTTCATTTCATGTTATAGGAGATCCTCATACATTACACTTAATCATTTTCTCAAGATCTTCCAATAAATCTTAATTATATGAATTGGATTTAGTTGTAAAGTCTGAGTTATTTTTTCAGTATTTCATTTCATGTTATACGAGATTCTCATACATTACAATTAATCATTTTCTCAAGCTCTTCCAATAAATCTTAATTATATGAATTGGATTTAGTTGTTAAGTATGAATTATTGTTTCAGTATTTCATTTCATGTTATAGGAGATCCTCATACATTACACTTAATCTTTTTCTCGATCTCTTCCAATAAATCTTAATTATATGACTTGGATTCAGTTGTAATGTTTGAGTTATTAGTTTTTTTCATTTCTTGAATTCTCAATTGAGCTGCAATGTCCATGGATTAGGATTTCTAGCTTTCACCATTTCTTAATAAAACTTGTGAATAAAACTCTGCTTTAATAAACATTTTCTTTCCTTCCTTTTTAAATAGATTAATTTCATCTTTTTCATAGAATGCTAAGAATCAAAATATAAAAACTCCCAAGAACATCAACAAAATCTTAAAACAATGAAGTTGGAAAAATGGATACTTAGGCGCATATAGTGCATTACACTTCATCAATTTACTAGCCCTGGTCGATAATTTATGTTAGCAACTTAGAACACTAAATTGACTAAACATTTTGGTGTCGTTTCCAGGGAAGTGTAACTAGGTAGCCTTATTTCTTACATCTAAAAAAAAAAATTAATAATTTCTCGAGTATGCTCTCCTCCTGCACTTTGTGTGATCTGGAGGATCAGAAAAATAATTTTATGTTAAAAAAAATTAAAAATATATATATATATATATATATATATATATATATATATATATATATATATATATATATTTGTGTGTGTGTGTGTGTATTTTCATCATTTCATTTGATTTAATAACACTGAAAAAAATAAAAAAATTAAAAAAATAAAAATTAAAAAAAAAATTAAAAAAATTAAAAAAATTGTTTTATTCAATAATATATATATATGTATATCTTTGAAAATATAATATATATAATTTTATTAACAAATCAATTAAAAAAATAAAAAAATATTTTTTCTCATAAAAATAAGACCCACACATATGCGTGAGGCCAACCTTTGGCTTGGTCTTACGCATATATGCAGGCTTTCAATCCACACAAAGACATATGCACTGCAATTAAAAAAAAAATTGGAATCTTCTATTTTCCATATTCGTTTTTCCTCAAGCAACAGTTATTAGAAATCATTTTTAAAATTTGTAGACAATGAAGGTATATCACATGAAGAAACTGTTGATGAGGAGAAGATTGTAAATCGTTGATAAGAAGAATATTGCAAGATTACAAATTCAATTGCAGGGACAAACAATGGAAGTGTAACATATGAAGAAATTGTTGATGAATAGAAGATTGCAGACTGATGATGAAGATAAAATTGCAGATTCCATTGCAGGTAATTGAAATGAGAGGGATCGATTTGAACTTCTCTATGAGAGACAAGCCATTACACATGGAAACCTGCAAATAAAAAAATCAAACCACATCAATTTTATTGCAGAAGTAATTGCCAGAAAATAAAATGCGTAATGGTTAAAAACACCCGATTTTAAAACGCATTTTCTGAGCCAACCGAGGTGAATTAGAAAAAAATAAAACATGGGTTTTTTCGGGAACGAGGTGAATTAAGTAATCCTATTAAAATTTTTTGAAATTCGCAGCCATTTGAGAGAAATTCAAGGTTCTTCGGAGTACTAATTTGCAATGTGCATGAGAGAAACATTTTTTTTTATATAAATAGTCACGGTTTTATAAAATTAAATTTTGAGAAATAATCAAGGATCTGATTTCCTTATTTGAAGAAAAATGTGGCAGAATTCATCTGTGGTGGCACATGATGAGTGAAAAATGGATTATTTGAGGCAAAGGCATTATCACATGTGCATCAAATGCAAGTTGTATAAATTGAGAAGGATTCTGCCTCCATCTCCTTCATAGTTAGGAACTTAACCTTAGAAATTTCAAGATTTTTATTTTTATCTTGCTTGAAAGAAGCATTGGCATGACTTTGTTTCAAAAACATTCATAAAGACGATTATTTCATCCATGCTTTATTTCATTAAAAATAAAAATATAAAATTAAATATAAAAATAAAATAAAATCTTTATTAATAATTTCCTTTTAATAAAGAAAATAAATAAAATAATAATAATAATAATAATAAAATAAAAACAATAAAAAATAAAAAATAAAAAAATTATTATAATTTCTTCTCAATAATGGTTTGCAGGACAATTGGAAGATTATTTAGATGATTTGTAAACATTTGGCATTAATATTGTTGATGTGTATCTTCCTATGAAGTTTTAACTTGCAGGACACAACGAATCATTGTGATGCCAATCGTTTTACTGAGCCCAATGCATGAAGTCATCCAATAATAGGGAGTTGATTTATTTTTCATGGTGATTCTTTAAAATTGGATTGTTGTCAATATCATGAATTGGACCAAATATAGAACTTTTTGGTTTACCTTAATCTGTTTCATTTGACATTTAATTTTTGCATAAGAATAAAAAAGGAATTAGCCATTTCTTTTTTAACACACTTATGTTCTTTATGTCAAGTTTTTTTTGCAGGTTTGGGATGATCGAATGATCATTGAAGGAAACTAATTGAGTGCACAATTGGTTTTCAAAGGACCGATTTCATGAGAAACATAAGAACAAGTCCATGTTCATATCCATCAAGACCATTACTTTTCCTTCCTTTTTGAATTGTAAATCCAACCAAGAACTTCAAAGCAAATCATTTTTATTTTCCCAGCAAGAATTAGTTGTTCATTTTCCTTCATTCACATAAACTTTCCATTACTTTTTTTGTCTACTCCACAAATAAAAGCAAAAAGTTCACCTACATTGTTATTTCCCATTCTCCTTTTCCATTTTCATTTTATTTTTTCTATCCTTTTCATTTTTCAAATAAACCTTGCTTTAATGCAAATTATTGAATCCATAGTCCTTAAAAAAAATTATTCTTTCATGTTCGCGTTAGATGATGGAGGATTCCTTAAGGAATTCCTTCTAACAAGTCTTGGCCTATCGACATCAGCACATTATCTAGGTCCAAGACTAGAGTCCTTAATAGTACCTTGAGGCTTGTATGCATTAATGACAAGTTCTCTTATTGACAATCATGGGAATACATCAATGTCCCTTGATCATCAGATCTTACAAGTAGCTTGACATCAGCCCATCTATTTTCACTTTGCAAGATGTACTTAGTTACCTTGGCACTCATTGACATTAATGGTGAGTTTTCCTAGCATTGGTTAACGACATTCATCAATGGTCGATAATCCAATGACTTCTCTTCATGCTCGACATCACCACATTTATTTTTGATGACTAGAATTGTACCATCGAATTTTGTAACAATTGAAGACTACATCATTTCAGCAGTTTGCAGCAGGAATCAATTTGTATCAGTAGCAATAAAGATCCCAATCTTGTCATCAACACAAAGAAAATGAAGAAGCAGATCAAATTCATTTGTTTACATAGTCCAACAACATCAACTACCACACTCTTCAATACACACATGCAACTCATTCATTTCCAAAGGGTAAGTTAAGGTTCGTCATTTTCTAACTTTTTACCATAGAATTCCTTGAAAATCTAGAATGACAATTTTTGGAAAAAACATCTCTTCCTCATTTCATAAAATTTTCAATACCATTAGTTTGGGGGGGGGGGGGGGTGGAGATCCATTCATATTCATATTTTTCCACATTCATATCACATTCAGAAAACTAAATACTTCCAAAAGATATTAACTATTACATTATTATTATGAGCATACAATGGCTTTTCAAAATTACTCAAAAGATGATTGGATACAAACACAATCATGTTTGTCACACAAGAACCAACCATGATGCAATCCAATAAAGATATACTTTGCAATAAAAATTAAATTATCATTATGCAAAAATCAAAGGTCAAAATTGAATGCAACAACAAAATATGGTTGTAACACAAGAACCAACCATGTTGCAATTCAAGTAAAACATTTTTCAGAAGTATGAAGTTATCAAATGATATCACACAAATTTAAGCGAAAGCTCAAGGATCAGAAAGAATTAATATAATAAATTGCATGAGGACATGCAATAGCTTCAGTTGGGGGGTATGTTGGGCCTTGAAACTGTCATTCATTTCCATTACATTTCCAATTATATTTCCATATTACCACCTTCACTCCATCTCCATTTCATTACATTTACCTTACCATTACCACCATTGGGTTACATTTATGTTTTTCCAAACTTTATTAATTCTTAGCATTTTTAAGTGAATTTGTGATTAAAAATTAGAAAATAATGTGCATATACTTATACCTAACAAGTGGGATGAGATTGTTGCAATGTGTAGGTCAAAAGGAAGCTTCTAAAAGACCTTTATGTGGCCTACGAAAACCAAATTCGAATTTGAGTGGAGAAGATCATGGGATCATGAGGATGTGGGTTTCATTTTCTTTTTGTATTAAAACTCTAAGAAGATATGTGTCTCATTTCCTATTTTGTATTGAAACTCTAAAAAGACACGTGCCTTATCATTTCCTATTTTGATTGTAACTCTAGAGATAGAGGGAGAGATTCATGAACTCTCATTAATGAGATAACTTCTCATATTTTTGTATAAATAGGGGAAGCTTTCTCCTATCATGGAGGTGTAAACAATAGGAGAATAAGAGAATGGATTATAGAGTGTTTTGTAACAACGCTTAATATGGAATGGGATGTAGATTTTTGAGTTTATCAATAAAGAAGTTCTTTGATGCTTTTTTATCACGTCTTCAAGGAGCTAAGGATTACATCGAATTGGTAGTAGAGGGCCCCTGCTATTCGAGGAGGTTTCATGCATTTTCTAGATAAGTTCATTCTAGTTTCTGTTTAAATATTTCTCTGTATTTTCTTTACTGCTTTCATAAATTGCAATTATTGTATCCAAATGAGTAAATTCTATTAAATGAATGGATAGTGACTCACAAGTGCAGTAGTTGATTAGGTTTCATTTCTTGCTTTTTATGGTTAAACAGTGATTGTGCTCGACCAAGTAAAGACCATCTAAATCTTAAATTGAAATGGTTAGTGACTTGTAGATTGTTACACAGCAATTTGTTACTATCCCTGCAATCCCCATCTCGCCCATTGGAGGGTCATTTCTGTGACCAATAAGTAGTGTCATGCCTTGCAAATACCATCATTGCATCCCTTCCCATGAGGACAACATTCCTTCTATTGATCATTTCCTGAGCAGACCCCTGAAAACACCTGTTTTTTCCTTGGCACTGGTAGCCCATTATGTCCTCGCGCCAATGAGGAAAATTAACACTGAGGGCGCACCAGTTGGCGCTCTATCCCAGTTTAGCACCCGCACTAATCTGCTTATGGAAATTTTTTATAAAAAAAGAGGCGAAGTTTCGATTACAACAACTTCGTGGATGAGTCATGAGGAGTGGTTTCGACTAAATAACCACGGCCTTCCTCCTTTGGCCTCTTGTTTCCACCTTATGGGGAACCTCCCAAGGGATAAGGCCTCCCTTCCACTATTGTAGGGATCCCAACCTCCTCCTCTCCTCTATAAATATAGCCATCTTCCATTGATGAAGGGGCTGAATTGTTGAATCTCCAAGAACCTTCATAGCCTAAAGAATGTTTCAAGAGCCTTGATAGTCCTCATAGAGCCAAATCAGTAGCATGGAGATTGACGATCGAAGAGAGAGGCTTGTCCCATCCCCGATGAGCTTTACCGAGACATATTCCGCTGACGACCTGCCGAAGGAAGATTCAGCGTCAAAGACAGGTTGTATTTTCCTTTGTATGAATTAATGATAAACGACTATTGGTTATGGTTCCACTTGTATTGTTCATTATGATCATGAGTTGTGTCTTCTCTGACTGATACATAATTGCACATATTGGGTTTTACGCTTTTGTCTGTCGTGTTTCTTGTGTGTGTAGGTGTTTGATCGCGACAAGCGGGAAGATTGTGATCTGCTGGAGCAAGGAAACGGGAGTGTTATCTTCTCTACGAACAATAGCGTTGGATTCAAGGTAAGCCTTCTTCGCCATTTGGTTTATTGCAATTAGGAACTTGCACCTTAGCATGATACGATTGTTGCTAGACCCGATCTGGGCTAGTAGGGATCACCTCTGTCTGCAAAGGGGATTTACCTCTACAACAAATTGGCAACTCTGCTGGGGATCTATAGTTTATGAACTGAACATTTGGAGTATTGTCTTGTCTTTTGGGTCGATTCTTGACTTTGCTTGCTTGATTAGCTCTTTTGGCTGGCTCTTTCCATGTGTTTGGCTTTTGTTTAGCTTCACCATCACTAGTCTGTTTCTTGGATGTATCTCTTTTATTTTTCCTTAGTAAACTCGACTGGCGCACTTATTAGCCTGACAGTCACGCCCATTGGCGCATGTTGCCAGTGTATTACCCACGCCAATCATGTTCTGGCGCTAGATTCCGCCTGACAGTCGCGCCAATTTTGTAAGGTGCCAGGGTTTGCTCTATTTTGAGCTTTCTGAGCTTGATCTGTGTGTTTGGTTTCATTTTTACGACTGCTTGAGTGTTCTGGAGCATTGTTTGACTGACTGTGACCTTCATCCTTTGGTTGTTTGCCCATTTCTATCGATTTTACATTCTAGCCCTAGGGCATCTAGGTGCTATTGTGTGTCGAGCCTCCCGTGGGAGTTTTTGGTTCCTATCTGTTCAATCAATTTTGTGATTACTTATTTGCATTCGTTTCGTGGTTTTCCAATCATTTTATTGTGTTATTTGAGTGATTGGCTTCTTCTTCATTCGAATTCTGCTTTGTCTTACTTTGAGCCTAGATTACATGGTTCATTTGAGTCTTGGAGATTCTGCTTGAAGTGGTGAGTCTGGTCTTGGTTGGGAGAAATTATTTGTTTTTTCATTTTCAGGCGTTGGCACTTGTTTTCAGTTAGCAGCCCGCGCCAATTGGCCATTGGCGCTAGTTATCAGTGAGAAATTCGCGCCAGTTGGCGCTAGTTTCACCTACAAAAGTTGTGTCAATTTCAGGGTGTCTGAAAATTGAGATTTTTTTCCTAAATCCTTCACCAGTGTGTCTTTCCCTTCCGATCCTTTCACTGTATGAGCATAGATTACATTTCTCATTGTTTGAAATGTCTTATTTCCATGATTGTTTCATGTAAAAGGGAATGAATGCCTTGTTTTGATCTCTTGCTTTGGAAGTCCTGTTTGTGTTTGACCTCATATGTCTTGTCGCCTTTTCAGGGATTTCATGACAAAGTGTTTAAAACAACGATTGCATTCTTAGTGTTTTTTACATCTCTTTTGCATTCATCCTTCATTAAGAATATTTGTGTTCATTTAGTTTTTGTCTCATAGTTTGATTTTCGTTAAAATGCATTAGATCACATTGCATTGAAAAGTATTTTTTGAGATTTATCATTGAACTTAGATTACATTGTTTAATGATTGAAAGCTAAAATTCACTTTGAGTGCATTCTCTTTCATTAAAAGTGTGCATTAAGTAGATTCTCATTTCCTCGAAAAATGCATTGAGTGTATTCTTATCATTTGAAAAAAAAGGAAATTGTGCATAGATTACAATTTCATAGTTTTTGAAAAGAGAATTTTGCATAGATTACATTGCTTTATTCGCATCGTTGAATGTTTGAAATTTATTTTGGATAGTGAAAGTCATCTAGTTTGAAAAAATTTCGTTTACAGTGTTGTTGTTTGTTACATCATTGTTTAAAGCTCTTCCCTTAACTAGATAGCATTCATCAAATTGAAAGATTTCTTTTCTCATATAGCTACATATGATTTTGAGACATAACACTCACTAGGGCCTGAAAATTGAAACATAATTGAAGATCAACCATAAAATCTATTCAATTTACACTAAGACAGCATTGAAACATTAACGAAATATTTAGAGCTCTAGGCTAGAGACATGTTCCGGCGTCATTAAACCTAGTAGCTGTCGTTCGCCTCTTGGCTTTAGACAGCACTAGTACGTACTTGTGCTCCCCATACCATCGCGTATATAAAGGGAGACCCCACTAGGTTGCTATCCTTTATCCATAGGAAGCCGACTCTGCCGCCATATACCCGTGATACACCGGACACAGCATTTGGGGAGATTGCCTGCACGTACGTCAAGTCCTTGGTTGATTTCTCTTTCATTTTGAAACCAAGGTGTATATTGTAGTTCACGGTTATTTGGTACACCCTTTGCCTAGAATTCCAAAGTAGTCATTTTGATCTTTTATGACTCCTTAAATTTGAAAATATCATCAAGCGCTTTTCCTTTCACGCTTGCTTCAAAACTGAAAGAGATAGAGTCAACTTTCATCCGTTTCTCGACTCTTAAAACATGAAATGGTGAAGTTTCTAAGTTTAAATGTGGTAAAATAAATCACCCGCGATCACATGCCCTTTTAGAATTTGCTTGTGGGCCGTTTGATTATGTGCCTTGGTTTTTAGCCCGTGTGCGGTTTTGAGTTGTTGATGGCAACTTTTCTAGAGTTCACCAACCAAGGAATCCCCTCCAATGGGAATCCTGGTCATTTTCCTCTTTTTGGAAATGTTGGTGCTCCTTATATGGCAACGTTGTCCCTTCCTGGGTTAACTGTTGGGTTGCTTGTTTGGTTGTTCTCAACCTCTATGGTTCCAAATGTCTTAACTACTGTTCAATCAGTTCCTCCACCTGAACAACATCATGTTGATTCTAAGGTGGACCTCTCCCCTTCTTCGCCTGTTTCTGCATCCTCCTCTTCTACTTCGCCTAGTGAAAGTCTGGATTCGAGTAACTGGGTGGCCAAGAAGAAGAAGAAGAAGACAAAGAAGAAGAAGTCTGATAAAGGAGAGGCTAGCTCTACAGTTATTGCACCTAAGAATCCTTCCATCGATAAACCTCCCAACCCTCCGCGGAAAATCAAATTCCCTTGCATGTTGTGCACGGGAGACCATCTTCTTCGAGACTGCCCTGGCATTCCCAAGGTGCTTGAAGAATGGTCCAGCGGTCATCAAGTTGGGGGCACGTCTTCAACTGGTGTTGGTAAGGCTCCTAAGAAGCAGGGTAAGATTACCAATCCCTGTAAGTTGTGTGAAGGGCACCATGCCATTTACTTTTTTCCTTATATGGATGAAGCCAAGCGAGTGTTAGACAACCCGATTGTTTCTACACCATGCCTTCCCGCTGGTTACAATCAGATTTCTTTGAGTCTTCCACCTGCTGATGCCACGATTGGTCAAGAGTCATCCTTTGTCAATCACGCTCCCTCGGAAATTCAAATTCAGGAATCCGTTCCCGACCAACCATTGGTCATGGGATCGATTGAGATAGCCCCATCTGTGGTGCACCAGGTCTTTTCCATTGAGAGTGGACCTCACACCCCTCAGGTTCTTCTTGTTTCTTCAGATTCCTTGGACTTGGAGAAAGATTCTCCTGTCCCTACACCTCAAGAAGCTACTCCTTTTCCTCCCGTGATGGAGGTCCCAGAGGATACCCCTCCCACCTTCAAGATGGAGGTCGTGGAGGATGCTCCTTCTTCTTCTGTAACACCAGGGGAAGACCATATCGGTTCGATGGTGGCCCCTCCGAGTAGTTTGGTCGCTTCCTTTGATTGGAATCAATTTACAGGATACCGCCTTCCGTCTTATGTGCCTTTCGAGATCACAGTACAGGCCTTTGGTCTGGTTGTACCTAGCACCATTATAGATGAAGGCGCATCTGTTAGTGTTCTATCCTCAACTACTTGGCAAGCTTTCGGTTCGCAGCAGCTTGTGCCTGTTACGCAGAATCTGTTGGAATTTAACATAAGAACTGGTCAACCTTTAGGGATCCTTCCAAGGTTACCTGTTACTTTGGGAGGTAAAACCATCCATATGGACGTGATGTTTGTTCCAGGCCCCTTGGATTTCAATCTACTCTTGGGGCGCGATTACAACTATGCCATGGAAGCGCTTGTCTCCTCCATTTTTCGTGTGGTCTGTTTTCCACATGAAGGACGGATCGTGACCATTGATCAGCTTTCGTTCTTTGGTCCTGATGTGGCAACTGACTTGCCATCATCCCCTCCTGGTTTTTATCCACCTGTTTTATTTGCCCCACCGCAGGTCAACTATGTGGCTAGCTACCCTGTGCCTATACTCAGTGATAGTGTCGTGGTGCATCAGGTGCTGGGGGCATTGGGTCCTGACTTCCAGGACGTTTTCCTTCCATCAGGAGTGGAACTCTTGGAAGCGATGACTTCTTGTTCATTATGATGAGTTCATCAGAGCATGGTTCCTTTCCTGTGTCAAGCTCCTTAAAAAATGAAACCAGGTTCTCGGAGCAGAGTTCCCTGTCTTGTGTCAAGCTCCTTAAAAAATGAAACAAGGTTGTCGGAGCAGAGTTCCTTGTCTTGTGTCAAGCTCCTTAAAAAATGAAGCAATGTTGTTGGAGCATCGTTCTTTTCCTGTGTCAAGCTCCTTAAAAAATGAAACTGGGTCTGGTCGAAGCATGGTTCTTTTCCTGTGTCAAGCTCCTTAAAAAATGAAACAAGCTCGTCGAAACACAGTTCCTTGTCTTGTGTCAAGCTCCTTAAAAAATGAAACAAGGTTGTTGGAGCAGAGTTCCTTGTCTTATGCCAAGCTCCTTAAACCATGAAACAAGGTCATTCGAGGACAGTTCTTTTAATGTGTCAACCTCGTTAAAATAATGAAACATGTTCCTGTTCAATTCGAGTCTTCAATAAGATCTCGTAAAATCCCAGTCGAGTCTCTCTCTTGATTTCGTTTTTGAACCTTCACTCCATCTTTCTTTCATATGGATTGAAAATTGGGGGGCATGTACCTCAAATTGAGTCACCATGCTGGGGGAATGCTTACTTTTTCAAGCATAGTTTATTTTTGTTTCAAGCTTGTGCAAAAATGAAACCAGTTTCAAGCATAGTTTATCTTTGTTTCAAGATTGTGTAAAAATGAAACCACATTCAAGCAAAGTTTCCTGATTTCAAGCTTTTGTAAAAATGAAACCTTTCCCATTTCACCTCTGGTGATTGCCATCTTATCAGCCTGTTTTTTCCAGATGAGCCTTGGTTTTCTCATTCCGTCATCCCTATCTTCTTGGCCGATCATATGCCTTCACTTGGTTGTTTTACCCGTTCCTGAGGAACCACTACGATGAGTGGTCTTGTTAGCAAGCCTCTTAACCTTTATTTGTTCTGAGCAGTTCCACCATTACCGGAACCAGTTGCTACCCTTGATGCCACTCGTTCCTCCAGGAGGAGTCAACTTTCAGCTCTTTTATGACTCTCTAAAAATGAAAATATTGTCGATTCGCTTGTCGTTTTGACCTCGTTAAAGTGGCTGTGAAATGACATCTACCCAGTATACGTTTACCCCTTTTTTGGGCTGGGATGGATTATTTACGAAAAAGGAATACCCTAGCCTATCGCGACTAAGAGGTTTTCTCAGACATATTTTTCTACCTTTTCGGATCTGAGGAACTATTTATGAAAAGGGACTATTGGAGTTTACTTTTCCGCTGTCTTTTCAAACTCTCTAAACATGAAAAGACGCCGAGTATTTCCTTTGTCAGACTCATTAAACCCTGATGACATTGGATTCAGTTGTAATGACGATATTCGAGTTTCTCCTTCCTAGGGCTCGTTAAATGTACTAGGATGGATTCGTCCGAAGGATGGAGTTATATTACAAGCATATCATATCCCCTTCAAGCTTGTTTTCGAAAATGATTGGGGTACTCACCAGAAATGGTGGGGAAAAATGGAACCAAAATTGTTGTCGTGTCGGCTGTATGTCGCTCTTGAATATGGCACTTGTCTGCATTCGTGTCGGGTTGGGGACATCTCACCTCATTATCTATTAGCCTTCGTGGGTTTGGGTAATCCCTTTTCACCTCTCATCAGCTCTTTGCCTCATCATCATGACCTCTGATCTTTTGATGTCAAATACTGCCAAACTCAATGTCATGCCACCATATGTTCAAGAGAAGTTGACCTCTGCAAAATTCCAACCTTCCTTTGATTCTCATATAATCCTAATTCACGAAGACATTATGTTCCTCTATCTCGCATCGATGACATGGGAAACATTATGGCCCACATTCAATCAAGGTCACTTCCTGTCGACTTTAACTCATTATCCGGAAAACTGATCTAGAGACTCCCTTATGGTACCTTGGAGCCTGCATGCCTCAATGGCAGGTTCTTTGCATTCGGCATGAGGTTTTCATCATTGGCCTCTGATCGATTGATTCTACGGGTGTTCGATGCTAGCTCACTGATTCACATGTCGTAGATTGTACCTATAGTACCTTGAGGGCCATTGTCATTATTGGTGGTACCTCTCGCATTTGTTAACAACTTTCATCATTCGCTGGTAATTAGGCGATGTTCTTGCATGTTCGACTTCAGCTCACTTATTCGCATGCTTGAACTTGTACTTTGTTCGAGTCGAAATGGAGCGCAAGACCCTAGATTTTGTCTATTAGAATATAGGCTGCAATTTTGTGGATTATTATGATTGGTTACATGACTCATTCATTGGATGGCTGCGACCATACCTGAGTCTATTTATCGATCCTCACTGGATGGCTACATCCGTACCTTGGATCTGGATTATTGTATACTCTGTTATGGATGGTTGTGCCCATACCACATATATATCATGTATTTGAGATATCAGTTGTACTTCTCTACGCAAGTTTCCCAATGGTAGTGTTTTCAGTTAGACATGTTCTCGTAAAGAATTTCACCCCTCTCTCTCTTTTGGGCCTCATGCTTTAGGGGGCATCTGTTACACATCAATTTGTCACCATCCCTACAATCCCCATCTCTCCCATTGGAGGGTCATTTATGTGACCAATAAGTAGTTTCATGCCTTGCAAATACCATCATTGCATCCCTTGCCATGATGAAAACATTCCTTCTGTTGATCATTTCCTGAGCAGACCCCTAAAAACCCATGTTTTTTCCTTGGCGCTGGTAGCCCGTTATGTCCTCGCGCCAATGAGGAAAATTTACACTGAGGGCGCGCCAGTTGGCGCTCTATCCTAGTTTAGCACCCACACTAATCTTCTTATGGAAAGTTTAAAAAAAAAAAGAGGCGAAGTTTCGATTACAACAACTTCGTGGATGGGTCATGAGGAGTGGTTTCAACTGAATAACCATGGCCTTCCTCCTTTGGCCTCTTTTTTCCACCTTATGGGGAACCTCCCAAGGGATAAGGCCTCCCTTCCACTATTGTAGGGATCCCAACCTCCTCCTCTCCTCTATAAATATAGCCATCTTCCACTGATGAAGGGGCTGAATGGTTGAATCTCCAAGAGCCATCATACCCTAAAGAATGCTGCAAGAGCCTTGATAGTCCTCATAGAGCCAAATCAGTAGCAAGAATATTGACGATCAAAGAGAGAGGCTTGTCCCATCCCCGACGAGCTTTACCGAGATGTATTCTGCTGACGACCCGCCGAAGGAAGATTCAGCGTCAGAGCCAGGTTGTATTTTCCTTTGTATGAATTAATGATAAGCGACTATTGGTTATGGTTCCACTCGTATTGTTCATTATGATCATGAGTTGTGTCTTCTATGACTGATACATAATTGCATATATTGGGTTTTACGCTTGTGTTTGTTGTGTTTCTTGTGTGTGCAAGTGTTCTATCGCGAAAAGCGGGAGGATTGTGATCTACTGGAGCAAGGAAACGGGAGCGTCATCTTCTCTACGAACAACAGCGTTGGATTCAAGGTAAGCCTTCTTTGCCATTTGGTTTATTGCAATTAGGAATTTGCACCTTAGCGTGATACAATTGTTGCTATACCCGATCTGGGCTAGTAGGGATCGCCTCTATCCGCAGAAGGGATTTACCTCTACAACATAGATACAGTAATTGTCCAGGAGATCCCCATACAATACACTTAATTCTTTTCTCAAGCTCTTCCAATAAATCTTAATTATATCAATTGGATTTAGTTGTAAAGTCTGAGTTATTATTTCAGTATTTCACTTCATGTTATAGGAGATCCTCATACATTACACTTAATACTTTTCTCAAGCTCTTCCAATAAATCTTAATTATATGAATTGGATTTAGTTGTAAAGTCTGAGTTATTGTTTCAGTATTTCATTTCATGTTATAGGAGATCATCATACATTACACTTAATCATTTTCTCAAGCTCTTCCAATAAGTCTTAATTATATGAATTGGATTTAGTTGTAAAGTCTAAGTTATTATTTCATTATTTCATTTCATGTTATAGGAGATCCTCATACATTACACTTAATCATTTTCTCAAGCTCTTCCAATAAATATTAATTATATTAATTGGATTTAGTTGTAAAGTCTGAGTTATTGTTTCAGTATTTCATTTCACGTTATAGAAGATCCTCATACATTACACTTAATCTTTTTCTCAAGCTCTTCCAATAAATCTTAATTATATGAATTGGATTCAGTTGTAATTTTTGATTTATTAGTTGTTTTCATTTCTTGAATTCTCAATTGAGTTGCAATATCCATGGATTAAGATTTCTAGTTTTCACCATTTCTTAATAAAACTTGTGAATAAAACTCTGCTTTAATAAACATTTTCTTTCCTTCCTTTTTAAATAGATTAATTTCATCTTTTTCATAGAATGCTAAGAATCAAAATATAAAAACTCCCAAGAACATCAACAAAACCTTAAAACAACGAAGTAGGAAAAAGGGATACTTAGGCACATATAGTGCATTACACTTCATCAGTTTACTAGCCCTGGTCGATAATTTATGTTAGCAATTTAGGACACTAAATTGACTAAACATTTTGGCATCGTTGCCAGGGAAGTGTAACTAGGTAGCCATGTTTATTACATCTAAAAAAAAATTAATAATTTCTCGAGTATGCTCTCCTCCTGCACTTTGTGTGATCTGGAGAATCAGAAAAAGAATTTTATGTTAAAAAAAAATAAAAAAATGTTTTCATCAATTCATTTGATTTAATAAAACTGAAAAAATAAATAAATAAATTTAAAAAAAAAAATTATTCAATAAATTGTTTTGTTCAATAAAATATATATGTATATCTTTGAAAATATAATATATATGTTTTTAAACAAATCAATTAAAAAAATAAAAAATAAAAAATTAAAAAATAAAAAATAAAAATAAAAAATATTTTGGCTCATGGAAATAAGACCCACGCATATGCTTGAGGCCAGCCTTATGCATATATGCAGGCCTTCAATCCACACAAAGACCTATGCACTACAATAAAAAAAAATGGAACCTTCTATTTTCCATATTCGTTTTTCCTCAAACAACAGTTATTAGAAATCATTTTTAAAATTTGTAGATAATGAAGGTATATCACATGAAGAAATTGATGATGAGGAGAAGATTGCAAATTTTTGATCAGGATAAGATTGCAAATAGCTTATGAAGAGAAGATTACAAATTCAACTGCAGGGAGAGACAATGGAAGTGTATCATATGAAGAAATTGTTGATGAAGAGAAGATTGCAGACTGCTGATGAAGATAAAATTGCAGATTCCATTGCATGTAATTGAAATGAGAGGGATCGATCTGAACTTCTCTGTGAGAGACAAACCATTACACATCAAAACCTGCAAATAAAAAAATCAAACCACATCAATTTTATTGCAAAAGTAATTGTCAGAAAACAAAATGTGTAATTGTTAAAAACACCCAATTTTAAAACGTATTTTCTGAGAAAACCGAGGCGACTTAGAAAAAACTAAAACATGGGTTTTTTTTGGAACGGGGTGAGTTAGGTAATCTTGTAGGAAATTTCTGAAATTCGCATCCATTTGGGAGAAATTTAGAGTTCTTCGGAGTACTTATTTGCAACGTGCATGAGAGAAAAACGTTTTTTTTTATGTAAACAATCATGGTTTTATAAAATTCAATTTTGAGAAATAATCAAGGATTTGATTTCCTTATCTGAAGGAAAATGTGGAAAAATTCATCTGTGGTGGCACATGATGAGGGACAAATGGATTATTTGAGGTAAAGGAATTATCACATGTGCATCAAATGCAAGTTGTATAAATTGAGAAGGATTTTGCCTCCATCTCTTTTATAGTTAGGAACTTAACTTTAGAAATTTCAAGATTTTTATTTTTACCTTGCATGAAAGAGGCATTGGCATGAAATTGTTTCAAAAACATTCATAAAAACGATTATTTCATCCATGCTTTATTTCATTAAAAATTAAAAAAATAAAAAAAATAAAAAAAATAAAAATCTTTATTAATAATTTTTTTTTAATAAAGAATAATAATAATAATAATAATAATAATAATAATAAATAAATTATTATAATTTCTTCTCAATAATGGTTTGCAGGACAATTGGAAGATTATTTAGATGACTTCTGAACATTTGGCATTAATATTGTTGATGTGTATTTTCCTATGAAGTTTTAACTTGCAAGACACAACGAATCTTTGTGATGCCAATCGTTTTACTGAGCCCAGTGCATGAAGTCATCCAACAACAGGGAGTTGATTTATTTTTCATGGTGATTCTTTAAAAATGGATTGTTATCGATATCATGAATTGGACCAAATATAGAACTTTTTGGTTTACCTTAATCTATTTCATTTGACATTTAATTTTTTCGTAAGAATCAAAAAGGAATTGGCCATTTATTTTTTAACACACTTATGTTATTTATGTCAAGTTTTTTTTGTAGCTTTTGGATGATCGAATGATCATTGAAGGAAACTAATTGAGTGCACAATTGGTTTTCAAAGGACCGATTTCATGAGAAACATAAGAACAAGTTCATGTTCATGTTCATATCCATCAAGACCATTACTTTTCCTTCCTTTTTTAATTGTAAATCCAACCAAGAACTTCAAAGAAAACCACCATTATTTTCCCAGTAAGAGTTACTTGTTCATTTTCCTTCATTCACATACACTTTCCATTACTTTTTTTGTCTACTCCACAAATAAAAGCAAGAAGCTTACCTACATGTTTATTTTCTATTGTCATTTTCCATTTTTCATCGTCCATTTCCATTTTCTTTTTCCTATCCTTTTCATTTTGCAAATAGACCTTGATTTAATGCAAATTATTGAATCCATAGTCCTTCAAAAAAATTATTCTTTCATGCTCGTGTTAGATGATGAAGGATTCCTTAAGGCCTTCCTTCTAACAAGTCTTGGACTATCAACATCAGCACATTATCTAGGTCTAAGACTAAAGTTCTTAATAGTACCTTGAGGCTTGTATGCATTAATGACAAGTTCTCTCGCTGAAAATCATGGGAATATATCAATGTCCCTTGATCGTCAGATCTTACAAGTAACTCGACATCAGCCCATCTATTCGCACTTTGTAAGATGTACTTAGGTACCTTGGCACTCATTGACATTAATGGTGAGTTTGTCTCGCATTAGTTAACGACATTCATCAGGTAATCCAATGACTTCTTTTCATTCTCAACATTAACACATTTATTCGCATGACTAGAATTGTACTATCAGATTTTGTAACGATTGAAGACTACATCATTTCAGCGGTTTGCAATAGGAATCAATTTGTATCAGCAGCAATAAAGATCTCAATATTTTTATCAACACAAAGAGAACAAAGAAGTAGATCAAATTCATTTGTTTACATAGTCCAACAATATCAAAAACCACACTCTTCAGTACACACATGCAACTCATCCATTTCCAAAAGGTAAGTTAAGGTACGTCATTTTCTAACTTTTTAACATAGAATTCCTTGAAAAGCTAAACTGATCATTTTTGGAAAAAAACATCTCTTCCTCATTTCATAAAATTTCCAATACCATTAGTTGGGGCGGGGGGGTGCGAATACATTCATATTCATACTTTTCCACATTCATATCACATTCAGAAAACTAAATACTTCCAAAAAATATTAACTATTACATTATTATTATGAGCATACAATGGCTTTTCAAAAGTACTCAAAAGATGATTGGATACAAACACAATCATGGTTGTCACACAATAACCAACCATGATGTAATTCAATAAATATATACTTCGCAATAAAAATAAAATTATCATTATGCAAAGATCAAAGGTCAAAATTGAATGCAACAACAAAATATGGTTGTAACACAAGAACCGACCATGTTGAAATTCAAGTAAAACACTTTGCAGAAGTATGAAGTTATCAAATGATATCACGCAAAGTTAAGCCAAAGCTCAAGGATAAAAAAGAATTAATGTAATAGATTGCATGAGGACATGCAATAGCTTCAGTTGGGGAGTATGTTGGGCCTTGAAACTGTCATTCATTTCCATTACATTTTCAATTATATTTCCATATTACCACCTTCACTCCACCTCCATTTCATTACATTTACCTTACCATTACCACTATTGAGTTACATTTATGTTTTTCCAAACTTTATTAATTCTTAGCTTTTTTAAGTGAATTTGTGATTAAAAATTAGAAAATAATGTGCATATGCTTATACTTAACAAGTGGGATGAGATTGTTGCAATGTGTAGGTCAAAAGGAACCTTCTAAAAGAACTTTATGTGGCCTACCAAAACAAAATTCGAATTTGAGTGGTGAAGATCATGGGATCATGAGGATGTGTGTTTCATTTCCCTTTTGTATTAAAAATATAAGAAGATATGTGTCTTATTTCCTATTTTGTATTGAAACTCTAAAAATACATGTGTCTTATCATTTCCTATTTTGATTGTAACTCTAGAGATAGAGGGAGAGATTCATGGACTCTCATTAATGAAATAACTTCTCATATTTCTGTATAAATAGGGGAAGCTTTCTCCTATCATGGAGGTGTAAAAAATAGAAGAAGAGAAGGGATTATAGAGTGTTTTGTAACAACGCTTAAGATGGAATGGGATGTAGATTTGTGATTTTATCAATAAAGAAGTTCTTTGATGTTGTTTTGATCACATCTTCAAGGAGCTAAGGATTACACCAAATTGGTAGCAGAGGGCCCCTGCTATTCGAGGAGGCTTCATGCATTTTCTAGATAAGTTCATTCTAGTTTATCTTTAATCATTTCTCTGTATTTTCTTTACTGCTTTCATAAATTGCAATTATTGTATCAAACTGAGTAAAGTCTGTTAAATGAATGGATAGTGACTCACAAGTGCAGTAGTTGCTTAGGTTCCATTTCTTGTCTTTTATGGTTAAATAGTTACTATGCTCGACCAAGTAAAGACCATCTAAATCTTAAATTGAAATAGTTAGTGACTTGTAGATACAGTAATTGTCTAGGAGATCCTCATATATTACACTTAATCCTTTTCTCAAGCTCTTCAAATAAATCTTAACTATATGAATTGGATTTAGTTGTAAATTTTAAGTTATTGTTTCAGTATTTCATTTCATGTTATAGGAGATCCTCATACATTACACTTAATCATTTTCTCAAGCTCTTCCAATAAATCTTAATTATATGAATTGGATTTAGTTGTAAAGTTCGAGTTATTGTTTCAGTATTTCATTTCATGTTATAGGAGATCCTCATACATTACACTTAATCCTTTTCTCAAGCTCTTCCAATAAATCTTAATTATATGAATTGGATTTAGTTGTAAAGTCTGAGTTATTGTTTCAGTACTTCATTTCATGTTATAGGAGATTATCATACATGAAACTTAGTTATTCTCTCAAGCTCTTCCAATAAATCTTAATTATATGAATTGGATTTAGTTGTAAAGTCTGAGTTATTGTTTCAGTATTTCATTTCATGTTATAGGAGAACCTCATAAATTACACTTAATATTTTTCTCAAGCTCTTCCAATAAATCTTAATTATATGAATTGGATTCAGTTGTCATGTTTGAGTTATTAGTTTCTTTCATTTCTTGAATTCTCAATTGAGTTGCAATATCCATGGATTAGGATTTCTAGTTTTCACCACTTCTTAATAAAACTTGTGAATAAAACTCTGCTTTAATAAACATTTTCTTTCCTTCCTTTATAAATAGATTAATTTCATATTTTTCATAGAATGCTAAGAATCAAAATATAAAAACTCCCAAGAACATCAACAAAACTTTTAAACAACGAAGTAGGAGAAAGGGATACTTAGGCACATATAGTGCATTACACTTCATCAGTTTACTAGCCCTGGTCGATAATTTATGTTAGCAATTTAGGACACTAAATTGACTAAACAACTTCTTCAATGGGTTGTTATTCACCAACAACATGATTGATTCTTTTTGGGATCATGTCTTCAACTTTTCATACTGATAATGAAGATATAATGGAATTTCAGAGGAGATTGTCAACATATGCATATGCATGCATCATCTGGCGAAGGACGGTGGCACGGTGGCTATAATAAAGACCAAACATAGTGTTATTCATTTCACTAACATAGGTTTCCTTAAATATGGGGACAATGTTTAGATTGTCCAACAATACTTTCTAGCAATAAATTATGAATAATGCGGCCAAATTCAGTATCAAAATAATTTTAATATTAAAATAAATTTAACAGAAAAGAATGCTTGATAAACTACATAGAAATTTACATCCAGCGCCAAATACTAACATGACTGAACTAAAACATTTGAAATAATATGGCTAATCTTGAGCTAAGTAAAACCACACAACTAGTCCTAAAACCGATAGTATCTTTTACTTGAACAAACCCTACCAAGATATCAATTATGTGAAGAACTTTGAGAATGTGCTACAATCATAGTGGTCTCAGTCTACCATAACCCAAATTAACACTAAGCTGAAAAGTTATCTGATTAATAAAAATTAAAAGTTTTCATAGAGTGATTTCAACCATGTCAACTTTGAGGGTCAAGTGAGTGTCCCCACCAGGTTCGATTACATTACAGACAAATATCTAGCCATAGATATAAATTTTGATACCTGTGAGAATATACCCAAACAATGATGCATACAAGGCACTTGGTATGGCACTAAAAATATTTAGGAAAGTAGTCTGTCACTCAGAAAGCCCTCGGAGAACCTCACCTGTGTTGAAGCTATCCTCATTGAAAACAATCTTTCTTTAAATATCATGTACTCAGGCGTTTCAATAATTGGGTATCTTGGTCATCAAAATTCCGTGATTTTAAGGGAAGGACTACTCTAAACATGTCAAAATGTCCACCAATCAACGAATTGCAGGTGAAATTGTTAGGGAAAATGTGCTTGTCTTTTTAATTTCCATGAAGTGTACATGGGCCTCCTACATGTTGCTTTGCTTGCAAAGTCCATTGATGAAATCAGGGTACACAGTGACATCAGGAAAATGTATTGTTTCTTCCATTTCAGCCCATAGCTTGAAAGTTGGTCATATATATCCTTTCTTAAAATTCCCATCAATTAGTTCAGGAGGCATGTATGCATTCGGTTTCTTGGAAATACTTGCCATTAATATATTCCAAATACGATTATTTAGAGTAAGACCTTCATTCCTCAATGCTTCAAGAATCGTTGCAGCTTCTGCAATGTTTGCTTGCTTACAAAGACCATATATTAATGTAGTATAAATAATTATGTATGGGTTGTTAAAAAAATTCTCACCAATTTATCAATGAAATCAAGTCTCCATGGTCTCCTCCCTCTGCAAGTCTAAAGGTCCTAGAAAATCTGAGGCAAGGACATATGTGGGAAATGAAGTGAGGAGGCTTAAGGGCAAGTCAAGGACAGAATTTGGGCAGATTTCTTGATGTCTTAGGTTGTTGGTGCAAAGGTAAGTAAGGATCTTTCTGTGAATATTTTGATATGGTTTTCATCTCAGTTCAGTACCACAAAAAAAACTGCAGCCACTAATATTGTTAGCACAGGTAAACAAGGGTGTTTTCTAGTGCTGATGTGGACAGATTGTTGTTATTCTGATCTGAGAGTGTCCAAGGCCTACAAAATGAATATCTTGGTCTCCCAGGAAACGTCAGATAGAAGAAAGTATAGTTCTGTAGTTTATGTAATCTCAATAGTGAGATTAGAAGTTATCCTATGGAGATTACTCAAATCTTAGAGGTATTCATCTTTAAAAGAAGTTGCAGTCAAGAAATAACTTATATTCAGCACCTGTTCAATCATTTAAGAAGTCAACCTTGTAATAGCTAGTCTGAGCATATATATTCTCCAAGTTTGGTCAGTACGACTAAAATTTCTATTCTTCACCTCTGTAAGGATATTTTTAGCATAAGACTGTACATGATCTTAAAGGTGAAGTCAGGGTTACTCTTCAAAATTCCGATCGATCAAGTAAAGGCTAAAAAGGAAGAAGAATAGTCCTTCCATAGTTTTGATCACAATTACTTAATTCAGAGCCCTAGGATCAAAGGAAGAGAAATCAAGACTACTATCTCGTTTCTATGCTCAACTCATATATACTCATAGCCTAAAATTTAGTTAAGACAACCTATAGACAGTGATTGAAGCATTAAGGCTCTAAATTATGGTATGGATTAACCCTTATTTAAGACAATATTCTAGAGCATTCCATATTGTGAATGAGTAAGAGACATTGTGAATCTGTGGACTCCTTCTCACAACAGGGCTTGAATACTTGATTGGAGAAATACACACTATTTGATCTAGAAATCTTGGTCCATAATTGCCATCCGAATTTCGGAAGCATGCATTACCAGGGATATGCCTAGTTGAAGAAAAAAATTTGTCCTGAGATTGTTGTGACTACAATAAGAAGGCATGTGAAGGTAGTGTCACAATAAGCCCAAAATCTTATGATAGTCTGGTTACTCACGTTTTTTTAATTCTTGTAGCTGCAGTCACCATTTTATTCTGAACTCTCCCATCTCACATTCCTAAGCATGAATCTCTTGCAATTGAGGCCAGAGTTCAGTACAGGTATGTTTCATTATGGTACGATATATTGAAGCTTCCTAAGAAAAAAATAAAATATGAAAGGGTAACTCAAATATTGGAAGTATGTAATCAAGTCTGATTCAAAGGCAATCAAATTCTAAGTATATTGAAAACAATTGTGAAATGCGAGACAGTGGACAAGATACCTTAAATTATAGTTTTGGCACTTATGTCATGCTTCTATATTTAAGCAGAGATGTGTGCATTAACTCCTGAAAGGACAAGACTGGACTTTGGAGCATTGCCCTATCATCATCTTGAGGGGGGTTTGTTGGTATCATTATCAAATTCCCAGTTATGATGACATTGAAAGATATTGTTTTAAAGCGAATCTCTAGTTTTTCACTTCAAGTTATTCAGAATATAATCATAATTCATTTCCTGATTATAATAGCATCTATGTCCTGGAAGATATAATTGGAAGTAAACCAGCTTGACTCCTCAGTGATATTTTCAAGCACTCTCTCAGTATCAAAAGAAATATTGCCTGACATCTCTAAGTCTTACAATGATTGAATTATGTGCATTAATATCCATGATACAATGTGGCCTATCAGCCAGCTATAAATTTGTTGCATTTTTCCTGTGTGCACAAGTTATTACAGTAAATTTGACCATGTCATCTTGGATAGGAGATGAACTAAACTTGGAAACTTCATTCTTAAATATCAGTTACAAGGTCTTAGAATCCCATTGGTGGGCTTTGATCATGAAATATAGAGGCGCATGTGATGGAAAAGACACATGGGAGGATTTCTAGTCAAGTTTGGGGATGTGCATCTTGATTGCAATAATTAAATCCATGACAGAAATGAAGAACCTCACCATCTGGTGGATGAATCTGTATCCTAGTCTTTGGGGGAATTCAAAGGAAAAATTGGATCAATAAAGGATATTTGCTACAACAACTTCTGTCTGAGATAGAACCATTTTTATTATCTCCATAATAATATTTAAGCATGACTGCAGTACCCTTGTTCTCTCTGTATCCTTGAACCTAAGCAATAGTTGATGTCAAACTTCCTTCAGCCCTTCTAAGCCCCAATCATCGAAATATTTGTTAAGATATTCAGAGGGAGCTATGATTTAGAGGGAGTTGATTTCTCCCTTAACTTAAAAGTTTTATGTGATGGAGAATTTTTTGGTATGCATCGTTGGTGTTCTTGATAAACATCCTATCAGTCATATGCCTCGCTATAAAGAACCCCATATTTTGAATAGCTTCTTATTGAGATATCTCTGAAATCTGAGATTCCTTGAATATTCTAAAGCTAGCTTGGTTGGTAGTGTGATGGATGGAAAGAGAACATCTAGTGCTATACCTCTTGATTTGGTTGCTTTGGAAGAATTATTGAGGCTGAATGTATATAGCAGAAAGTATGGCTTATTATGAAACTAGTTGGTTGAGGAAGCTCTTCCATAATCCATTTGTGCACATGATAGAAATCACCATTGTATATTGCAATAATGAAAGTAGGATTCACCTTTTAGACAATCCATGATCGACTACCGATACCACTTTATTTAGAATATGGTACAATTAAGCTTCATCATTTTAGGATGCGTTTGCAGGTTACCGACATCCTTTCAAAGCCTCGTGGTAATGTCAAAATTTATCTTCATTCAGATAGAGGTTGGGAGTCATGGAAAGTCCCTTCTATGATGGTCACGGTTGAATACTGAGCTCCGGAAGCTCTTGGGAGCTTGGGGCACTTACTGAGCTATGAGCGACCATAGGGTGAGTGGTTCACCTTCCCCTAGTGGTGCATTGTGTACAGGGTGAGTAATTCACCTTCCCCTGTGATACCCCATGATGGATGACATGTGTGTAGCGTGAGTGGTTCAACGTCCCCTACGATTGCGAACATATGTGTAGGGTGAATGGTGGTTTTGACTATTATTTGAGGCCAAGTTTGACTGGGTTTGACCGAGCTCAATTGGAGGAGGTATATTGTTGGTTTGACCAACGCTGACTTTGTTGGCTAGGGCATCCTGTTAACTACTATAAATTGTACTTTCTCTCTCTGCTAAATTTGAAGAATAATAAGAAGATTTGATCAAATGGTTTTCCCCACATTGGGGTTTTTCCCTGGCATTTGCCAAAACTTGTGTTCTCTTGTCTTGGCTTGTCTTCAGGTTATTTGTTTATGTTCTATCAGAATTTATTGTAAATTTTAATGCAATTGATAAACATGAATTGAATTGGGCTAATAAGAAAGATTGAAGTAAATTTCTCTAAGAATAGAACATACCATCGTTAACTAAAATTAAAATGGTATTAGAGCTGAGGTGAAGACAAAGCCCAAGCAAGAGTGAGAAGAACAATCACTGAAAGTTGATTAGACAAGGACAAAGGTCAATGGCTTCCTCATCATACTTCAAATCTGAGGATAAGCTCAATGATAAGTCTGATTATCATGCTTGGAAAATGTCCTTGGATCTGACATTGGAGGAACATGTTATGGATTATGTGCAGAGAAAGATCACCGAGCCTCCATCAAATGCATCGGCTACCACTAAAACAAAGTACAAGAAAGGGAAAAACAAGGCAAAGAAGATCATCATGGATTCTATTCACAAGCACTTGGTTGCTTATATCTCTGAGCTGGGCACATCTAAGGAGATGTATGATAAGTTGGTTGGCATGTTCATGGCTAGAAATGCTAATCAAATTCTCTTTTTTAAGAACAATTTGAAGGACATCAATATGGACAAGGATGTATGTATACCCAAAAATACAGTGTACATCATGGTTGTTTACATCCTTTTAAAAAATGATAAAGGGAAATCCTAAGATACTTGCCTACATCCAAAAGAAAAACATATTTGAAATAGTGTCTATCTTTGAACCTCATCCATCCTCAGTAAATAAAATAGAAACAAAGAAAATCATAAAAGCTGCCAATGATTTGACACAACAACAGGTTAGTACAAAGTCATATTTCCTTTATGGTTGAGACCTGTTCGATGAAATATGGATTGAGATGGCATCCCGATGTATGAAAAACCAACTTTTAAAATCTCTGACAGCTGACAACTCCAAAACATGTGTGAAACTCTGTAGGCAAGGATTGCACAACAAACTTTGTTTTGGGTATATCTCCCAAACCGTAACATATATTTTTTGTGTATTCTCCCTTTATTCATTATATAGGCAAAGTATCATAGTGTAATAGGCAGTTTCATACAAAACATGTTCGATCCATGGAGAGGATCAACACAAACTGGAAAAGTAGAAACATCATGGTTGTTTAAATCCTTTTAAAAAATGATAAAGGGAAATCCTAAGATACTTTCCTTCATCCAAAACAAAAATATATTTGAAACCGTGTCTATCTTTGA
The DNA here is from genome assembly GCA_034641835.2 of Pinus albicaulis. NCBI lineage: Eukaryota > Viridiplantae > Streptophyta > Pinopsida > Pinales > Pinaceae > Pinus > Pinus albicaulis. The sequence continues at coordinate 1,063,519,411 of CM076572.1, forward strand.
ACCTCACCCATCCTCAGTAAAAAAAATAGAAACAACCGAAAATAAAAAAAGTTTCCAGTGAACTGACAGTGTTGCGCAGCAACTGGGTAGCACAAAGTCATCTTTCATTTATTTCTGACACTTTTTCGATGAAATATGGGTTGAGATGGCATCCTGATGTATGAAAATCCAACTTCTAAAATCTCTGATAGCTAGCAGCTCCAAAACATGCGTGAAACTTTGTAGGCAAGTACTGCGCATCACACTTTGTTTTTGGTATATCTCCCAAACCATAACATATTTGTTTTGGTTATATCTCTCTTTATTCATTATATAGGAAAAATATCATAGTGTAATAGGTAGTTGCATACAAAACATGTTTGATCCATGGAGAGGATCAACACAAAATGGAAAAATAGAAACATCGTGGTTGTTTACATACTTTTAAAAAATGATGAAAGGAAATCCTAAGTACTTGCCTTTGTCCAAAAGAGAAACATATTTGAAACAATTTCTATCTTCGAACCTCATCCATCCTCAATAAAGAAAATAGAAACAACAGAAAATCATAAAAGTTGTTAGTGAACTAACAGTGTTGCGCAGCAACTGGGTAGCACAAATTCATCTTTCCTTTATGGCTGACACTTGTTCGATGAAATATGGGCTAAGATGGCATCCTGATGTATGAAAAACCAACCTCTAAAATATCTGACAGCTAGCAGCTCCAAAAAATGCATGAAACTCTGTAGGCAATGACTATGCAGCACACTTTGTTTTGGGTATATCTCCCAAACCGTAACATATTTTTTTGGGTATATCTCCCTTTACTGATTATATAGGAAAAATATCATAGTGTAATAGGCAGTTGCATACAAAACATGTTCGATCCATGGAGAAGATCAACACAAATAGGAATAGTAGAAACATCATGGTTGTTTACATACTTTTAAAAAATGATAAAAGGATATCCATAGATACTTGCCTTCATCCAAAAGAAAAACATATTTGAAACAGTGTCTATCTTCAATACTCATCCATCCTTAGTAAAGAAAATAGAAACAACAGAAAATCATAAAAGCTGCCAGTGAACTGACAACTAGGTAGCACAAAGTCGTCTTTCCTTTATGGCTAACACTTGTTTGATGAAAGATGGGTTGAGATGGAATCCTAATGTATGACAAACCAACCTCTAAAATCTCTAACAGCTAGCAGCTCCAAAACATACGTAAAACTCAGTAGGCAAGGACTACGCAACACACTTTGTTTTGGGTATATCTCCCAAACCGTAACATTTTTTTGGGTATATCTCCCTTTATTCATTATATAGGAAAAATATCATAATGTAATAGGCAGTTGCATACAAAACATGTTCGATCCATGGAGAGGATCAACACAAACTGGAAAAATAGAAACATCATGGTTGTTTACATCCTTTTAAAAAATGATAAAAGGAAATCCAAAGATACTTTCCTTCATCCAAAACAAAAACATATTTGAAATAGTGTCTATCTTTGAACCTCATCTATCCTCGATAAAGATAATAGAAGTAACCAAAAATCATAAAAGATTCTAGTGAACTGACAGTGTTGCGCAGCAACTGGGTAGCACAAAGTCATCTTCCCTTTATGGTTGACACTTGTTCGATGAAATATGGGTTGAGATGGCATCCTGTTGTATGAAAAACCAACCTCTAAAATCTCTGACAGCTGGCAGCTCCAAAACATGCGTGAAACTATGTAGGCAAGGACTACGCAGCACACTTTGTTTTGGATATATCTCCCAAACCGTAACATATTTTTTTTGGGTATATCTCCCTTTATTCATTTAATTATCTTCATTATATAATAAAAATATCATGGTGTAATAGGAAATTGCATACAAATCATATTCGATCCATGGAGAGGATCAACACAAATTGGAAAAGTAGAAACATCATGGTTGTTTACATCCTTTTAAAAAATGATAAAAGGAAATCCTAAGATACTTTCCTTCATCCAAAACAAAAACATATTTGAAAGAGTGTCTACACGCTTGAAATTATGCTTATGGCATCTCTGTGTGCATACACAACTAGGCTAAGAAATTGTGACATGGAACATACGTTGAGCTCCTCACACCTTCTAGCTAATAACTTAGTTAACATGAGTGGATTCATCGCACACAACAATATGAAATAGCCAAAATAAATAGAAATATCATAATAACTTATTACAACATCACTTGAATCATCGCACACAATTATAACAAGTAGCCAAGATAAAAGATAAATGTCTCAATTTCCATGAAGTTAAGCATTGACTCTTTGGTCCTAGTACATATTCATATAAGTGTAATGTATTAAACATGGGGCCAATATCAATTTCTTCAAACATATCTTTGAAATAATCATATCACCTATCTACTCCAAAGTGAACAAACCCATAGAAAGGCTTTGAATCCAAAACCAAATCTCTTTAGGGAATTGACACTTCCAAAAATGCATCCATAACCTTCTAATTTCGTGCTATAATTGCAATTCCCAGTTATGAAGCATGTTTTATGAAAAATTCCCGACAATAACATTGTTGCAAATAAAACATGTTAAGGATACTTTTTTACCTTCAAATATTTTAAAGCTTTTTTTTCCTCTAAATCCTTTATGCCTTCTACAAACCCACTCATTTTCTTAAGAAGAACCTTAACTTCTGACTTCTCTTGGACTGTTACATGTCAAGTTGCCACTAGCTCTAGAATTAGCATCAATGCCTCTTGATACTACTCTTTTACCCATGACCAAATTACATATTTTGTCCACCTTTATAGCCACATATTAAAGGTCTCATCAACTAATTTCATCTTTATCATGGCAGCCCATTCTATATTTAATATTTTAAACCATTTATATACCTAGTTGTAGCCTACTTTTATCTTCGTTTAAATTCATCATGATCTGCAACTTGATGGATTGCTTAGTGTATGACTATCTAGACAACTCTTTTTGTTGCAAGTTTTAGAATTGCATGAACAAAGTTTGTTTATAATTAAGCTAAAAAGAATTCATTTATTAACTTCTATATCCTTTTGAGCCAGGTGTGTGTTGTACCCTAGAGACAACCTCTGGTTGTAGGAGGTCAGTACCCAAGAAATTCACAAAATTGTTTTAAAGTTTTATAGATATTTTCCTAGAGACAAAACACCCTTGAGTGTAATGTCAGCTTAATATTGGAGACAAACTCAACTAACTAGATTGGCCTTTAATTTAGTGATTGCAGACTCTAAAATTTATAACTGAAAGAGGGATAGTTCATAATAGGGTTTATCACTTTGGACCAAAAGGATGTTGAAAAGTGTAACTAGGTTGATCTTCATGTTGACTATCTAAATTATATATTTATGTAATAAAGAAGGCAAACATAATAAATATATTCTTGGTATGCTTGCGTCATGGGTTTCATGAGAAAAGCTCTATTCTAGGTCAAAGGACTTCTTCTTGATGTCCTTTAGGAACTTTTCCTCTAGTTATACATATATTAAAGAGTCATGTTTATGATAAGTCAAAGATACATCTGTATGCTTAAGTTCAGCATTGAAGATAGTAAAGTAGTCGGCTTAAAAAAAAAAAACTCCTACATAAGTCGACTCAAAAGCATCTAGTCATGTCGGCTCCAATAAAGAGACATATTATGTATATATATAAAGTTATACCGTGGCTCATTCAAGAATCAAGACTCACAATAAAAATGAAAAATAGAAACACGAAGACATCGGATATCTCTAAAATAACACTATATATAATAGAGACTACATTGCGGATGAGAAATAAGACAATTGTGTGGACTACATTGCAAACACGTGGCAGTATATGAATGCAGGTTAGACAATATGTAAGTGTGAACTAAATTGTGGATATGTCTGAGATAGTTTTGCGTACTATTTTGAAAGGAGTAAATAGGAAAATACACAGTGCGGTCAACACAATACATTATATTCAGTGTGATCAAGCAGTCATAGTTTGCAGATAATCTAAGGGATCTTCAATATGGTTTTTGAAAGATTGTACTGCGGGAAGTTTGAAGAGCTATCTATTTGATATAATGTTGATGCCCTGAGAATTAATCTAAGCCCGCATCATATTTGTATGCCTAAAGTTCACGTGGAAGACATTTGTGTTTAACTGAAGTTTACGTGGAATAGATTTGTGTATATTTAAAGTTTACATTTGCATATACCTGAAGTTTTCCTGAAAATAGAAAAGTTTGAGACAGTGATCATGAGGAGAAGCGACATCAATAGTGAGGAAGTTAAATCCTTCATTTACCTTCTCACAGTTGAAGCAATTCAAATACAAGAATATACAAAGTAAAGATCAAGGTCTACGGTCTACGTCTGGGTCATGGTATTTGTCATTTGAAGATCTATATGAAGAATTCTTTGCGGGTTTTCCTTTCCAAGAGGGAGAGGCTTTGCCCTGGCTCTAGGAGTCTAACTTTGGTTTCTTGTGCCTTTCTATAATTGACTTGATGAAATATTAACTAAACTAAAAGAAGGGAATACATAAGTATCACAAGTAAGGTCACAAGTAATTATCAAGAAGAGAATTTGTATTAATCTACAACCCTCCAAATTCTCAACAAGGGAATACAATATTTACACCCTAAGACTATAGTGATGAATGTAACAGTGTGAATAAAGAAGATGAAAGTGGTTAGGCAAGAACCCACGTTAAACTTCGCAATGGCAAGAACCCATGCATGCCATCAATCTGGAGCATGTGATATTTATAACCATTGATTGTTGTTTAACTTCCAATTCATTTTTTGTCTCCTCCAATTCCTTAGCTTCTTGCATAGAGATTTTTGTGAAGGAATCAAATTTTGACTGAATAGAACTGAGCCTTTGCAAAACCTAAAGACTGATTCACAGACATCTGCAAGACCTGGATTCAGTTGTGCACTTTTTGAACTACTCATAGATGCTTCTTTAAAAACCTCCATGGCTTCATCTGTGTGCTCCTTGAGCTGAAATAAAGCCCAACAAACAGATTTCTCTATTTGAATGAATGCATCTACATTATTAGATGTTTCCAAGACCTCCATATCGTTCCATACACTTGGAGGTATGGTATTAATATCCTCCGCTGGAGAATAGAGGCATGCACGATAAAGAAGATATATCGCAATCCCCGTAAGTGATCCATTTCTCATTGAATTAGAAAATAGAGCTGGTAGTATACATAGTTTTAAAAACCGGCACTAGTGACTGGACCACTCCACCTAATAAATTGTGTTTCAAACTTGAACTCGTCAACCTAATACTAGTTAGATCTCAATGAACTAGTTTAAAACACACACACACACAACACATTAAATAATTATCTTTTAATGAAGAAAAAAACTATTTTTAAGATTTAAAACCATGATTCCAAACTAATAGACACAAACTATGCAAAGTTTGCTTATATATATACCATGTAAAGGTGAATATATCAAAATGGCACCAAGTGCAATACATATCAACAACAAAATATATAATAAATGATGCTCTAAATGGCCTTTAGAGTCCAAAAACAAAGGCTACAAGCTATGGGGCCACTAGCCTACAACAAGTCTACATATATGATATTAGTGATCAACATTATCACTTGAAAGTTGAACCTTCTCATCATGATCAAACTCATTTGGTTGAGTCTCAACTCCCAAAATTTGCAATTGCTTAGGTCAGAAACTTCTCTGTTGGTTCATTGACTTAAGTCTCAAACTTCTAAAGGTATTATGCCCTAATATGCCCTATTACTTAATTTGGGGCTCCACATGGCTTTACATGGCATCCTATCCCACCCAAGTGTTGCTTTAACCTGTTAATACCCCCTCCTTCAATATATTTTTGGCAATATTTGCAATATTTTACCATCAATCATATCACAATGAGCCCATTCAGTATCCTTGGCTTTTGAAGGCATGGTGGCTATTGCTTAGCTCAAACTTTGTTGTTCCACTACTCCAGCAAAAACTCAACACTCTCCATGTTAGCCCCCTAATTTTCTCTTTGTTGTTCCTAAATCATAACCATTTACCTCTATTTCACCCTTTTATGCACCCTCATCTTGCACCAGTCCAAGCACGGTGACACATTTCGTATAAACCTTTATTCTTCATGTTTTAATTCAATTTAGAATTAATTAAATATTTATTACATGATTTCTTAATTTTAAATCACTTTTGTAACTTATCGATATCTCCAAAGGTTATTTGATGGTTAGAGTGCTTATCGTGGTCGCTGATATTAGTGCAGGATCGGATCTTGCACCATTGCCAGCACAATAGATCTTCGCGGAAGATCCGAACCTCCTCGATCACTGCCTCGTCTTGAGCCACTTCAGCCACAACAACGAATGATTCAAAGGCAGTCGAGACTAATCCATGAAGAGCAAAAGCTGGTTAGCTACGGCCAGTTTTGCAAAACTGTCTTATCTTGAAGGTCGAGACTAAATTCTGCATTTTTGTTATGAATCAGTTGAACGATCTATTTTTGCCTTCGACCAACAGATATATATATAATGTAAAGTGTAAATAGGACCTAGAGGAGAACTTTGGAGCAGAGTTTTCAGAGCGAAGTTGATAGGCGATAACCAGTCGTTTTGTTATCACCCGAATTTGGGCTGGACATTGTATCAACACATGTATTCCCCTCGATGAATTAATAAAAGGTTTTTCCGCCTCATATTTCAGAAATTATGTTTCTGTTCTTTTAAGTTGATGAATTAACTGGTTTACTGAGCAACGTTTTAATTGAAAGAGGGAAACGCGCTGGTTGGCTAGGGCCCAACCAAACCAACATGTTTACCCTATTTTCTGTTTCCTGTAATGTGTGTTTATATTATTAAAGTGTGATTTAACTTTCAGCACATGTATTCCTGTCTTATTGAAAACGGATCCGTCGTGTGAAATAGATACATTTTCTTTCCCTGCAATTTACTTTCCTGCATTTAATTTCAGATTGGATTTCCCTGCCTGGTCTAAGCAGGAGAAGTGAACTTGCACCAACGCACGTTGGTGTGATATTTCCTTTTTTTGCAATTCTATTTATTTGGTTTTCCACCACCTGGTACAAGCAGGAGAAATGAACCTGCACTAGTGCACGTTGGTGTGATGCAGCAATATTTCTTAATCTACTTCCTGCAATTTTTCTTTCTTTCTTTAAACGCTTACGACAGGATAAATTATTGTTTCTTTACTTCTGCATTTTATTAAAATCAGAGACATTCACTTTTATGTGTGAAATTTGATTTGATAGAAGGCTAGCACTTGCAATAATTGAACACTCATTTTAAGGATTAAATACTAAGTACAAGAAGTTCTGATCAGGTGCAAGAACCAGTTTCTTGCCACAAGATCTGAGTGCTCGGAACCTTGAAAAGTTCGAGCCCTTGCATAAAGTAAAAAGCCTTTAGTAAAGACACTATTTATACCTTCTACATAAACTCTCTGATCCTGCACTAGTGCAAGCACTAATGTAGGAAAGATTAATGCAAGAAGGAAATATCTAAGGAAGCAGGTTTAAGGGTTCATCTAACGAGACTGCTAAAGTGTCTCTGCTAAGGGAAAACACACACTTAGTAGATTAAACAACCATTAGTGGGAGTGATTAACTTTTATCTTTAATTCTCTCTTGCAAATGCATACTTTTTCGTTCCAATCTTAGATCATTTTTTATGGTTCAAGTTGCCTTCTTCTCTTTTGATTTGATTATGCAATCTTTCCTTTCAAGAAAGTATGGATTTACATTAGAAAGATTCATACCATCTCTGGCATTGCCTGTGCTTCGTCTCTAAGTTTACGAATTCCCCTGGTTGAAAAATTAAGTGTTGAGGAGTTTGCTTAAGTGTAATTCCCGCACCCGACATTTTGGCGCCGTTGCCGGAGAGGAGATTTGATTTGGTAAGAATTTGTTGATTATACAATAGAGGTAATTTTTATTTATTTTTGCAGTGTTATTTCTTTGAAGGGATTTTTACTGGTGTTAATTGATTTCTGACAACATTTTTTAGAAGTTGTTATCTTTCTTTTTTTCTTTCCTTTTGAAATGAATTCCTAGGAAAGGTAAGGGCTTGAAGCCCACTAAGGGCCGAAAGAATTCTGAAAACAATTTTGATATTGGGTCTCCTTTTGTAAGCAGGAAGCCCAATCCAATTCAAACCCATCACGCAGGAACAATCCACCTGGATTTTGGTAATAACAGCTCAAGTGTGGATCAACTTGTGGAGAGTGGTACAAGTAAAAGGGAAACAATGGTGGACCAAGAAGATCATTTGGAAGGGACTGGTGACAACCAGGTAAGTGAAGGACAATCCACTTTTGTGTTTCCAATTGTGGATCCTGATACTGTGTCAGAAATGATGAATATTCCACCATCAGCTCTCCCTCATTTCCATGGTAAAGTTCATGAAGATCCTGACTCTTTTCTATTTGAGTTTGATATTCTATGTAGAAGTTATGATTATGCAACTAAGGCTCAAAAGTTAAGATTATTTCCTGTTACCCTCAAGGACTCAGCTCTCCGCTGGTTCATGGGGTTAGGAGGAAACACCATAACCTCTTGGGATCAGATGAAGAGAGTGTTTTTGTCTAAATATCAAGAATATTGCAAAACTCGGGACATGCAGGATGAAATTTTTACAATCATACAAGGTGATGATGAAATGCTTGAAGATTATCTGGAAATATTTCTGTATATTTTACAAAGGTCAAAACTTAAGCTTGATCCCAACACTATTAGAACCTTGTTCTTAAGAGGACTTACTGATAATGCTAGAAATAATTTGAATCTGTTAGGACAAGGTGATATTTCTCAGCAAACTTTTGATCAAATTTGTGAATTATGCAGGAAATTTTCAAGAAACCAGTATAGATCCGGTAGAGGAACTCGAAATAGAAATAGAAAAACTGAATCTACTGATGCTATGATTATTGGACTAGAAAATAAAATGGAAAACATGAAAATTGATATAATGAACATTGTTACCAAACAGTTAGACTCCTTAAAATTTCAGCAGAAACTCATGAAGGAACAAGAGTCATTATGTATTTTCTGTCCTAAATGTAGAGACAAGCATCCTCCTAAAGAGTGTCCTCTTAATTTGAAAGAAAATAATAAGTGTACTATTTGTGCAGAAGACCATATCACAGAAAAATGTCCCTCTATACTAGGACTTAAAGTTGTATTTACAGGGGGACAACCTGAAGCTAAATACTTGAATGCTATGGGAGCAAGAAGGAATTGGCCTCAGGTAGGTACATGTATGTCTTCTGAATTTTATCTACACTATTTTGGTTATAATTCACATGCATATTCTGATCCTAACTCTCATCAGTAGTGGCAGTATGGGAATAAATATCAACATGGGAAACCTTCTCAACCATGGCAACAAGGTTGGAGAGGGCCAACTCATTCTCCATATTCCTACCAGCCACCTATGCAGTCATATCCATCTACACATGCACCGTATTCAATGCCTCAACTTCCGAGTCAGTCCACTCCACCATTGCCTTTACCTCCACCCTTTCGACCTCCTCAGTTTCCTGCTCAACCTATGCCCAATCCTAATAATAATAAAGCAGTGAAAATGATCTATGTAACAAACCCACCTTTATCTTTTGAATACCATTCTATTCCATTCGGGGTTCATGATATTCAATTAATATCAGGAAGGACTGTAACATCCGAAAATTAGAAGCAACCTATGGTGATCGTTGAAGAGAAAGGATAAGAGGAAACTCTTAACCATTCTCTGAAAGTTGTCACTAAGCAGCCCTTACCCTATGAATCCTTGCCATCTGCTTCCAACCAGCCTCCCTTCCCAGAGAGGTTATTAATGGAAATGAGTGAGCCTATTTCTGAGACTAGTTTGGCATCTGAGCTTTAGAATCTTTTCATTAAGATACCCTTGCTTAAAGCCATCAAAGAGATCCCCATTTGTACCAAGATTATTAAGGAAATTTTTCTCAAGAAACCTGGGAGGAAGAGATTGGAAACCCGAACCATTCAATTTGTTGGTAGAGCAGCAGAGTTGATGATGGGATGTGTGTCTATGGAAAAATATACTGATCCCGGAAACCCTGTTGTCTCAGTTCAGATTGGTAATGTCCTTGTCCCTAATGTTCTTATAGACCTGGGGGCAGCCATTAATGTCATGAATAAGCAAACCATGGATCAAATTCGGTTATCTCATCTTCTCCCTACTCCCACTATGCTTATATTAGCAGATAGATCTAAAATTAAGCCAGAAGGAGTATTGGACGATGTGATCATCTCATTAGATTCTTGGGAATATCCTGTTGATTTCATTGTGCTTGAGCCAAAGAACCCAGTAGGAGGACATCCCTTGATCTTGGGTTGACCATGGCTTGCTACGGCTGATGCATATATTGGATGTTGTTCCGGTGATATGTATATTTCACATAGAGATTCTAGGAAGAAAATTACCTTATACCCCCCTGCCAGATCCATTCAGGACCTTCGAGATACTTTATGGTTGGATCAAAGCAGTGATGAGGAGACTCAATCTATTTCCCTTATCCATCATTATAATGGGTCTTCACAAGAAGATGAGATTCAATATTTTCTAAATAATCTAGACACTATGCCTAATTATGAGCCTTTGAGCCAAATTTTCAGCCTAGATTTTCAAGAAAATCATGATTCTCATTCTTCTGTACCACTGCATTTGACCACTCCTGAGCCTGATACCACTCTTGTTGAGATTAGCCCTGGTAAATCCTTGCATATTAGTTCAGATTTGGACTCATCTCAGCAAGATCAGCTTGTGAATTTGTTGCAAAACCATCTTAGTGCCTTTGCTTGGGGCTATGAAGATATGAAGGGTATCCCTCCTGAAACTTGTCACATCAAATCTATATTCAGGAAGGAACCTGACCTATTTGAAAACCCCAAAGGCGAATGAATCTAGCTCTAAGAGATATTGTGAAGGAAGAAGTACATAAACTCTTAGATGCCGGTTTTATCTATCCTATTTCCGACAGTTAGTGGGTCTCTCCATTAGTACTAGTACCTAAGAAATATGGAAGATGGCGTATTTGTATTGATTATCGAGATTTGAATAAAGCCACTCTTAAAGATTACTTCCCTCTCCCTTTCATTGTTCAGGTGCTTGATACCCTTGCAGGAAAGAAATATTTCTCCTTTTTGGATGGCTTCAGTGGTTATAACCAGATACAGATTGCACCCGAAGATCAGGATAAAACTAATTTTACATGTCCATGGGGGATATTTGCTTATAAAGTGCTTCCCTTTGGTTTATGTAATGCCCCGACTACCTTTCAAAGGGAAGTCCTCACCATTTTTGTTGATCTGGAATTTGTAGAAATTTATATGGATGACTTTTCTGTGTTTGGTGATTCTTTTCAGGAGGCTCTCAGAAATCTGGAGAAAGTACTTCTTCATTGTCAGGAAGCCCATATCACTTTGAGTGATAAGAAATGTAGATTAATGTGCAAAGCGGGAGTGGTGCTTGGCCATTTGATTTCTGACAAAGGTATCCAGGTTGATCCGGCAAAGATTGAAATCAATTTGCATCTTCTTGCACCCAAAACTCAAAGGGAAGTAAGAGGTTTTTTAGGACATGCTGGTTACTATAGAAGATTCATTGAAAAATTTTCGAAGATAGTTGCTCCTCTTTTTCGACTTCTAGCTAAGGATAGTGAATTTTCTTGGTCCACAGCTTGCCAACAGTCTTTTGAAACATTGAAGGAAAATTTGGTGCAGGCACCAGTTTTGCGAGGTCCAAACTGGTCCCTACCTTTTCACATTTCCTCTGATGCTTCAGATTGGCTATTGGCGCAGCTTTAGGACAAGAGGAAAATAAGCAATCCTATGCTATTTATTATATTAGTAAGAATTTTTCTTCCACTGAATTGAATTATACAGTTACAGAGAAAGAGTTTTTAGCTGTGATTTTTGCAATTAATAAGTTCAGGCACTATATTACAGGATATGAAGTATTTGTACATACTGATCATTCCGCGATTAAATATTTGATGAAGAAACCATTGACAAGAGGTACAGTGACTATGTGGTTACTATTGTTACAGGAGTTTAGATAATCCTGGTGAAGCAACTCCTGTTAATGATGATTTTCCAGATGAACATATTTTTACTATGTCTACAGATTCTCCGTGGTTTGTTGACATTGATAATTACTTGGTCACTGGAAAAACACCACCTCACTTGTCCGCTCATGAAAAGCGGAATATTATTCAGAAAAGTGCTGCATATTCCTGGATTCAAGGAGATCTCTTTTACACTGGTCCAGATCTGATTATCTGTAGATGTGTAAGAGAGGAGGAAGTGTTCGACATATTGAAATCTGCTCATGATGAACCTTGTGGAGGCCACTTTGCTAATAAGTGGACTGCATATAAAGTATTACATGCTGGTTACTTTTGGTCTTCCTTGTTTAAGGATGCCAAACAATATGTCAGACGATGTGATAACTGTCAACGAATGGGCCAGCCTAATCAAACCAATGAAATGCCTTTATGCCCCCAAGTTATGATTGAGCCATTTGAAAAATTGGCTATTGATTTTATAGGACCAATAAATCCAACATCCTTAAGTAAAAAACATATTTTGGTTTGTACAGATTTTGTTACAAAATGGGTAGAAGCTAAAGCTGTTTCTTTTGCTATAGAAAAAGTTGTTGATTTTTTTTCTCTAAAATCTTTACTAGATTTGGTGTGCCTAGAGAAATTGTTTCTGACAATGGTCCGCAGTTTATTTCTAATATGGTACAGGGTGTGATGGAGCAATACAAGGTTCGGCACAGGAAATCCACGTCGTATCACCCGCAAGCAAATGGCCAGGTGGAATCTACAAACAAAGTGATCGAGTCCATTCTTACAAAGACAGTCAATATGCACCGGAAAGACTGGGCTGAAAGATTACCAGAAGCTTTGTGGGCATACAGAACCACTTGGAGAAATAGCACGGGACATACACCATATCAGCTGGTATATGGCAAACAGGTTCTGTTACCAATTGAATTCCAGATCAAAACCTTCAGAACTACAATTCAGTTAGGACTAGATCTCTCTGAGGCACAACAACATCGTCTTCTCAAATTAAATGAGTTAGATGAATTTTGTAGAGATGTTGTTAAGCAGAACATCCTAATTCAACAGCAACGAAAAAGGTGGCATAACAAGTCTATTCAGAAAAAGCAGTTCCAACCAGGTGATTGGGTACTCCTTTATGATTCTAGATTTAAAATTTTTAAAGGGAAGTTCCATTCACGTTGGATGGGACCTTATGAAGTGATCCAAGTATTCGAGAATGGAGTAGTAGAAGTCAAAACTATTGATGGAAAAAATTCAGTATTCTTGGTAAATGGGCATAAATTAAGGAAGTATTTTTAGCCACTTGCCAAGAAATATTTTACACAACAAGTCCAACATCAATTCGGGACGGTAGTGGTAAATAGTAATACCAAACTTTTGAAAACATGAATTTTTTTTCTTCTCAAAGAAAAAAAATAAATTTAATAAAAAAAAAAGTAAAGAAAAAATATTTTCCTGTAATTGTGAAAATCAGTTCGCTGACATGATTGCAGAAGGGTCAACCTGAAAACTAGCTTGCTGGCAGGAAGATAAAAAATTTCTAATAAAAAGAGAATGTTGCTTGATCTTTAGATATGCTAGCAACCACCGAGTAAAAGCAGGTTCAGTAGGACCAACCTTTATACATTGGGGTAATTAGCATGGATATTTTTATTCAAGTAACACTTAATTTTCGCTGCAGTTATTTTTTCTTGCACCAGTGTAGGCAAACCTTCCAGAAAATTTTCTGCCTTTCTTCATATCCCATTTCGTAATACTCCCTCAGTTTTTTTCTTTAAATCCTAGAATGATTAACCTTCCCACATTCTTCTGAATTTACCTTACCCGTTTCGTAAAAATCCCACTTTACCCTTGAATTTTTTTTTCCCTATCCCACTTATGTTTATCCCCACTTTGGTACTATTCCTGGAATCCTTGTAACAAAATTCCTTCCCATTCTAAAATTTCCCCTTTCCCACTTCTTTGTTCCCTCATGAATTCATTCCAGGATCTCATACACAAAGAGAAAAAATATTCCCTGAAGCATCAAGGAAGGACGAAACAAATTTTTAGTATCAGTTGAGGAAGCTAAGTTAGAAGTCCAGCCTATATTTTACTTAAATTCTCTATTCTTTTTTTAGACAATATGCTTGCACTAGCGCAAGCATATGGTCCTATATAATAATACAAGCAGAATGGTACCAGCAGAATAGCATAGTAAGCGGTGTAAACATATCGGTGCAAGCATGCACCTTGACAGAAGCATAGTACAATTTGTTTTTCATGAGCATATGTCATAGGAAGTGGTCATCATAAAATTTTACAAGCAACCTTTTTCACTTATTTGATGAGTACTTATGCTATCATATTAACTAGGAGAAAATTATTTAAAGTACAAAGTGTTTTTAGTTAAGAATCATGATCATTTTTTAATAAATGCTAAAGTTTTTTTTTGAATTATGAAGGAGTGCGGAAATGTTTAACATTGCTTGGAAATAATTACCCTTTCCGCCATGATCATAAACATCCTTCACTTATGATGATTACCTCACTTATCCGTTAAAAATGCCACCACAAATACCAATCCCGCACGATTCTAAACATGCCGCGCATCCACAACTAATTTGGTGGGATGGATCAGTGATAAGACAGAAGGGATGGTGGACGGTTGGATCCCTATCTATAAAGAGCCAAATTTTCCGGTATTGCATGCAAATTTTTTTACTGTTCATAATTGTTAAAGCAGAGATGCCGCTTGTTAGATGTGAACCTTCGTCCCTCAGTGAGGTAGATTAGACCATCGAGTTTCACAATAGTCTTGCACTATTGCAAGACTCAGGTTTTCTTTCGTTTTTGCAGAAATTTGACGGGCACAACAGTGAAGTGGCCCTACAGTTTGCAAAGAGTTTTAAAAACGGCTGTGAAAAGATTGAGTCCTTGAGATTTAAAGTCACGTAAAAATCGATAACAGCAGCGATGGGCTTGCAAAACATTGGTGTGCAGTACTTTAAAAATCAGAAGTTCGAGAGGAAGCGCTGGCAGCGTTTCATCGTTGATAAGGACATGAAGGTAGACTGGAAGAAAGGAGTTCCATGCAACGCCCTGCTGGGACAGTGGTGGGACCTCCTTTTCATTCTCCATAAATTTGTGACTTGTGAGGGGAGGTACTCCCTCACCTTTGTGTATCATTTCAGGATGCTACAACACTTTGAACCTGGCCGGCACGTCCGGTGGAGGATGGATTTCACTTATTTTTTTCTTAAGAGTTTAGAAAATATGGCCAAGAGTGTGCAGGGCGAACGGGTGGACCAGGCCGATAAGAAATTATATCACCACGGCCTGATCAAAATCTTGGTCCAGAAACAATTGGAAATTAAGGGCATGACCTGGAAAGAGTTGTTGAAGCAGCTAGATAAAAATCCCTCGGTAGGAAAGAATACAGATGTTGAAAAGAAAACAGAGACCCCTGCCAGCACAAGCAAGGGTCCAAGTGTAAAGAGAAGTCCTTCTTGCACCAGTGCAAGAAGGAAACGACCCGGGAAGTCAACAGAAGAAAAGGGCCCATCTCCAAAGAAACAGAAAACAGTGGGTACACCTATTGAAGAAACTCCTATGATGCCACCAGTGCATGAACAGACCCTCGAAGAAGACGATTTGCTGTCAGTCCTTGCAGACGCAGCAAAATCTGTGGAAATTGAAGATGACACTCTGTTGGTCGATTTTATTAAGGGCCGGAAAAAGAATGAAGAACCTGGTACAGAACCACAGTCTCCACAGAATGTTGAATCCCCACCTGCACCAATGGAAGACTAACCAGTGCAAGAAGAACTGGCACAAGAAGAAGAAGAACCAGAAGAGAAAGAAGAAGAAGAAGAACTGGAAGAAGTAGAAGAAGAAGAAGAACCAGAAGAAGAGCAATAAGAAGAAGAAGAACTGGAAGAGCAAGAAGAAGAAGAAGAACCAGAAGAGGAAGAAGTGTTTATTGAAACCCCGAGGGACACAGAGGTCCCTGAAGAAAATACAACCCCTGCAAGACATAAAAGGAAGAAGATTCGGTAGCTCCTGTTACTCGGATAGTCGAGCTCGAGATTCAAGTACATAACTTAGAGCATCTTGTAGCTAAAACACAAGAGGAAAAATAACAGAATAAAGAAGAATTCACGGCAGAGATCCAGAAGAATAAAGGAGAAGTCAGGGTATGGAAGTACCGTGCTTCACAATGTTTTAGACGACTTAAAAAGGTGACGAAGAAATTGAAGAACAAAAATAAGAAGTCTGAAACATTGCAGACTGATGATAGTATGCCAGAGTAGGAGTGAGCTGGAATGCTCAAAATTTTGCAGGTTTTTTGCAGAGGTAAAGAGTTGTGTGGGGACACACAACAGCTTAGGGATGGGAGGATGTTAGCTCCTTAATTTTCTCTCTTTTTACCATTTTCCCCTTCCTAAATCATAACCATTTACCTCTGTTTCACCCTTTTATGCACCCTCATCTTGCACCAGTCCAAGCACGGTGACACATTTCGTATAAACCTTTATTCTTCATGTTTTAATTAAATTTAGCATTAATTAAATATTTATTACATGATTTCTTACTTTCAAATCACTTTTGTAACTTATCAATATCTCCAAAGGTTATTTGATGGTTAGAGTGCTTACCGTGACCACTGATCTTAGTGCAGGATCAGATCTTGCACCATTGCCAGCACAACAGATCTTCGCGGCAGATCTGAACCTCCTCGATCACTGCCTCGTCTTGAGCCACTTTAGCCATGACAACAAATGATTCAAAGGCAGCCGAGACTAATCCGTGAAGGGTGAAAGCTGGTTAGCTACGACCAGTTTTGAAAAACCGTCTTATCTTGAAGGCCGAGACTAAATTCTGCATTTTTGTTATGAATGAGTTGAACGATCTGTTTTAGCTTTCGGCCAACAGATCTATATAATGCAAAGTGTAAATAGGACCTAGAGGAGAACATTGGAGCAGAGTTTTTAGAGCGAAGTTGATAGGCGGTAACTGGTCATTTTGTTATCGCCCGAATCTGGGCTAGACATTGTATCAACGCATGTATTCACCTCGATGAATTAATAAAAGGTTTTTCTGCCTCATATTTCAGAAATTATGTTTCTGTTATTTTAAGCTGATGAATTAACTGGTTTCCTGAGCAGCGTTTTAATTTAAAGAGGGAAACGCGCTAGTTGGCTAGGGCCTAGCCAACTTAGCACGTTTACCCTATTTTCTGTTTCCTGTAATGTGTGTTTATATTATTAAAGTGTGATTTAACTTTCAGCACATATATTCCTATCTTATTGAAAACGGATCCGTCGTGTGAAATAGATACATTTTATTTCCCTACAATTTACTTTCCTGCATTTAATTTCAGATTGGATTTCCCCGCCTGGTCTAAGCAGGAGAAGTGAACCTGCACCAGTGCACGTTGGTTTGATATTTCCTTTTTCTGTAATTCTATTTTTTTGGTTTTCCACCGCCTGGTACAAGCAGGAGAAATGAACCTGCACTAGTGCACGTTAGTGTGATGCAGCAAGATTTCTTAATCTACTTCCCGTGATTTTTCTTTCTTTCTTTAAACGCTTACGACATGATAAATGGTTGTTTATTTACTTCTACATTTTATTAAAATCAGAGACATTCACTTTTATGTGTGAAATTTGATTTGATAGAAATCTAGCACTTGCAATAATTGAACACTCATTTTAAGGATTAAATACTAAGTACAAGAAGCTCTGATCAGGTGCAAGAACCAGTTTCTTGTCACAAGATTTGAGTGCTTGGAAACTTTAAAAGTTCGAGCCCTTGCATAAAGTAAAAAGCCTTCAACAAAGAAACTATTTATACCTTCTACATAAACTCTCTGATCCTGCACTAGTGCAGGACAGATTAATGGAAGAAGGAAATCTCTAAGGAAGCAGGTTTAAGGGCCCATCTAATGAGACTGCTAAAGTGTCTCTGCTAAGGGAAAACACACACTCAGTAGATTAAACAACCATTAGTGGGAGTGATTACCTTTTATCTTTAATTATCTCTTTCAAATGCATACTTTCTCGTTCCAGTCTTCATTTTTGATGGTTCAAGTTGCCTTCTTCTCTTTTGATTTGATTCTACAATCTTTCCTTTAAAGAAAGTAGGGATTTACATTAGAAAGATTCATATTGTAATATTACTTTTTCTGAAATATCACAATTTATTCCAGAGATTGACTGTAGGGGCATTTATTGGATATGTCATCTTCGAAAAAGGATGAGATCCAGAGGCTGCCTGGCCATCTACAGACTCTGTCTATAGAGTTTATAACATTCATCCTACAGGAATTTCCCAAAGAATGGGGCTGCAATGATGTATGAACATACAAGAGAATCAACAACGTTATTTTATGAGTTGTAAGACAAGAAGATGTATATATAGCCAAGAATGATGTTATAGCAGTAAAGAGTACAAGTTCTTGAGGAAACAACCTCTTAAGAAAGGCAATGCAAACCTCAACAAGACATGTACATGAATATGAAAGAACACTACTGTTTCTGCATAAACCCAAGCTATGAGGACACAGTCTATGACAGAATGCTGCTACAAAATGACGTAAATACATGAATATGACAATATATGGCTCAAATACAATAGGGGAGCAAATATATAACCCTTAGAAACAATAACACATCAATCCTCTAAAGGATTGGCTGAAATATACAAAATGGAAAAAATGCCGGAGTTGTTGGGCAACAGCTGCAACTCAAATATGGAACTAAGTAGAGAAGGCTGAAGATGATGAAAAATCTAAAGTAGACCCTCTCCAACAGATCTCCTAAGTGGAAGGCTGATCCTTACACTTGAAATCTCACCCTCCAGTCAATCTGCAAACCCTCACTGCAGATACTCCATGAAAATAACGCAGTCACTAAGAGGCACTGCGCAATGAGTGGAATAGAACACTATGGCCAAGTGCCAAGATCTGAAAATCATCTCCAATTCTTCCAAACTGATCCCCCAAATAAAGGAAAGACTCTTTCTTTGAAAAACAAGCAATGGAAGAGGTGTTGTGAAGTCTCCACTGCAACACCCTACAACACAGTATTATGCTGCTGCAGCAATAACACTGTCTTGGAGGAGGATGCTTTGGCCTTGAGCCAAGATATGTGGAAAATGAAGGAAAAACCTTCAAGAGGCCTCTCAAGAAGGTGAGGAAATCCTAAACAGGAGTTTCCCGGTAATTCTTGCTGAACAACAAAGAATGCACAATGTCTGAATAGACATGAAATCATAAACATATGCATGAATAACAATGGCTCTCCTCCTCTCCATGTATAGCAAGTGAAGGCTCTCTCTCCATGGGCCCCATCCATTAGGGTTTCCTCCATAAAGTAATATTCCCTCCTCTATCTCTGCGCTGTCCCATGTAGTGCTTTCCACCTCATACCCTGCGCTGGTTGACTTGGTCAAACCTCTTTGCAAATGTCTCTTTTCACACATGGGGGTGTGAAATCTAGTTCCATGGTTGATCCCTTTTCATACTAGAGGGATTTTATTTATGTTTTTATTTTCATTGGGCCTCCTTACCCAATTATTCATCTCCTAAGTGAAAATGGAAAAAAAATTAATGTTCCAATTTATTGAAGGAAAAATTTGGAACATTACAGTCCTCCCCTCCCAAATGTTGCTTGTCCTCAAGCAACTACAAGGATAGAACTGGAAGGTCTCCACTCAAGGCATGGAGTCAGAAATGTGATGAGGAACATCTCTCTCATGTGGATCCTCCATCCCCAGGCAATCATCCAAACAAAATGAGTCACCTCCCAACATGGTAACTCCTGAAATCTGCTTCCACCTCAAGCTCCGGAAATGAAGGTGGGCTGAAAACCTAAACTTGGCAAGCATCATATCTTATCCCATGCTGTCCTTCTCTGCACTCATGACAAGTGTAGAGTGTATGCTAATCCTGGGCTGCAAAAGTATTGCCCTCAAATGGAAAAATGAAGAAAAATCCTCCAAATAGTTCTCCTCCGACAATGAAGAACAAACTGGCCCACAACATATCATCCATGATGAATAGGACATGGTCATCATAGAATATCCAAATGAGAAGTTTTTTGTAGGTTCTACATGATGATACATGGTACAAACAACATCTCAAGAGGACACAACGCAGTTTCATCCACTGCAACTTCAGGAAATTACATGGCAAGCAATGTACAACATCCACCACATCTACTAATGGATAGTAAATGGTTGAATGTAATAAAAATACATGATCAAGCACTTGCCCATGGCTATACAATGGATGAATGCCAATCTCATGGCCCACCTCAAAATAAAACAAACATGTAGCTGTGGTGGCCATATCTCCTCTCATGCTCCTATTATAACATGTAGTGCAGAAAATTGTGAGAATTTTTCCCACTCAAAGACACATCCAACTCATGTGCCTCTCTCATAATCATGCTTCTCATACAAATCTGATCTACATCAGCAAATGAAGTCATGATCATAAATAAAATGAAGAGAATGCTGAAGGTTTCATGTGGTGCAAGAAGGTACCAACAGCTTCCCAAACAAGTACAATGCAGTTTTACAAGCTGCTGCTTGAGGAAAGTACAAGGCAAAATGTTTCTTTCTACATGGTTAATCATGCATGTCTTCATATGATACATGTTATAGTGTAGCAACTGAACATACATGTGATGATGATAAAACATTTTCCCAAGGCCACAAAAGAGATGGTTGCCTCCATCATGTGGATTGGCCCAATACAACTCATGGAGCAATGTGACAAGCTTGCCCTCTTGTGAAGCAATGCACTGCATAAGAATGGTAAGAGTGTGCAAATCAATGAATGTATATAAAAACTTCTCACCATATGCTGGAATTAATATGGTACATGGATCCTCCATAGTGTGTTGGCATGCTATGAAGAAGAATGAACCATGTGCTGCAAGAAGATAATCCTCCTCATGCTTGGAAACCCAAGTCAAGAAGAATATGCCATCGTGATAGATGTCTCTATCATCATTACCTCCTATTTGCTCATCAAGTGCAACAAATATGAAATGATCTTGGGACCTGTGGGTTATGGATCCACCACATTTCCGCTAGGCACACTTCATCCATAAGTCTATGCTCCAAAGTGACAGCGCTATGAGCTTATGCAAATAAGCCCCTATCAATACAAAACTCTGTTCTTTGACATGCTCCTTGTCAAATATTCCTCTAATAATGCTGCAAAAAATGTGGAATACTCCCCAAGCTGGAAGAGCTTCCAAATCATCAAAGACCAAGGAGATAATGCCATCTCCTCCTCCTGCAACATCATGCAAAGTGTGAGAGTAAATCTTCTCTTGCTCTCCCAGAAACAAGCAAAGCAAAAAAAAATTTTGCTGCCTCCCCATACCTCCATCATACAACTCATGTGATCAAGACACAATGAATGATATGAGCATCACATCAACACCATGCATCCATACTCTATGCTGCTCAATGATGCGAGTATCCATCCTCTTACTCTTAGGAAGAGTGTTTTCCAAGTGATGGCCAAACTCTTTCAAGAGTAACCAGTGCAGCCAAGCCTCCTGCTGCCTGGTATCATATATCTGCAAGTAGCCTCCCAGCCCCTTTCTCATCAACCACATCCACTCAACCACTTGTGGATGCTTCCTTCTTCTCTTCATCTTGGTACTCCTCCCATGAGGGCAACCATCCTCCCAAATCATACTCCTATCTTTGCACTTCATGGGATTTTGAAATGAAATCTTCTCAAAGATCAATGAGACCCTATCAAGACCCAAATAGGTGGTAGGAAAAAACCTCCCATCATGATGTGTATGGCTCAAGGAATGTCCAACACAAGCATGAGAGATGTTATCCATCCTAAGATGTCCTCCATCTTCTATCTGCTCTTGTGAGAAAGGAAGAAAATCTTTGCATTCCGTGGTGTGTTGAAGTGCACCTCTAATGAGATCTCTCCTTGAGATCTCCCTTTTATCAATAGTCTTCCAAAACCAATGAGGTCTTGGATATGGAAGTAGAAATTCCTCTTTGAGCTGAGAGGAGCTCATTGAGAAAGTGTCATCTTGAAGGGAGAAAGGGTTTCTCACTGCAAGATGTCTACTATCATCCTTCAAGGCTTCAAAACCCAACCTCCAATGTGATGTGAAATAAAACAAAGGCTCATGAAGATGATGGTTTATTTCCTCCTTTTCATGTTGCATAGTGCAGTGCAACCAAGCTGCTCTATGGTAACAATGGGAATTGACCCTTGGTCATTCAAAAGCAAATCTCCACAATTTTCAAAAGAAGTTGTTGCAACAATATATTGTGGAAATTTTTTCATATTTGGAACTTCCTGTAGGGCTACAAGAGTTCCTTCCTCAAAAGTGTTGGCTGCCCCAACTGTTGATGCATGTGGCTGCTCCTCCATGAGTGTGACAACGTTATCACAAGGCTCCTCAAGTGGTGATGTGATCTTTTCTTTATTTGCCCCTTCATCATCAAAGGTTTTGATCAACCCTTGGATGAAATTTGCAAAAGGTTTCACCCCTTCATGGCTCAAGTGGCTCCTCCACCAATCATAGGCTTCACCCTTCAAATGCAACACTAAGATTTCAACAACTTCTTTCTCTATCACAGGATGTAGAAAGAAGAATGCTACCAACTCTTTCACCCAAGTTCTTGCAGTAGATGACCCATCAAAGGTAGACAACATAAACCTATTGCCTTTGATTTCTTTTCTGCTACTTGGTCTCTTCTCTTCCTTCAGCTGGATGAAATGAGGAAAATCTAGAGTCTCCTTGAAGCCTCTAGGTTGAGATTTGTACTCAACAATTTTATCACTTAGGATCTGATGATCCAAGTATCTTCCATGCTCAATGTCTTCTTCTTGATGAGAATAGGAAGTGCATGGTACTCCCTCTTCTTCTTCTTCAATATTCTTGACCTCCTTGGAGAGGTTTCCTCTGGATCTGAACATAGATGAGAATAAACTCATCTTCTTCAACATTCTGATCTTGTTGGGCTTAGACTCACAGGCTGAGCTAAGAAAGTTTCTCTGATGCCACTGTAATATTCCTTTTTCTGAAATATCACAATCTATTCCAGAGATTGACTATAGGGGAATTTAATGGATATGTCATCTTTGAAAAAGGATGAGATCTAGAGGCTACCTGGCCATCTGCAGACTCTGTCTATAGAGTTTGTAACATTCCTCCTAGAGGAATTGCCCAAAGAATGGGGCTGCAATGATGTATGAACATACCAGAGAATCAACAACGTTATTTTATGAGATGTAAGACAAGAAGATGTATATATAGCCAAGAATGATGTTATAGCAGTAAAAGACTACAAGTTCTTGAGGAAAAAACCTCTCAAGAAAGGTAATGCAAACCTCAACAAGACATGTACATGAATATGAAAGAACACTGCTATTTCTGCATAAACCTAGGCCATGAGGACGCAGTTTATGATAGAATGCTGCCGCAAAATGATGTAAATACTTTAATATGACAATATATGGCTCAAATATAATAGGGGAGCAAATATATAACCCTTAGAAACAATAATACATCAATCCTCTAAAGGATTGGATGAAATATACAAAATGGAAAAAATGTCGAAGTTGCTGGGCAACAGCTGCAACTCAAATCTGGAACTAAGTAGAGAAGGCTGAAGATGATGAAAAATCTGAATTAGACCCTCTCCAATGATTCTCCTAAGTTGAAGGTTGATCCTTACACTTTAGATCTCACCCTCCAATCAACCCTCATTGCAGATACTCCATGAAAATAATGCAGTCACTAAGAGGGACTGCACAGTGAGTGGAATAGAACACTATGGCCAAGTTCCAAGATCTGAAATCAGCTCCAATGCTTCCAAATTGATCCCCCAAAGAAAGGAAAGACTCTTTCTCTGAAAAACAAGCAATGGAAGAGGTGTCGTGAAGTCTCCACTGCAACACCCTACAACACAGTATTATTCTGCTGCAGAAATAACGTTGTCCTGGAGGAGGATGCTTTGGCCTTGAGCCAAGATATGTGGAAAATGAAGAACCAACCTTCAAGAGGCCTCTCAAGAAGGTGAGGAAATCCTAAACAGGAATTTCTCGGCAATTCTTGCTAAACAACAAAGAATGCACAATGTCTGAATAGACATGAAATCATAAACATATGCATGAATAACAATGGCTCTCCTCCTCTCCATATATAGCAAGTGAAGGTTCTCTCTCCATGGGCCCCATCCATTAGGGTTTCCCTCCTCTATCTCTGCGCTGTCCCATGTAGTGCTTTTCACCTCATACCCTGCGCTGGTTGACTTGGTCAAACCTCTTTGCAAATGTCTCTTTTCACACATGGGGGTGTGAAATATAGTTCCGTGGCTGATCCCTTTTCATACCAGAGGGATTTTATTTATGTTTTTATTGTCATTAGGCCTCCTTACCCAATTATTCATCTCCTAAGTGAAAATGGAAAAAAAATTAATGTTTCAATTTATTGAAGGAAAAATTTGGAACATTACACATACCATCTCTGGCATTTCCTGTGCTTCGTCTCTAAGTTTACGAATCCCCTGGGTTGACAAATTAAGTGTTGAGGAGTTTTCTTAAGTGTAATTCCTGCACCCAACAATGTGTACTTATAATAATCAACTGTCACTTGTAAATCATTAGTTTCATACTCTTTTTCACCAAAAATAACTTTTATTTTGCCTATTTTTGTGTTTAACAGAAAATTAGGTAAGTGCCTCTTCATGGGTGGTTATGTCCTTAGATACATGACCTTCATTGTTAACCTATACTAGTTAAATAATAATTATTTATGTTTATTATTGTTTACATTTTTAATATTTTTATATAAATTATATCTGTAACTTTAGTATCGATGTATTTGTTCTCGTAAATCAGTTGTCACTTGGATTTTTTTTTTAGGAAGAATTGGTAGCACATTATGAGGATACACAGCGCAATACCTTATTTAGCCAATTAATAAATCTAAAACAAAGGGGTTCAATGTCAAAGCACGTTGAGTAATTCCAAATATTGGATATCAAGGTAAATTATATTCCATAGGAGTACGGGATTGAAGTGTTCATAAGGATTAAAAGGATAACATCCAACATGAGGTTTTCCTTTGGGAACCTAATTAATTGGAGAAGGAATTCAAGGTGGAAAGAAATGTTGAAAGAAAAATTATGGAGACTGTTAGGTCCCTGTAATTTGGCAGATTGGCAAGACCAAATAGACAAGGGTAACATCAAACCAACTTTGGAGTCCTAGGACCTAGCCTTCCTGGACTCAGAGAGGGCTCTCTCTATATTTATATAAAATATATGACTTATTTGTTTTAGGACGTTGATTTTAGGCTAGTTAAATTGATAGGGTTTGTGTGTTTTTATTTTGTTTGGTTGGGTAGGTTGTCAAGAAGAACAAATAGAGTAAGAGAAATTCAAATCGTTGGGCTATGGGGTATATGAAAGGCTTGAAAAGTAAAACAATAGATAAAGGGTGTTTCATAGGGAAAGTTAACAAAGCCAAATGGATCTTAATAGCTTAGGTGGGTGTGAAATGAAAATTAAATTGTGAATTTAGTAGGTTTAAAGGGCAGTCAAGAATCCTTTAACATATACTATAAAAATAAGGGTCTTTAAGATCACTATGCATTAAGAAAGAATCAAAGGACAGGGCACACCATAAACTTATTTGACCTAGCTTTATCAAGTAAACTTTAAAACAACAATCCAGCAAACCCTAGAGAGCAGGGAACTCCTAAATTCTCTAGTTATTCACTTTCAGAGAAAGAAAACATTCAAGATAACACATTAGTAATTATTAAAGAGCAGGGAACTCCTAAATTCCTTAAGAAAACTATAAAAGACCTTCAAATTGACTATTCAAGATGGACTAAAGGACAGGGCAAACCATAAACTTCTTTAGCCAAACCTTAATTAGTGAACTTAAAAGAAAAGGCCTTAAAAATAATGTTTTAAGCTACACCAAAGGACAAGGCATACCATAAACTTCTTTGGCTTGACTCCATTAAATAATTTTCAAGGAAAACAAGCCGAGTGGAACCAGAGAGCAATTAAGAATTCTCTAATCAGACCTAGCAGAGGAAAACATTAGAGCAATAGAAGCAGACATGATTAAGGTGCCTCTAAAAACATATCTTAACTTAAATTTTATATTCCATTGCAAGAGAAAAGATGAAGCAACATGGAAAACATAAGGAAAAAAATGAAAGATGAGAACAACATCACCATTCAACAAAGCTCATGAATCATATGAATGTGCTTGTTCCATTGTCATTCAATTAAAAACAGTCAGAAAGCTCCAAAGCCAATTTCTTTCACAACTCCAAGTCTATGTATATTGAGCTCAACAATCAACCAAAAAAATTATGAAGCATTACAGGCAGTATTTAACTACAAAATGATGAAGGAAACCCTAGCTAGGGTTCCAAAATGTCATTTATTACATAGTTAAGGCACTCTGACCTTTGAGACCATGCAAGGCCCAAGGAAAAAATATATAAACTCATTTATGGTAAAAATAACTTCTAACATAACTATTTGAGCTAATTTGGAGAAAAAGTTGACTTTAAGACCTCAAAATATCTTTTTCCATAACTCCTAGCAAGGGCACAGCATCAAGGTACAGGGGCGCAGCGTCAAGACTGGAAAAATCAACTATTTTGCAGTTGAGTTTTGGAGGCCGTCTCAGTGTCCAAATGAGCTCCATGATATCTCATTGGAAAGCCTGTCCTGTCTAGTTTCAAAATATGCCTTTAGTTTCTATAATGGTTCTCATTTTCCTTGCCAAAAATCCACTCTCCCAAGACTACTAAGGGCGCAACGCTAGTGCTGAAAAAAGGGCAGAAAGGTATTTTTTAGGTGGTTTTTGGCCCTTTTGAGGGACTAGTTTTTCTTCAAATGACCTGAATTTTTTTGAGGATGATGTCATTCACATGAGGAACATGGAAATTCAAACCATTTTTCAATTTAGTGCCCCAAAAAAGAGCGCAGTGCCAGTGACGTTGTGCATTTGGCCCTTTTTTCTGCAAGCCAACTGTCAAAAATGAAAATTGTGCACAAGGTGCAAAATTTGGAAATTAGCTTGTTGATCATGGTTGGGATGCCTAGAGGGATACATCAACAAGGATATTCAGTTTTTCCTTCTCCTTTGCCTCATTTAGGGCTTGAATCTTTACAAGGGCTCGGTTGAGCTTAGCCCTTGCAATTCTGTTCCTCATGGCATAATGCTTTCCCATATTTTTCTACATGTCAATGTCTCTTTTTGCCTTCTCAAGCTGATCCTCTAGGTGAAAATTGGCTCTCTCTAGCTTCTCTGCCAACTCTGTCTCTTTCTCTCTTTCCCGTGCTAAAGCCTTCTTCAACCCAATTGTCCTTGGCCTCTTCCCAGGAAGTTGTTCTTCCTCATCTTCACTGTCATCAAAAGTGCCCAAGGTCTCATCTAGCATAGCCTTGGCCTTTCTAGCCTCCTTCCGAGTTCTGATAACTCTGACCTCACTGATGGCCTGCCTTGTTTCCAACTGCTGGTTCTCTAGCTCAAGATAGCTGATCACATTCTTTGCCCTACCAAGATTAGCTTGTAGCTCACTAATATTGGCATCCTTGGTTTTGAGCAACATGTTTTTAATCCTCTCCTAATCATCATCCTCAAGGTCAATTAGTTGAAATTCTTGTTCAGTTTCATGTTTGTTCTCCTCCTCATGAGTGATAGGTTCTATGACCTTTTCCTTACCCTTGTCAAGATGTTTTTTTTTATGTAGAAGGCATGGCCACTTGCATCTCAAGTTCAGCAAACACATTCCTGTAGCCCCTCCAGTAGGTCAAAGGAAAAGGCTCAATGTTAATCATCTCAGTGTCATCTGTCTGACCGTCTCTTTCACTGTTGGATGCTTTGGTGTCATGAGATGATGGTGAAGGGCCATGGGAAGGTGATGAGGGAGGATCATCATGAGGTGAAGGAATGTGAGTGGATGGTGATGTGGAAGGGTCATCATGGGGTGAAGGATTATGAGTGGATGGTGATGCATTAGTAGTGGGATGTGATGGAGAAGTAGGAATGGGAGGATGAGAATATGAAGGAATATCTTGCTGATGGTGGCCTTGTGGAGTAGTGAAAACCTCATTGGAAATGAAGGTCTCCCATGGAATTCCTTTCTGCTGTAGTTGGTGCATAACTACCATCTTGATAAGTGAGTGATGGAACATGCTCTGCATTTGCTGAGGATAATCTCTCTTTTGCACTATGTAGGCCATTTTTTCAATGCTACGGAAGAGGTAATATGGTATATGCAACATCCTCACTCTAGTAAAATGCATAAGAAGCCAGATGTGATATGAGTAAAGACGAGAAAACCTTCCCTCACATGTGAAATACTTCATGATTATCCTCATCATGGGTGCATATCTATCAAGAAAATGAGAAAAGGGGAAGATGGACTTGTGATGATCTTTATACCTAGGTTTTAGATATGGCTCAAAGTAACTCATGTCCAGGTTTACTTGCTTGAACCACTTTTTTTCCACATTTGGTATTCCTGTAGCATTTGCAATCTGTAGAGAACTCAAAGGTAACCCCAACAAGATTAACTTGTTTGTCATGCAAATTGATAATGAAAAGTCTTGTTAGCTCAGGGTGGTTTTGTTCTTGCTTCACCTTCTCACAAAATTCAAAGCAGGCTACATGTTTGAAGCAGGAAACAGTAAGGGGAGATGCCATGATTTCCCTTTTATTGAGGGGTTCAAATATTTTTATCTTCCCTCCCTTGTGATCATGCCTCCTTGGCGTTTGGGCCTCAATACCACTGTCTTCACCCTCAGACATTGTAAACTCTATTTTGGAAACCCTAGAGCTTATGTGAAATGAGATGAAGGGAGGGTATGAAATGACAGTTTTTGCAAATGAATGGAAGGAGTGAATGAAGGAAATGGATGTTGGGAATGGGTGTTGTGATAAGAAAGATGAATGGAAGCCCTCAAGAAATGTAATGACTCCTGTTTGTAACTAATTTTCTTCAAGGAGGATGGAGTAATGGATGAAATAATGATCTCAATCTTAAGACCTTGGGTTTGATTAGGGTTTCATTCCATTCATTAAATGATGACCAAAATAGCTTGAAGATGAGCTCATGTCATGTAATTACCTCTTAACAATTCTTGGAGAGCATTTGTCAAAGACTTGAAGGAGTTTTGGAGTGATTTGAGCTGTTGGAGGGTTTAGAAACCCCTTCTGTCCAAGCGCGCAGTGCCAACGCTGAGGGCGCAGCGCCAATCCTAAGCGCGCAATGCCAATTCTGAGCGCGCAGCGCCAAGGATTTTTAGCAAAAAGCCTGTCGGGCAAGAGCGCATCGCTCCTCCAAGCACACAACGCCACTTTCTAGGTGCGCAACACCTTCAAAAAAGGTATGGGGGAAAAATGCCAAGGGCGCAGCGCCCAGTTCCAGGCGCGCAACACTAAGCCAAGCGTGCAATGCCAAGCAAATTTGCCCAAGTTCGCTAAGAAAAATCACAATTTCTTCTCTCCTTGAAACTTATAATACTTTTCAAGGCAAAAATGATTCATTTGAAGTTTTAGATGGGATTTTATATACTTATGGATTTAATTTAACTTTGCAAACCCACTTTGTAATGTTTAAAGTCTTTTTTCCTTTCTCATTAACCCTTTTACACTTTTTTGCCTTGTAGGTGATTGAAAAAATTGGATTGGCTTTTATTTTGGTCATTTAGGCATGACAAGTTCATTTTGATACCTTTGGGATTTAGTCACATAGTAGCATCTTCAAGAACTTCTATATTTTCCACCATGGAGTTCAACTTTTCACCTTATCGGGCCACTTCCTTCAAAACCCTAATTGTTTGCAGTCTTTACAGAAATCATCAATGTTGTCTTCTAAGTTCTCTATAGCCCTTTCAAGTTCATTCATTTCTGTCTAGTTTACCTCACCTTTTTCCATATTTCTTCAATCTATTATGATAGACTTTCTTCATGCTTGGCCTTGTGTGCTTCCTTCATGTCATTTTCTGCAAGTGATCACTGTTTTGGCACTCAACTGGACCATCAGTTCAAAACCCTAGTTATCTACAAGACTAAGTTGTTCCCCTTTCCTTTGTTGTAAGTTGCCTTCATTTAGGAGTATATAGTCTATGTCATTAGTACTTTCTGCTGATAAATATTTCAACAATCATGCAGAAGTGCTGGACTATTTCAATTTTTTTGATTTGCAGACTTTGAACCGAGAAGGTAATCCTCTTTGGAAACTTTTAGGTCCTTCTTGAATAACCATCTCTTGACATTTTATTACATCTGGGCCAGATTCTAGCAAAGGAAAAGTAGCGCCTGAAGCATCCAAGGATGGCCTTAAACAATGTAAAAACCCTAATGAACTAATGGGGGTGTCCTTTGACCTGATTTTGACTGAAACTTGCCATGAAGATCTTCAAGTGAAAACAAAGTATTTCCAAAAGTGTTGTATTGAAGATCCAAAATCTAATGTACTTGACTTATCTAAAGAGCCTACAGAGATAGTTTTGAGACCATCAATGCTTGAGGAACATGGGGAACATGGGAAAAAGTTTCTAGGTAGGAAATAAGGATAAAAATGAGAGGCAAAAGCCCATGATGAGTCTTTTGAGAACAAAAGGGTGACCATGAAATGGAAAACTGATAGTGTTATTGCCTAAATCTACCTCAGGCTGAAGGAAGGCATAGTTCAGGGTAACATCAAACCACGCTCAGTCTGGTAGCTAGCCCTACCAGATCAGGAGAGGGCTCTCTCCAGGTCAATCTCAACAAAGATAATCAAAAGGCTTGAGATGACTTGAAATAAAGGCTAATTTTAGGCTATGTATATAAGTAAAGGAGTTTGATTTTGATTTTGGGGGTTTTTGTTGGAAACAAAGGGAAAGGCAGTTTTGGATCTGGGGAAAAGGCCTAGTTTTTGCAGAGTTCTGAATGGGGCAAGGAAGGCAATTGTTTTGATGCTTAGAATTGAATGAATGAATAGCTTAGACCAGTGAGGAGCTGAAGAAGGCAAGAGGCTTTCAATAATCCTATTCAAACAGATGAAAACATGGAAAATTAAACAAAACTGAAGGCAGAGAAAAGCAATCTAATGAATTCCACCTTTATCACTCATTTGTTTAATTTAAGAATAAAGGAGAAGGAAAATGATACACATAAACATTAGTGAACTTAAAATCACATAGAGAAAGACACTATAAAAACACAGAGCCACATGGATCCCAAAGAGTGCTGCAAACCTTGGTCTATTCCTTTGCCAAAATTGCAGAGATGAAATGTACAATGAAGTGCCAAGCAATCCCAAGTGTCCAACCCTGAAAATGACTGAGAAAATACATGATATAGAAAAGCCTAACTCATTCCCATGCCTCTAGGGGTCGAGCTCACCATTCTAGGAGCTGTTTCAACCATATCTAAACTAGGAACTGGAAAATAGGCAATGAAACAACTTGCCTCTATATGATAGGAAACTGATTCATTCACTTACATTTCACCTTTTGGTGAATGAATCTACTAGAATGAGTAAAAATGAGCCACAATTACATCAAGTTACATCAAGAGTTACATGAAAAAGTCAAACTGGCCAAAACTAGGCGAAACTCTAAGCTGCTGAGTGAAAAATAGCCCAAATTTCCCTATGCGCCGCGCCTGAAATCTCTATGCATAGCACAAGTTTGAGGCTGATTTTGAGGGCCTTCCTGAAGTCCAAATTGAGTGCAGGATAGCTCGTTGGAAAGCCCTACCTGTCTACTTTCCAACTCAAGTGGAATTTCTAGATTTGGTTGCCATTTTCCCCTCCAAAAATCAAATCTCCCAACACTGCTTCCTGTGTGTGCAAAAAGTGGCAGAAAGGCCATTTTAGGGTGTTTTTGACCCTTTAGGCAACACAAAACTTGTCAAAATCCCTAGGTAATCCATAGGCATGCACAAATTTTGATGAAAAATCTAGAAATGTAAATTTTTCCTCCAGAAGAGCTGCCAATTATAAGCGCGCGCCAAGTGGTGCTACGCGTCGGGCAGGAAAATCTATGTTTAGGCCCAAAAATTCAAAATTGACAAAAATTTTCCCAAATTTCTTGAAATTTGGGCCGAATGCCCATCATCAAGTGCTATTCTGTGCCAAAGAAGCTTCAGCCAAAATTTGGAGTCTATCATGCCTTTTGCGACGTTTTAGTGCCCTCCTTTGCCTTACCTTCAGGATCTTGATCCTTGCTTTGCAAACATGATTGCGCGCCCAATAGTGGTTCTTCATGTGCCTGAGCATGTTATTTTCCTTGTTTTCCTTCTCCAACAGCTTCTCAAGATGAATTTTGACCCTCTCAAGCCAAGTCTCTCTGTCAGCCTCAATCTCCCGCTCAATGGGTGTCATCTCGGTTGGGCTTCTTCGGGTAGCTTGCCGGTTCTCACGGATGTTTTGCAACTCCATGATTGTCTGTTGATCCTCCAACTATTTATTCCGCTACTCTAGATAGTTTATGATCCATTAAGCTCTTTGCAATTTGTCAGTCAGTGTGTCGATCTCAGATTTCTGCTCCTGAATGATCTCTCTCAATTTTGAGCTTGGAGAGCTCAAATCCTCATCAATCAATATGAAATCAATATCCTGGCCTCCTGAAGGGCCCTCATCCTACATAGGCCTATTTCCTCTATCCTGTACCTGTACCTGTACTTGTGCTACTGATGACGGCAACGAGACCCCTTCCACCCCGGGTGGAGATAGTACTCGTCGGGCTGCTGCAAATAATGCTCTGGTGCCTCTCTGATAAGTAAAAAACACTGGCACACTGATAGGCTCTATCTCAGGACCTTTAGGCTGATGTGAAGGTTCACCTGGCTCATGAAAAATCTCCGGAGGAGGCTGAGGGGATGTGAAGAAGTCATGGGAAATGAAATCCTCCCATGCAATACCCTGCAATCCAAGCTGATGTACAACAACAATCTTGATGAGTGCATAGTGATAAATATTGTTGTACTGCTGCTCGGGAGTTTTCTTCTGCACAAGAGTGGTCATTCTCTCGATGTTTCGGCACATGAAATAAGGAATGTTCATCATCCTCACTCTCGTGAAATTCATCAATAACCTAATGTGGTAGGCATAGAGGCGTGAGAACCGGCCCTCACAACTGAAGTATCTGATAATGAGTCTCATCAAAGGCGCCTAGGATTCCTTTAGGAAACAGAATGGGAATACCCTACTAATTTGTCTCACATAGCTAGGCCTGATGTATGGTTCATAATGCACTCTGTCCACCTGCTGTCTTTTGTTCCACTATTCACCCACATTCGGTATTCCTGTTGCTTGAGAGATGGTTTCCGGTGTCAAGGTGAAATTTACACCAGCAAGAGTTACCTGACCATCATGCAAATGTAGTACAAACAACCGAGCCAACTCCTGATGATGCTGAATCCTAGCAATCATCTCACAGTACTGATAGCATGACTTCTCTTGAAAACATGCCATGGCAAGTGGGCAGGCCTGCAATTGAGTTAATGAGGTGGGCTCTTCTCTCACATGTTTGCCACCTTTACGAGGCCTTCTCGTTGCATGTAGCTCAGTGGTAGAATCACTATCTCTATCATATGATGTATCAGTGTCTGTCTCCATGGTGTTTCAAGGTCTATGTTTGGCTTGTATGAGATGAAAATGAGAATTTGGGTGTTTTTTGTTTTAGCGCCAAATGTGTGTCAAAGGGAAGGGACTGTGGAGAAAAGTAGGAGTAGGGACAATGAACTTCAATCAAGTGATATCAGAGGTGTAGGGACAACCACTGACTATTTGGGAATTCTTGGGGTCTGGGAATTTTTATAAGTGAGGTGGGAAAGGTAGAATGATAGGAAATGAAAGGATTGAGGGATAGGGATAGTGGGAATACGTGATATGAGTGGTTTGGGATATAAGGGAATAAGTGATATGAGTGGTTTGGGATATAAGGGAATAGGGGAGGAGTGTAATGGTAATATTAATAGTGATGATAGGATTACAGTGAGGGAAGGGATGAACAAGATGGGAAATGAACAAGTTGGGCACCACAATTACTTTTAAAAGGCCAATTTCAAAACCCTAAGGAGCAGTTTTAAACAAGGTGATAGGGTTTATAGTTTAGCATTCAAATTCTCAAAACCAATCTTTCAAACAACACCCAACACTGATCAATGGAAATTGCAAGATGATTTGACTTACTTGGAGCAGAGGAGACCGTTTCGTTTGATGTTTGAGAGAGATAGCAAGAAATTTTGAGTTTCGGCCCTGTGCGCTGCGCGCACAACCCACTGCGCCATGATCGTTGTGATTTGCACGGTGAAAAATGGTCCTATGCGCCGCGACTTGCTTATGCGCCATGACCTCCACCCAATGCGCCGCGACTGTAAATTCACCAACAGTTCGGTCTTCCAAACCCTGTTTTGCTCTTCCATGACTTAACTCGGCTCCTTTGATAACTTTGGTGTACAAATGAACTGTTGAATATGAAAATATCTTATATACACAAAGGACTTTGATTTTTCATTAGGAAAACCCACTTTCTAATGTTGCAGACTTTGGCACTTTGCACTTTTTAAAATAAACTCTGTTTTTGTCTTTTTCCTTTGATTTTTGAACTGATGATGAATCTCTTGTCTATTTTTTGCAGGGATAGCTGGCATGGGGTTGGCAAAGGTGACCAGGGCTGCACCTGAAGAACTTCACAACTAAAAAACTTTTGAAGATTACATGGAATTTATTACAAAAGACGAAATTGACAAATCATTATCAAGCATTATGACGATGAAATTTTTGCGATGAAAACTTATTTCAAACCTCCCTCATGTGCCTGCTGACATTATTAGACATTATGAAGACGAAACTCTAGACCTAATGAGGTTTAAAACCCTAAAATGACTTTTTGCTGACCAAGAGACCAAAAATGAGTGTAAATGACTTTAAAATTGATTTTGATGAATAGATACAGACCAGAAGGTACATGACATGAGGGATATGAGTGAAAATACCCTTTCGTCAGATGATTCATGCTCCTAATGGAATGCAACTAACTAAACTGAATGAGACACCTAAAATGAAATGCAACAAAAGAGATTTTGATGTCTGACGGAGGGATGAAGATACCGACTCTAACAGATAGAATAGCGAAATTTTTTTTATAAGGATAATGAAGGCAGTGAGATTTCTGAAACTTAAGATATTCAAGGAATATTGTTTTCAGAAATCTATAAACATCCTATAGTCATCTAAATATAGTGAAAAAATACTGATGACTAACAAAAACAAGGAAGTGTACCACTCACAACAATAAATATGGAAGTGTTATTGCTCATATCCTCCCACAACCTACAAGGTTGACACAACACCGATTGGAGGAATAAAGAGCAAAAGATCTTTCTTACAATTGTGATATCAAATATAGCAATAGTCATAAGTGTGATGAGAAGAAATTATTTTACATATATTGTGAAGAGGAGGAATACAAGGAACAAGAAACATCAAAATGAGAGGATATACACAAGGAACCAACCCCATAGAAAGAAGAAACGAATCCGACCATATCTTGTAATGCATTGGCAGGAATTACCACTCCTTAAATTCTCAAGGTAAAAGGATATATTAAGAAAAAATAGGTAATAGTGTTGATCAATTCTGGTAGTACCCATTATTTTATTCATTGTAAGATAACCAATGAATTGAATTGCTTTATATATCCAACACCAAAGTGTAAAGTGATGGTTGAAAATGGAGGAACTATAAATTGCTCAGGGAAGTGTCACAATATCTCTCTAACCATGGGGGAATATGTATCGAATAATCCAATGATTTCCTTTCCAATGGTGGTGTTGATGTTGTAATAGGACTCCAATGGTTACAATATTTGGGAACGATAGCTTTTAATTTTCAAGAAATTTTCTTGAAAATTTCCTAGGAAGGAAAGGAAATTGAATTAAGGGGCATCATAGGGAAACCGGGAAAGATAATCAACTCTAATGGCATGACAAATATTTTGAAGAAAGAACAACGAGGCATAATTACACAATTATGCTCATTAGATGTTCAAACATTGAAATCATTTGTTTCTCTATATCTCAAAAGAAACTTGGACAATCATTCCAAGGTATTTGAGACTCTGAAAGGCATCCAACCTATTCGTGATCATAATGATACTATTCACTTGATTCTAGGAAGCATTTCTAAAAAATTAGACCTTACATATATACCTATTACCAAAAGAGTGAAATTGAATGTATGGTTGCAGAAATTCTAGAGGCAGGTAAATTTCAACCTAGCCAAAGTTGTTTCTATGCTCTAGTAGTATTGGTACACAATAAGGATGGATCATGGTGTATGTGTCCAGATTATAGGGAGCTCAACATGCTCACTATTAAAGATAAATTTCCCATTCCTTTCATTGATGATGTTGAATGAATTACATGGAGAAATTTACTTCACCAAGTAGGATATTTTTTCAGTATATTATCAAATTAGAATGAATATTGAAGACATTATGAAAACAAAATTTAGAACTCATGAAGGTCATTATGAATTTTTGGTCATGCCTTTTGTCCTTACTAATGCACCTTCCACATTTAAAGGTTTGATGAATTCCATTTTCAAACCCTTCCTTAGAAAAATTGTGTTAGTATTTTTTTGATGATATACTAACTTAAGCAAGTCTTGGAAGGATAATGTTCAACATGTTGACAAGGTGCTCAAACTATTGGAGGAGAAACAATTGTATACAAAACCTCCAATTGTTTCTTTGGGGCAGAGGAGGTGGAATATTTGGATCATGTTGTATCTCATGAGGGTGTTATGTGAGATCCTAGCAAAGTTAAAGCCATCAAGGAATAGAAAATCCCCACAAACCTAAAGCATCTTCGAGGATTTCTCGGGTTGACATGGTATTGTCGCAAGTTTGTTAAGAATTATGGTAAAATAGTAGCACCTCTAACAACATTTGTTATCACCTAAAAATGATCACCTAGCGATTTCTAACTAGGTGGATCGAAATACACCATGCGAGTTTATTTTACCATAGTAAAATCACTTTCACTATAAGAAATAATTTAATAAGCCACTTTTATTAAGTTATTTTCGATAAAAACCCATGAAAATATTTAAATAAACCATTATTTATTTAATTTTCTTTAAGAATAATTATTAAATCATTGTTTGATAATTATTCCTTGTCACATTTGACTAAATCACCAAGGAATAATTAAATAAATCATAATTTATTTATTTTTCCTT
Source organism: Pinus albicaulis (assembly GCA_034641835.2). NCBI lineage: Eukaryota > Viridiplantae > Streptophyta > Pinopsida > Pinales > Pinaceae > Pinus > Pinus albicaulis. Next base: position 1,063,556,756 of record CM076572.1, read on the forward strand.
ATCTACATCCTTGTAATAATTGTTAAATCATTATTTAATAATTATTTCATTTCACACCTTTCTTATTATTCATGAAATAATTAATAAATCATTTATTTGTTAATTATTTCTAAATAAAGATATTTAATCATTTTAGATATCTTTTCCCTCTCAAAAAATATAGTAAAGTATTCCAAACATTTAGATCTAGATTTTGGTCAATAATATTTTATTATTTTCCATTTTCCAGATCAACCCAATACTTTGCTATAAATAAGAGGGGTTACCATTCATTTCTCACCATGATCATTATCATCCTCACCATTATCGTCACATACCATTTAAGCTCCCATTTTTTAGTTCTATATTGTTTCGGTTTTCACACATTTGAGAGAGAAGAAGATATGAATACTGAAGCGATGAGGACATAAAAGGACCAATTCCATTGAGACAGACTTACGACCCTTTGTAAATCTCCTTTGCTAGGTGTCATTAATAATATATTTTTCTTTGAAAGCTTTTCCAAGTTTGGTTTGTTACATCTGAAATATTTATGCTGTTTGTTATTTTATATTTGCATACATCTATCTTTCTGTAGGTTTTTCTCAGATATTTTTTCCAGATATGAAGTATAAACAATCACAATTGTTGTAAGGGTCACTAGTCACTTGTGACTTAAGTGAGATTTTTTTGGTACACCTTCCAAGAAATTTCATACTAACAAATGGAAACTCCATTGGTGTAAAAATTCATTTTCTTGGGTGACTTTTGCTTGAGAAATTTCAGTGGTTTCTATAACTATTTGTAACTTTATCTCCATTATTCTATCAAATTTCCAGTCACTGGTGGTTTTATGGTGTTTTCCGCAAGTCACAGGTACCAACAGAGTATGAGATGATAAATCTGTGCGAAACATGCCGCTTGAGACCTGCAGAGACCAAAACAAACTTTTCAGCCCCAGAAGTGTGTTCTAAGGAGAAGAACACCTTATTTGGCCCAAAAACTATGTTTTCCTTCAAAAATATGCCAGAAGCCGCATTTTGAGATTTTTCCATAAGTTTTTTTCTGAAATTTTAAGGGTTTGCCGAGAGTATTGTTTTGGGTTTTTTGGCCTCTGTTTTAGCCCTCCTTAGGCCTCGATCTACTTAATTTGTCACTTTGAGGTAAAAAAACCCTCTTATGGTTTGAAGTACACTTCCACCTTTCTAGGAAGGGATAAAATTAGTAGGCAGTTTAGGGTTTTCAGTACTTTCAACCATTATTTTAGGGTCTAATCCATTTTATTATAGCCTCATTTGGATAGGGTTTTTAGCCTTCATAACTCCATTTTGAGTTTTCTTTTGCCTTGCCCCCCAAGGATCCCCTTGAGTAACCTTGGTTTTTTGATCAGCTTCTTACCTATCCTTTGCAACAAATCTCACCTCTGTTTTTTGTTATTATTCTGCACCATTTTCAACAACATAGATCCTTAGATCCCAGTCCCATTGAAATTATATCTTGTGGATCCTTTTCATGTGTTTTGAGTAGCTTGTTTTCCTCTTTTTGCATATATTTTTGATAACATTTTTTGGGTGGGGTTTGTGCTTGATTTTTTTTTTTAAATTTCTGTCATATTTCAACATTATTTACAATATTTAAACCTTTTATTTCAACAACATATGGCATCACAAAACATGCTCAATTTAATCATCCACTAAACACATTTTTTCACACACATACACACCCCAAGTGAACGTGAACTTGGTTAACACTGCCAAGTCAAGACTTTAAACACCACACTTAGTAATCTAACACAGATAGATTAAGCCCACTTGGGCATCACGGCCAAATAATCTGTCTAGTTAGGTGTAGGATCGATGGGATAGGCTTCCAATAACACCCATCGATCATTTACATTGAGACATATAAGTTGAGTTTTTAGGGAGCTTAAAATCCTTCACCATCCCGCGGTCAAAGCCAGAGTGCATAAAAAACCCAATTCAGAGGGGGTTAGGATAGGACATCATGCAAGCGGTTCTCCTTGGGGCTACCCACCCTGTGGTAGGGAATTCCGTGCGTTGTTTGATCACCAAGAAGCTCAAGAGCAAACCACCCTCATGGGATGAAAGTGACCGTAGTGACAAATCTTAGGAAAACATCTTATAGGATTAGCTGTGGGAAGGAGTTGGTCCTCTACCGCACCTTTCTATGGACAACTCTTCTTGCAGGGATGAGTATCCGCCAAGTACAAATTTCTTTGGAAGGCCATCTAAAACAATATATTTAGGATTTTTCGAGGAATTAGATCACCTTTAGGCTAGAGGTCATTTTATTTTATAGGACGGTTTGGATTGTATTAGAGTATCTTCATTATATATTTTTTTACACTTGGCACCACTGCACTAGGTGTTTGCTTGATGTTTGTTACTTTGGTTTTTCCTATCATCCTTTAGTAATTTAGCATTATCTTTGTCTTGACATCATTGCGCCACCTAGGCGTAGGTCACGGTGAATTCGAGGTCTTCATCCTGGGTTCCCATTAGGACGAATTACTCCTCCCTGTCGGGTGTGATTTCATCCTCCCAGTCCTTCATCGAGTCATTCTGACTTTGATTTTACTGATTCCTTTGATTCCACATGTTCTCAATCTCATATCGCCACTATGTCAGGTACTAATGTACGTGCGGGAAACCAAGGTGGTACCTCGGATCCCACCCCGGGTAATACCACTAGTGGAACCTCAACCGGTACGATCACTCCTACTCCATTAATACCCTTTATGGCCAGTTTTAATCTCTGAGATTTTAATCAACTTATCAACGATTCCCTTCTCCATGACCCAATTTGGCTAGTTATTCTTACTAAACTTCCTTCAAACATTCCCAAGTTTTAGGGAAATAATGGAGAATACCCCACTAATCATGTTCACTCATTTCACATGTGGTGCTAATCTAATTCCATTACCGATGACTCCATTCATCTTCCTTTATTCCAATGCACACTTATTGGAGCTGCGACTAAGTGGTATGTCTACCAACCTTGTGCCACATATTCAAATTTTGTGACTCTCTCCAGAGATTTCTTATCATATTTTCAGTTACCTCTCTGTTACGACACCATGACCGAACTCTTGACTTCATTTCATCAAACTTCTGCCCCCCGCCTTTCTGACCATGTCCAAGAATGGCATAAAAGGAGGAGCACATGTAGGGCTCTTGCTTTTGAAGACTATTGTTGAGCCCCAAAGATGTTCTTCCCTTTCACCACATTCTACTTCATTCTCTTTGTCCCTCATAAATTACAGGCTTAAATGATCAATAAGATTAATTAAAATTGCTTTAAGAATTTATATAATGACTAACTTGCTATGTTTTCATGATTTTGTTGGTGTAGTAATTTTGACTAAGACTCGGCTACAGAATACAGGCATTCCGTAGCCAGTCGTCTGTTCTGCAGCCATCCTCATGTTTATGTAGGTTCGAGGTGTCACTGCAAAGAAAAAGGCATATGGGTGAAATCCACAACACTTCCCCATCATCTCTTGCTCCCCACAAAGTCTTTGTTAAAGTATCCTAGTGGTTATGCACGTAGAGGAGAAGCGGTCTCCTATCAAAGCACAGACTCTACAGATGTCCGCAGTAAAGCACAAGACTGTTAATAAGAGTTTTTATTTGATTAGAAGTGGGAAAGACACTTATCCTTGTTTTTTGCAAGAGTAGTTATGTAACTTCATTATAAGTATGACTTGGGAGACCGAGAAACAGCTGGTTAGATTTTGTTTTGTTGCTAGATCTCAGAGAACCGTGATACTCTGTTTTGAGAATTTCTCTTTTAATGAAAGAAGCATCATTTTATTGCACGAGCTGAGTCAATATTGAGTAGATTTGCGTGCTACTCCGGTGGTAGAGGGCCCCTGCTACCTGAGAATATTTGTTTATATGATTTAGATAAGTAACTTAGCCTCGTTTCATTCCTAGTTCAATTGAATTTCTGAACTTTGTGTTTTTATTTCACTTGCATTGGATGCTACAGTTTAGTCTCGTTCTTACGTATTATTCCAAAATATCACTAATGTCGAATGAGGTGTAACTGTAGTATTTTAGGAGTTAGTTTTACGTTCTTGTGCTCAATTACATCAGTTGTTACAGCTAGTCATGATCTTATAAACTCTTCCAAAATATCACTAATTTCGGATGAGACATAGCTGTGGTGTTTTAGAGCTTTGTTGTGTTTTGTTGAATTTTATGCTTTCATGCTCATTTACATAACATGTTGCAGCCAGTCCTATTCTACAAACTATTCCAAAATACCACTAATTCCGAATGAGACAGAGCTGAAACATTTCAGTGATTAGTTGCATCTTTAGTCTAGTTGTAATACTCCGGAGGTAGATGTTACTCTAGTTTAATTCTGTCACCGTGTTTCAAGTTTGATAATGGCACTCTAGTATAACTCTGTCCACTGTAATTTAAGTTAGATTAGTGACATTCTAGTTTAGTTCCAGTTCACTGTATTTCAAAGTTAGGCTAAAAGCATTCTAGTTTAGTTGTGATCACTGTGTTTCGATTGCATTCTAGTTCAGTGTCATCCATTGTTCTTTAAGTTGTGTTGACTGTCAAAATTAAACTTCACGACCTTCATTGTTTACAAACTAATTTTGTTCTGACTTTCTATTAATGCATCATCATACGGACAAGAATGAATTAGTGATATCAATTTAAGGCCTTGATTGTTCTGCAATCTTTGGCAATTTCACAAATAAGCCTTTTTCCCAAAACTATTATAGAAAATCTCTAACTTTCAGATGAGGCTTAGTAGTGACAAGCTAAGCTGTAGAATGGACTAATCTTAAGTCAATTCAGAGTAGAAATCTTATTGTGTTACAAATAATCTTTTCAATTGTGTTCCAATAAACCTCTAGCCATGGATGAGATTCTTTGTAATATTGTAAGATGATTGTGTACTTAGGAGAACCTCATTTGTACTAAACTTGTCCTTTTCTCAAACTATTCCAACATATTCCTAATGAATGAATTGGATGAGTTCATGCTATGAGTTATTAAGTTCATGTCGTGATTTATTTTTTTACCAGGAGTCATTATCAAGCTTTGCATTTGCTAGTGTCATACACAGTTTAGAATAGGTTTTGCTCTGTTTTAGTGTAACCATCCACTTCTCTTTACCAAAATTTAGTTCTTTTCCTTTTTAACATAAAATCGTAAAACAAAAAACATCAGAAAAACACTAAATACAACGTAGTGAGAAACAAATACCTAGGCACATATAGTGCACCTCACTTCAGCAGTTTACTAGCCCTGGTTGACAATTTATGACCTCAATTTAGGAACACTAAGTTGAGCACTACAACTATGCCTATATGGATTGGTTTCTTAGATCATTGTTGGCCCCCATAGGTAAATATGTCGTGTCACACTTCCCTTAGACAAAGGAAGATGCGCTCCAAATAGCTTTAAAGTACATTACTCTGGGGATCCTATTCTGGTACATCAATCCCCCCAAAAACACTCCACCTGATCACCTTAAACCTTACAAAACTTTGACCCCGATGAAACTTGTTGTACCTACCCCTTATTTTGCTTCAGTTCCACAAAAACCTTAGCAGAAACCTACATATATTGTGAAAAAATCTAGTGAGGGTGGCAAAGCCCAAAGAAAGGGTACGAAAGACAAGGAACCCATAATAACTCTAGCAATTCCTAAGCCTCCAAAGCCGACACCTTCATGCGCTTTGTGTGATGTTGTTGGGCATGCAACCAATAATCTTCTTGAACTCCCTCATCTCAGAGAGGTGGTCGCCGATACGTTTCCTGACTCTAACAATCCCATAGGTCCATGTTACCTTACTTGAGTCAGCCAAGAAAAACAAATCATTACGCATGAATCACCCTTTTTCTTTGTGTGATAACTTTGGCCACTATTCCCATCATTGTCCTCATCTCAAAGATTTTCGTGATACTTGTCAGGTACTTCTTGAAATAGAGGCCGCTCAAAGCGAATCCACCACTTATCTACCCACAGATTCTGACACCATTATTGAGCTAGAACATGAACCACACATTGTGATCCCTCCTTTTGATGTCAAGATGACAGATATCATTGCTACTATTCTCTACCTGTCATCATCCATGAGATCCTTGTCTGGAGAATATTTTGAAGTTATCAATACTGATTCGATCGTACATTCTTCATCAGATACCCAGGTCTCAACATCGATAAATATACCGTGTACTAGTCATTCATCCCCTCCTATTGTCTATGCGCATGTGAACCTTGTATCTCATGAAGATGCTTCAGGTAGTTCCTCCACATCAAGTGGTATCTCTTCCTCCAATCTGACCATATTCCATTTAGATGAAGACATCATGGAAGCCATGACCACCCCTAATTATCCTTGGGAAGATATGCATCATTGTCCATATTTCAAATATGCTTGGACTTGATCCCACCATTTTTGAACACCGTATTGACACATGGCCTGATGCCATTCCTATTCGTCAAAAGTTGAGACCCACCAATCCTTTTAGACGTGAGGCCATTAAAGATGAAATCGATAAAATAAAACATGATAACTTTATCTATCCTATTTAATACACCACACGAGTGTCCAATCATGTTCTCATTCTCAAGAAATAAGGCACCATTCGTGTCTGCACTGACTTTCGCGACCTGAACAAAGCTTGTCCCAAAGACAAATTCCCCATACCATTTATTAAACAAATCATTGATGAGTGTGCGAGGCACGAGGTCCTTTCCTATATGGATGTATTCTTCTGATATAACCAAATAAAAATCCATTGTGTTGATAAGCTTAAAACCACGTTCATTATTCTGTGGGAAGATTTTTCCTATGGGTCATACCTTTCAGTTTGAAGAATGTTAGGGCCATATTTTAATGGGCCATGTCTTACTGCTTCCATGACTTGGATCAAATTATCCTTTCATACCTTGAGGATCTCATCACTCGTTCTAGGTTTTAGGCACAACACATTCAATCATTTTGTTACCATTTTGCTTCGATGTCGCAAGTACATTATTCACCTTAACCCACTTAAGTGTATCTTTTTCATTCCTATGAATCGTCTATTGGGCTTCATTGTGTCCAAATATGGTATAAAGGTTGACCCTCTCAAATTTTAAGCCATTCTCAAACTTCCACCTCCTCATACTCTTCGCCAGTTACAAAGCCATCAAGGCAAAGCCAACTTTCTTCGTCGGTTTGTTCCTAACTATGCCACACCTATGCCACACCTATGCCACCACTGGGCATGGGTTCCTTAGAATCCTTCGATCTACCATTCCATTCATTTGGGATGACCAAGCTCAACAGTCTTTTGATGCCCTTAAACGTGCTCTAAGTTCTGCTCCCTTGATCAGTCCACCTGACTGTGAAATGGAATTCATTCTGTACATCTCGCTTCCACCTATTCAGTCCCTGGGGTTCTCATTTAGGAAGATGCCGACAGAAATGAGCATGTCATATATTATGTTAGTAAAAACATCAACAGTTCCCATGTTTCATATTCGCACGAAGAAAAATTGGCACTAGTTTTCATGTTCTCGGTTTAAAAGCTTCGTCATTATATCCTTACACGTCCCACTAGAGTTGTGACAAATTCCATCCCGATGTCTTTCATGTTGAGTCAATGAATCATAAATGGGAAGTATGTCGGTTGGATCCTCATTCTTCATGAACTTGATCTCGATTTTTTCACACCCAAGAGTAAGAAAGGTTTGGCCCTTGCCGAATTCATTTCTGAATTTTCTACTACTGCGCCAGATCATCGGTTAATGATGATCTTATAGATAAACACTTATTCGCCATCACCTCTTATTATCCTTGGTATGATGAAATTCTCACTTATCTGCGAACCCAAAAATTCACCCCCCATCTTATTCGTGATGATTGACGATGTATTCAACATCAAGCCCCTCGTGATGATATTTATCGTCGCAGTGTCAAAACTGTCCTTCGTCGTTGTCTCACATATGCTGAAGCTGAACAAGTGATCAATGTATGTCACAGTTGCTATTGTGGTGGTCATCTCTCTGGAATGGCCACTGCCCAGAAGATCATGTGCACCGGTTACTTTTCGCCTTCTCTCTTCAACGACTGCATTGAGGTAGTCAAAGACTCTCCAATTGTTAGTTACACACCCCTAAGATGCAAGCTCCTCCTTCTCCCCTATGTCCTGTCATTGAATTTGCAGGTAAAAGAGTAATCGAACAGACATTAGGTCAGATTGTGATTGAATATTTTCAGGTGACTGAGCATTTATTTGGTCATGGTTTATTTGATCTAATCGTTTCACGTAATATCTTAAAAGGTGTTATGAGTGAACTATTTCGACTTTGTAAATGGGCTATTGAATTCATTGAGTGTCAAACCCCATCTTCTAATAACCACAAGTATATTATCATGGCCATCGACTATTTCACCAAATGGGTTGAGGCTATGCCAACATTCAATAACACTGCGACTACTACAGCCTTATTCTTTTTCAACCATGTTATCGCTCAATTCGGGGTTATGAAACAATTGGTTTATGACCACGACCGACATTTCAAAGATGAGATATGGCATGATATATCCTCTCTATTGGGATTTGAGCACCAATATTAATCATCTTATTATGGCTAAGGAAATGGCCAAGTATAAGCGATCGATAAAAAACTTAAAACTATGCTTCAGCGGACAATGAATAAGCACAAGACCAACTCGCACCTTTATGATCTTCCCTACTTTTTGGGCCTATATAAGCTTTGTTAAAACCACCGTTGTGTTTACTCCTTTCCACCTTATTTTTGGTGAGGAGGAATCCTTACTGATCGAGTGTGAAATTCCCTTCCTTCACCTTGCCATCGAACTCCTCCTGGACACCCAACCATTAGAACAACGACTTATCATGCTTGAGTGCACCAATGAAGACCGTCGTGTTGCACTGCAAACCATTGAAGAGGCCAAAAAGCGCACCAAAGCTCAATATGACTGGAAAGTACCCTCGTACCTTTCACGAAGGCAACCTTGTTCTTATGTATGACCAAGCTCATGATGTCCTGGAGCATGGGAAGTTTGAATCATTATGGCTAGGACCTTACATAATATGTAAGTGTTTAGACAAGGGAGCATACCTTTTAGAGGATTTCGAAGGCCAACTTCTTCCTAACCCTCGCAATGCACTCTACCTGAACAAATTTTACCCATAGCATTTCCCATCGACACGTGTGTATCTTTTTATGTTCTGCATTTAGGTATCTTGCATCCCCCCCATCATCTCATAACTTACAACGAATTTCAATCATATGATTTTATCCTAACACTCGTACGTTGAGGGGCAATCTATTATCACAAAAAATGATCACCTAGCCATTTCTAACTAGGTGGATCGAAATACACCATGTGAGTTTAATTTTACCATAGTAAAATAATTTTCACTATAATAAATAATTTATTAAACCACTTTTATTAAGTTATTTTCGATTAACACCGATGAAAATAATTAAATAAACCATTATTTATTTACTTTTTTCTAGGAATAATTATTAAACCATTGTTTGATAATTATTCCTTGTCACATTTGACTAAATCACCTAGGAATAATTAAATAAATCATAATTTATTTATTTTCCTTGTTTCCATCCTTGGAATAATTGTTAAATCATTATTAAATAGTTATTTCATTTCACACCTTTCTTATTATTCATGAAATAATTAATAAATCATTTGACCATTATTTCTTATCAATGTGGATAATTCGAAGATTTCTACAATAAATCATTTTATTTGCTAAATATTTCTAAATAAAGATATTTAACCATTTTAAATATCTTTTCCCTCTCCAAAAATATAATAAAGCATTCCAAGTGGTTAGATGTAGATTTTAGTCAATAATATTTTATTATTCTCCATTTCTGAGATCAACCTAATACTTTGCTATAAATAAGAGTGTTTTCATTCATTTCTCACCATGATCATTATCATCGTCACATACCTTTTGAGCTCCCATTTTTGAGTTCTACATTGTTTGGGTTTTCACACATTTGAGAGAGAAAAAGATCTGAATAATGAAATGACAAGGACATCAAAGGACCCATCCCATTGAGGGGGACTTATGACCCTTTGTAAATCTCCTTTATCAGGTGTCATTAATATAAATATTTTTCTTTCAAAGATCTTCCATGATTGGGTTTTTACATCGTATTTATTTCTGTTGTTTGTTCTTTTAGATTTGTATACATCTATATGTTTGCAGGTTTTTCTCACATGTTTGTTGCAGATATGAATTATAAGCAACTACCATTTTTGTTAGGGCCACTAGTCACTTGTGACTTAAGTGAGATATTTTTAGTACACCTTCCAAGAAATTTCATACTAACAACATTACTGAAGAAAGTTGCATTTTTTTGGAATCCAGAAGCAACTAAGTCCTTTGAATATCTTAAAGAGGAAATGCACCAAGCTCTGGTTTTAGCTACTCTAGACTTTAAAAAAACCTTTATGTCATTAATGTGATGCCTCAGGAAATGGAATTGGTGTTGTTTTAATGCAATAAGGAAGACCCATTTCTTTTGAAAATTGTCTAATCAAGGGAAAGCATTTACAAAAACCTATTTATGAGAAGGAAATGCTGGTAATACTACATGCCCTAGAGCAATGGAACCCTTACCTAATGGGAAGAAATTTAAAAGTAAAATAATATTATGATAGTCCTAAATACTTTTTGGAACAAATATTATCTTTAGAAGAGCAACAAAAATGGGTCATTAAGATGTTGGGTTATGATTTTGAAATCATCTACAAAAAAGGGAAGCAAAATGTTGTTATAGATGCACTCTCAAGAAGCGATGAAGATATGGAAGAATTTATCTATGCTATTTATATTATCCAACCTAACTGAATACCTGAATCAAGGGAGGAATGGTATAATTACTAAGAGGTGTGGACACTCATTCAAAAATTGCAACAAGATCCTAGTACATATGATACCTTTATCTGGAAAAATGACTCATTATGGTACAAAGATCACTTATATCTATGTAAGAATTCCCAACTCAAACAAAATATTATTTTGGAGTTGTGCACCTCTCCTTTAGGAGGGCACTCAGGATTTTTAAAAACATACCACACGGTCGAGAAGGATTTTTTTTTGGGATGGACTTAAATATGATATTGAGAATTTGTGGTAGAATGTTTGCTTTACCAACAAAATAAATTTGAGGAAATTAAGACCCAAAATCTATTACAACCTTTAGCAATTCCAAGTTAGCAATGGGAGGAAGTCTCAATGGATTTTATCACATATTTGCCCAAGTTTGAAGGAAAGAGTGTCATCATGGTGGTAGTTACCAAGTATGCACACTTTTGTGCATTATCTCATCCTTTTAAATCCAATACTGTTGCTACTGCATTTATGGAAACATTTCAAAAGCTACATGGAAAGCCAAATATTATTGTAAGTGATAGAGATCCCATTTTCACTGGAAATATTTGAATAAAAATATTTTCTTGTCATGGTACTTAATTAACTCATAGCTCATCTTATCATTCTTAATCTGACAGGAAAACTGAGATAGTGAACAAATATTTGGAAGGACATCTTCATTTCTTTGTATATGATAAACAAACATAATGGTTCAAGTGGTTACCTCTGGCTGAATGGTAGTATAACACTTCCTTCCATATTGTAGCAAAAAGGACCCCATTTATGAACCTTTATGGATATCATCTACCATCCATCACATAATATTTAAGAGAAAATTATAAGGTTAAAGCAGTGGAAGATCATATCGAGCGTCAATAATAAGTTATCCAACTCTTAAAGGATAACCTCACTCTAACGTAGAAAAAAATGAAACAACAAGAAGATCAACATCACAATGAAAGAAGTTTTGACGTAGGTGACTGGGCATTTTTATGGCTACAACCATACAAAAAAATGTCCCTCAAGCAATATAAGAAGGATAATAAATTATCACCCAAGTACTATGGTCCTTACAAGGTGTTGAAAAATATTTGTATTACGACATACATATTGGAGCTCCTTGCATCTTCCCGAGTACACCTAGTTTTCCATGTTTCATGCTTAAAGAAGGTTATTGGTTAAAATATCCCAGCACAAACAATATTTCCAAAACTTTACAAGGAAGGAAAAATCATATTGGAGTCTAAAGAAAACACATAAACAAGAACTCGAAAAAAATACATAATCGATCAATTTCAGAGTATCTCATTAAGTGGAAGAACTTACCCGCTGGATATTCCACATGGGAGGATGAGAATTTTATACAGAAGCATCCAAAATTACACAATCATTGAGGAAAACATTTTTTTTTAAAGGAGAGGGGCATGCTAGGTCCCTATAATACCAATGTAGCCCCCTTATTGTTATTAGTGTGACCATGTAGCCCCCATATTGTTATTTTTGTGCCTCATAGAAGCTCATTATTGTTATTGTTGTGCACTTACACTATTATTATTATGTAGTCTATGATTATATTACTACCCCTTAGACTCCTATATATACCAAGGAGGTATTTCCATTTGTACCATTCAAGAATTTCTCATTTATGTGATGTAAAGGAGGTTTCCCCCTTGAAGAGGCTAATTTTCAATTCATTGATCTATACTTTCTTCTGTTTTGTGATGTGGTTGCCTAACAACCAATACTTCCCTAAGCCTCCAAAATAATGATGAAGCATTAGCCTAATTCACCAGGTTACAAGGGTGTTGATCCATCAAAAGCAGAAGGTATGGTGCTCTAGGAATTAGCCATGAGAGATATGTTCTTTGTTTAGCAAGGCCGTAAACCAAGGTGAAGAAGAGACCACACGAGTTCAAAATTCAAAGATAAATTCAGTCCCCAATGAATCCCATGTAATCCATACACCCACGACCCTTCCAAACCTTTGCCCTCAACAATATGATGAGTAATATCCCGCAATGTGATTTTAGATGATAGATCAACGAAGCCCTTGAGTCAAATTCAATCAAGACAAACTTCCCAAACAGGCCTTCTCATCTGCTTCTCAGGGCCGCGTCTATTTCAAAACATCTGTCTAAATATCACAAAAAATGAGCATAGACAGATGCTCACAATTGAGATGAGATTGAATCATTTTTATAGAAATGAGAGTGGATTTATAGGAGCTGACATGAAGGAGAGGAGGGAGACCGAATTTGGTTTGAAATTTTCAAATTAAAATTAAAATGGAGCCAAAATAATTTTGAAATTATAGTTGAAGCCAAAATTTCTTTTCAATTTTGGATCATAGTGAATGTGGATAAACTAATAGAATTTCCTTAAATAATAAAGACATTTCATTAACAAGTAGTCTTTCAATCTATCAAATTGTGAGGGCCCATGAAAAGTGCCACATATTGCTAGAATCTGCATCATGAAGAGAATCCAATGATGATGGTCTCAAAGGCAACTTCATTGATCTACTTCTTCAAAATATTCAACAATAGCGGGGTATGTTTCATCAGTGCATCATCTCATCCAGGCATGCCCACCTACCAAGGACATCAATAATGATATCCTGGACCCTCTTTGACATCCTACAACTGCTTTGACATTAAGGAAAACATACTCAACAAAAAGCTAGTACCCAACTTAAGAATATTACGATTAACACTCTTGTGGATAATATTGTTGAAATCGAGAAATATTTTTGGAAGAGGAAGACAATTGCTCAATATTCTAAAGAAGTTGTATGCCTTGCACAAAAAGAGAAAAATAAAAAACAAGATTCTTCTAGAGGAAGAGGCGGTGTAAGAGGACATGGAAGGAAGAATAACATAGGTAGGGGGAAAACATTATCAAGGAGGAAAGTTGGATCTCCATTGCATTTGTTGCAACAACAATAGAAAAGATGCCTCCACACGAAAACTCCCTTGGGACAAAATCCAGTAAGAAAGAAATAAATATAAAGTTAAAATTCCATATCCATAGAAATGTAAGGAACCTAAATGTGCTCAATATATTGTGGCACATTGCAATATTGGAGTAAATGAAGATTTGTTTTATTCTTCATTTTATTTGTGGAAAGATGCATGATTTATTGATATAGGTGAAACTTGCCACATGACCTTTTAGAACTATTTTTTTTTTAAACTTTAGTGATAATGTAGATGTAGTTTTATAATTTGTAGACAAGTCAAGACTCAAGCTATCTAGACTTAGCACCATCAAGCTCAAACTACTTGGTCGCCCTGAATTTCTCTTACATGATATTCTCTACCTCCCAAAGTTGCAGATAAACTTGTTGTCCCTAGTTCAAATTCAGCAACAAGGACACTCCATTCACATGTTTGTTGGAAATATTGAGGTGGATAAAGCATCATAAACACACTTTTCATGACGAGAATAGAGGAATAAAGACTCTTGAAACTGCAAGGAATGCCTACTCATGCACAAAATTGTGCATACAGTTCTTAGCATAATGAAGGTACTTTTTCATCTAGTCTCTTATGGAATGCAATATTTGGACATATGAATTACGAAAATCTTCATTTATTAAAGAGAAGTGGTGTTACTAGTTTGAAAACCATTCCAAGGAAAATGAAGCAATGTGATGCTTGTATCCTAAGAAAACATAACAAATAACCATTTCATGATTATATTTCCAAAGCACATACAGATATTGAACTAATTCATTCCGATTTGTGCGACCCTATGCATGTTCCTTCTACAAATGGAAATAAAAATATATTGACTTTTATTGATGACTACACTAGAATGTGTTGGGTATACTTATTGAAGAGTAAATCAAAAGCTTTTTAAACTTTCAAAACATTCATGCAAGGATTGAAAATGTTGCAAAATCTCCTATTGGCTCTATTTGTACTGATAATGGAAAATAATATACTTCAAATGAGTTTGGAAACTATCTCTATCAACATGGGATTCAACATCAAACAACGGTGGCTTATAATTCTCAACAGAATGGTGCAACTAAATGAATGAACAAGATTATCTTAAATATGGTTCGTTCAATTACTTTTATCAAAAAATGTTAAATTAATGTTCTGGGATGATGCAATTCTATGTGTAGTATATATTAAAAACATATGTCCATCTCATGCTCTTAGAAATAAGACTCCTTATGAAATGTGGTATGGACACATTCCTTCTGTAAGGAATCTTAGGGTCTTCAGCTCCACCTGATATGCCTCAATTCCTAAGGAAGATAGAAACAAACTTGGTGCAAGGAGTCAAAAGTGTGTCTTCTTAGGGTACAAAGATACCTCCAAAGCATATCATCTCTATGATGAGGTAAACAAAACCCTTATACTATCTAGAGATGTCATTTTATTCAATCTTCCAAGAATGACAATATTGTTGAGAAATAACTTGATCGTCTAGATATATTTGGTCATACAAAAAAATTAAGGAATTTCGTAATAAGATTCCATATCTTGAAGGAGGGATCCCTATCCTGGATTAATATGTGGAATATCCTTCTGGAGCATTCTCTTCACCTCATGAATTTCCAACCACTTCTTTATATCAAGAAGACACTTTCAATGATGTGATTGAAAGGAGTGGAAGGATAAATCTTGATTGAATCCCATCTCAGTCAATAGAAAAACCTATACCATCTTAGAAATTCCCTCCAAAATTGATCACTGAGACACTTGAAAGTGTTCTTATTTATGAAGTTGGAAAGACATGAACTAGAAGCTATACTAGAAAAAATGGAGGTGATGTAGATGATTATGATTCAACTATTGATATGGATGTTTCTTGTGATTGTGAATTAAATTTGTCTATTAATTTTGAACCAAATTCCTGTAAAGAAGACACTTCTCATGGTGAATGGAAAAAGTCAATGTCGAAAGAGTATGATGCCCTCATAAAGAATGAAACCGAGAAGCCGGGGATCCTCCATTTGGAACCAAACCAATTGGATGCAAGTGGGTCTTCAACAAGTATAAATCAGATCACTCAGTTGATAAGTACAAATCAAGGCTTGTGGAAAAATTATTTGCACAAAAATAAGGGGTCGATTATGAGGAGAATTTTGGCTCCACAACAAAATGGGTCACCATCCAGACTCTATTTGCCTTGGAAACTCAAATTGGATGTAAAAAAAAACTTTCTTGAATGTAGACCTGATATTTTTTTATTTTTATTTTTAATATGTCTCAACCACAAGTTTTTTTATGAAGGGACAAGAACATAAAGTATGTAAACTCATCAAATCCTTGTATGACCTAAAAAAAACACCGCAAGCCTGGTATGAAAATTTGATTGAGCATATTTTGAAATTAAATTCCAAACACTTTGATTTTGATTATGCAAATTTATTTGTCAAGAAAATTGGAAAAATTGTTGTATATCTCATGGTATGTGTAGATTATCTATTAATGACAGGGAATAATGAAAATTATATTGCATCTGTAAAGAAAGAATTGAAGAAAGGGTTTGAGATGAAACATTTGAGACATCTTCAATACTATTTGGATATTGAAGCGACTGGACATTTGAAATATATATTCCTCTCAGAAAATAAGTATATTGGAGATTTGTTGAAAAAATTTGGCATGGTTGAATGCAATCCTTTTTCCACTCCAATGGAACAAAACTTAAATCTCACATCTAAAGAAGGGAATTAATTTGAATATACAACTAAGTGTAGAGAACTTGTAGGAAGTATTATCTACCTCACCACTACCATACTAATATTTTATTTGTTGTTGGAATCCTTTCTAGGTTTATGCAAAATCCTTGTGAGGGTCATTTATCTATAGAAAAAATAATTCTAAAGTACTTGAATGGGACTCAATACTTTGGAATCAAATATACATAGGTGGATGACCTCAACTTGATTGGATATTCTGGTTCAAACATTGATGGAGATAAGGAAAATGAAGTATCTAATTTAGGTTATGTTATGAGTCTTGGATCAGCAGTTTTCTCTTGGAGGTCACACAAACAATCAATTCCAACAGATTCCACAACTAAGGAAAAATGTGGTGGATACAGAAGCAACTAAAGAGATTGTGTGGCTCAGTAAAATCCTTGAAGATTTGCAGGAGAAACAAGTGCAATATACTCCTCTTTTAATTGATAATACTTTTGAAATTAAATTGACCAATAATCCAAAATTACATGATCAAACAAAGCATATCAATACAAGTATAATTTGATTTAACATCATGTTGGGGCTAATACTATTCATATATGACATTATTCCATAAATTAGGAAATTGCAAACATCTTCACCAAGGCACCTGGAAGAGAAAAGTTTGAAAGATTCAGAATGATGTTTGGGTTTACAAACACCCCTTCAAATGAACAGGGTGAACGCTGACACCTAATCCTATGGGTTTGATTTTTTTTTAAATATGTAAATATAAAGTTAGAATATGAATATTTGGACCATTATTTGGAAGTCCAGATGATGTGGAATATGTGGAAGAGTGGATAAGGATAAAAGGAACAAACACAATCAAGAAAGTGTCTACATTCAATCTGATCCCTCCTTAATAAAACTATAAAATCAAGCTCTTAAAAGATCACAAAAAAGGGGAAATGTAGAATGTTAGAATGTTGTTGGAAGACTAACCTATAGTCTATCTTTGCGATAAGCTCACAAAAATAGGTTTAGTGGACAAAGAGTGTTAATGAGGAGGAGACAAAAAATGAAGTCTATAAGAAGGTACGATAATGTACATTTTTCTAGTATAATACAAAGTTTCAAGCTTTTATCACATTCATTCATATATTTAATTTATATTTGCATGTGTCGTTGGATCTGTTTATATGCATGTATTAATAATTTTGCAAGAAATAGTTTTTTGTTGGTTTCTTTATTGTGCGTAGGTATTCAGGAGAAGGGACATGAGCTGAGATATCCCTCATGTTGGTTGCACCAACTAGAGTCCTCTTGAAATAAAAAAGGTAATATCCTCCACCTTCTTTGCGATTTCTAGTTTTCATGCTTGTGATTGTTTTTAATTATGTTGTATTGTGATTTATTTCGACACTCTCCATCTGGGAAACCCTGCTGGATCTAAAGTAACTTACTACCATTAGAAAAATTTATCCTTAAACAACCTTACTACATACACTCCTTTTCCTCTACAAAAATTTCTAAAGAAAATCATTATCCAATGTCTTGAAAAGGTACCCCACCCAAGATTAGGAATCTTTACTTTTATTTGTGCATATTTTCAATTGTGTGGATGGAAATGTAGCAAGAAATCACCTCCTTACCATCATAGCCAATTTTTTTTATATAATACCCAATAACATGGTGGGTGAAATCTAGATTCAACTTAGTGACAAGGGTCCTTTTTGGGGGCACTCAAGAATCCTAAAATCTCAACATGTCATGAAATATGCTAAAGTGGAATCCACAATCCAGTCAACTTCTTCATCATATCTAGGGTGTAATGTGCATTTCCCTAGCATTTAACCATAATTTAAAATAAATATATTTATACATACCATTGTTCACATGTTTCATTCTTCATTTTGAGTTGAATATAATGGAGGGTTTGTAATTTTCTATTTCATGTACTTTTCGGGCTGGTTTCCTCCACGAAGGCAACAAAGGTTGGGATTGGTTAAACGTAGCTTACCAACCCAGCCTGTAGCATATGTATTGTTTCTATTTTCGAATTAATATAGATTAGCCTCATTTACCCAAAAAATAAAAACAACTATAATTTGAAATTTGACACTTTGACTGAATATCTCTTTCTCAATTTCTGTGATTTTTTCTTGCAATTGCACAGCTAAAGCAAAGTTTTGTTCATTAACATTGATTAATTATTCATTTTGGACTTTGAATCAAAACAAATAAACAAATATATGGTTATTGCCTATATGAAAATAGCTAAAATTTGCAAAATTTTCCTTTATTGCACTTACAATTGCTTAATATGAACTTTATTGCTTCAAAAACAAAAACGTATAGCTTTTGCAGTCTTGTAATTACTCAAAGTGTAAGGAAGCATTTACTGCATCATGTTCACTCTAGTATGAATGTGAAACATGAGAATGAAATTGTTGAAGAGGGAAATTTTTCCAAATGTGATCAATAATTGTCCTTTTTCCTTAAATAAAACTCCTCATTATTTCATGTAATTGTTCGAACCGCATATATTCTAATAGTTGATTACTTCTATTGCTATTTGAATTAATGTCAATATTGAAAGATCCAATAAATGTAAAAATGTAATCACCAAATGTGAATTGTGCCTTTGTTATTGTTATTTCTTCAATGATTGCGGAAATAGGTACAAGTGGTGCAACATATACATTTATTATGCATATTCGACATCGGAAATATACTTATGACATAACAAGTTCAATTTTGTTATTGAAAATGTTTTTCGTTGATATGATTTATATGTTCTCTTGTATGCAATTAATTACTTCATGAAGACAATTTGATATGTTGAAAATGAATTTACAAAATTAAGTATTGGACGGTGGATATTTTAAACGTGTTTACTGGATACATAGAATCATAACATTCATTAAATATTCATCGTGCACAATGTCATTCACATGAGCAGGTAGATTTTTTGTATTCAAACTTGAAATCATTAAAGTATTTTCATTTTCTATTGGCTTCTCTATGCACCGGAATTTCCATGATGATTCAGTTCTTAAGTGTTTTGTTTCTTCTAATACTTTCTTATTTACACAAAAGTTTGTATGTTTTAGTATTTGAAGAAGATACAACAATTCCATCGTTCTAACATGTGACATTGTTGTGTAAACTAGTCGATGTGTTGATATGCCACTTGGATCAAATGCAAGTCGATTTAACGCTAAACCATGTGATCGGTGAATTGTTCTAGTAGAAGCTAGTTGTATCAGAAATTGTTTGTGCATTATAGTTGTAAATCTATTGCTATTACATGTCAATGTATTTGAAACACATAATATTGGAGTCCAATCAGATGAAATAATTTCAACATACAGTTAACGATACTTATTTCTTTGAAGTTTGTCAATATCTGGATTTACGAAATCTATCCATAACACATCAACATTATTGTTATTTTTCTTATATTTTTTGCATATCCCATCAGCGCCATTAATGAGACCATCTTTTTTATTATAGTTCCCTGCAAATAGTTCAACAAGAACATTGAATTTGATAAGTATTATGGACAGTAATCGCATTGGCTTCTCATATGTAACAAATCCTATTTGTTTATCATGAGATTCGTCAATTGCATCAAGAAATATTAGCTCTTCATTTACACATGACAACATTTTCGTTATGCTTTTATAAATCATTGTTTCTGTAAAATAGATATGGAAATAATGGATTCTTTTGTGCAAGTCTATAGAACTTATCATTTATATATTTTATGTCTTCATCATATTGTTGATTCACTCGCATTTTGTTAAGGATTTCAGTGAACTTGTTATATTTTTTACGCATTGTCTTGTGCAATTCATAGCATTTGACTTTCTCTTTCCTCAAATTGTATACTAGTTTTTCACCCGCTAAAATTTATTGCTTAAAAACCAAAGAATATTTGATCAGTTGCACTTGGAACAAGTCGCCTGAATATATAACATCAATATTTCCAAAATAATCCAATGAAGTATGCTTAATTTCATGGAAGCATTTTTCGACCTTGTATAATATTTTTGAACCTATCAAATATGTTTCATCAATTAGCATAATACGAAATTGTTCACAATGTTTTGTCAATATGTCTAATTTTTCACCTTTAAGTGAATGATATTCTGATTTGTTAAATGGTAAATGGAATTCGGAATGAAATGGTATACCGCCCGCATTGAACATTTCCTTCCTTGTATATGTTTTCATGATTCCTTTTAATTGACATGGGTCATATACAAACATGTTATTGTATAAGTGAATTATATATTGGAATATTGCTATAACAATAAATGTTTTTCAAACCCCCTGTGCCACTTGTTACAAGTACATACAATGGGTCATTTGGATTTTTTTTCTTCTTGTAACTACTTCTTTCACTATTCTTTCTTTTTCTCGATTAAGCATTCTCATGATTTTAATAGAATTTTGTTTCTTCTAATACTTGTGGCTGCCTTACAAGTTCATAAGGTCTCTCAATAATTTATTTTGCATTTTTATCCTTTTGTAAATATTGTATATCTGATTCAATATTGTATTCTTGATAACATTTTCCATTTTCCATTTCATCACAACTTTCAAACAATTCGCTCTCTTTGTTTTCAAACTCAGTAACTATGCTATCAATATCAGTCCACTTTGTCATTGTTTCGTTGACGAATTTTCGCTCATTACATTTTATGGTTTTCTCAAATAAGAAATATGCATTCTTCCAACTCAAATATAGTTCCCTAACTACATGTTCGTCACTATGATATGGGACATACAAAATCAATTGTTCTCTCTAATAGTTATCAATAGCAATATTTTTATTATACTTTACGTCTCTTATAACATATGGCGTATCAACATTTCCTCTTTTTTAACCTTGCAATGTATAACCAGCTGAAAATTTCACTAAACATACAT
Source organism: Pinus albicaulis (assembly GCA_034641835.2). Classification (NCBI taxonomy): domain Eukaryota; kingdom Viridiplantae; phylum Streptophyta; class Pinopsida; order Pinales; family Pinaceae; genus Pinus; species Pinus albicaulis. The sequence continues at coordinate 1,063,578,239 of CM076572.1, forward strand.
ATTCAATGTTTTTTGGTTGTTGCAAATAATGATTGATAATTAATAAACATGCTATATTTTTCTTAATCATCCAGTTCACGTTCCAGGTCTCTTGGTTTCTTTAGTAAAAAAGTTTGATCATCTATTGTTGAAGTATTAATAAATATACATTTTCTTGAACTAGTATTCAGTGGCATTGACAACACTATATATACAACATGTTTTTCAGACATTTGTTGTAAGTTCAATAAAGCTTTTCCAAGTCTTGCAATTCTTTCAATGATATCACCATCGTTTTTTGGACACTTGCTTCGCACACATTTAAACATCGACGTCATTGTTTTATATAGCTTTTCATGTATGAACTACAATAAGTAGTTGTATCATATGAATAAAGTAAAAATTGAAGTACTTGTCAATGAATTTTTCGATTTCAATATCCGTACTTGTTCCATACATGGTAGCATTTTTAATTCATATCAATCCATGTTCATGTTGGCTTCCTCAATTTTGGAATTCTGTTACAAATAAATAGTCAACGATATAACCAAAGTACTTGGACTCATGTGAAATTAACTAATTTAGAGTATTCATTATGCTTATCTAATATTGTACACAGGTGGCAGGGTCATTTCTTATCAAGGTATCAATATCACCTTCATCTACTTCGTTTTCACTACACGGTTTTTTGTTTTAGTGTATTAGTTGCAAATACTTTACTAAAGTCTCCTAGATGTGTTCAGCATTGTTAAAAGAAACAAAGAAATTGGGTGGACCAAATTTTCGGACCATTGCATATAAGTTCTTGTGCAAATGTGAAAAATAGTCTCGTGATGTCTATATTCGCCTAAGATCCTTGAATGTGTTCAAATTAGCCTTTGTTTCAACGTCTATAGCTATTAGTTTTTTTCCTTTTAACTATCCTTTTCTTATATGAATCCAAATACAACTGAATACTTGATTGAGGATAATTCACAGTATTAACAAAGTTACCGATCAAACGAGAAAATTACCAATTACCCATTTTTTTGGGGTAGCAAAAAAAACACTCGATTTTGAAAAGTGGTAATGCACAATCACCCTTTTTTTAGCATATTTTTGGCACTTTAAATTTATTTATGATTGTTTTTTTTTAATGTCATGATTTTCATGTCGATTTTGAAAAGTTGTGATGCAGAATCACCTTTTTTTTTTTTTGGAGCACATTTTTGGCACTTTAAACTTTCTTTGATTTATTTTTTAAACGTCATTGATTTTCATGTCGATTTTGAAAAGTGGTGATGCAGAATCAACCCCTCTTTTTAGAAGATTGATTTTTGATACTTTAAATATTTTTATTTATCAAGTATGAACGTTTGTGATTTTCATGCTAATTTTGAAAAGTGTTGATGCAACATCAACCCTTTTTGTTTAGACTTATTTTTTACACTTTAAATTTTCTAATGTATTAAGTGTGAATATTTTTTTTTAAATATTGGTGATTTTCATGTTAGTAATAAAACATCAAAAAATAAAGAATCAAATAAAAAAAAACAAAAACAAAAAGAAGAGATACAAAATATTAAAAAATAAATAAAAGAATGGGAAAAATAATAATAATAATAATAATTTAAAGAAAAAAAGAAATTAACCAAAAAAACATCAAAAAACAATATTTTTTTAAGTTTGAAAAAAAAACCACACAATTAAAAAAAATGATAAAATTAAATAATTAAAATTAAAAAAATATATAAATAAATTAATAAATAATAAAAATTAAAAAAATTAAAAAAATTTAAATTTAAAAATTAAAATTAAAATTAATATATATATATGTGTATATATATATATATATATATATATATATAATGAAAGAGATAATTAAAATAACACACTTAAAAACAAAAATAATAATAAATCAAAACAAAATTATGAAAGAAAAAAAATTAATTTAAAAATATATATATATATTTTTATTAAAAAAAAAAAACAACAACAACAACATTAATTTAACCTCCCTGCTCAGGTAGCTAGGCCTGGCAATCGGCTGGGCCCGCCCGATGGCCACGCCCCGCGGCTGATTAGAGGCTGATTATTAAGCTCAAAAATGAAAGTGCTCATAAATACTACAAACCAGAACAACATCGAAGATCTCGTCGCCAAGAATCTGGCGCAATTTGTTTCATCGAAATCCGACTTCGGATGAGGAAGTTATGACTTGTTGTTCATTTGCTGAAACAGCTAAAAAAATTGCAGAACAGTGACAGCTTGATGACATGGCAGCCCAGTTAGCACTCTAGGGGTATATTCAGGGAATATTCTCTAGTTTAGCCCAATGAAACTGTGACAAGTGTCGCAGCCAAATTCACCAGTGAACTTTGGAGGTGAAATTTTTTTACAACTATCCTAAGGTTGAAGAAGATTTTTTTTTTAGTTGGAATAGTCCAACCAGAGTTGGACACGTGGTGCAACCAGGGGCTGCCATGTGCCGCCTCTGGTGGACCCATCCAACCTTTGGATTATGTTGAAATTTATGAATTTATCACTTAACCAAAGTTTTGCACATATCACATTTCGGGTTGAATGGACATATTATGGGTTGAATACATTTTATACAACCTAAGGTTCCGAACTATGGAAAATATTATGCAAGCTGTATATTTATTAATCTAAGGTCAAAACCATTGGATATGGGACAGGCGGATATATCTATATTATGCGGGCATAAATTCTTTATTAACCCAAAGGTCAACTATGGGTTATTTTTTATTAAACCTGTTTTATTAGCCCTTAATCCGTGACTTAATAAAATAATCAAGGATTAATGTTAATATTTCCACCTGTTTGCATTAGCTCCGCCCACGATTTATGGAAATATTATGCAAAATCCCAGATTCGACAACATTCTCTTGATATTTCTTTTACATCTCAAGATCATCCAACTCAAATCCCTCTGTTGGAAAAATCTCAAATTGATTGGGAAAAATCCCAAGGATTTAAATATTGTCATCTCAGAGCCATCCGATTTGGTCTAAACCCACTGGTTTGACCTTTTCTTAATCTCAACAGCATCTGTGTTGTTGTAGACACTCACCATAACAAATTTGATGATGCTATTATTGGAGGATTTGTGAGTCCATTACATGATGGTCCTGCCTTTGGTACAGTTTATCCAAAGTATTCTGTCTCTTTGGATGATCCTTATATTTACCAACTTTTACAAGAATATATTAAACCTCAAGGGTTTGATATGTCTATTGATTCTTTCATTCTACAATTAAAAACAATGACTATTGTTAGGTTCAGGAATGACAGCCTACCTTCACTACAAGCCCAAGTCAGAAACACATCACAGCTTATAAGTGAGGTAGAATCAGCATCCAGTCCATCTGAAACCCCTATAACTTCTGAATGGATAGGAATTTAGTATCCAACTAAATGGGAAGCCCAGTATGAAAAATATACAGCTGAATCCCAAAACCAAGCACTTCTGAAAATTTCGAAAGCAAAACCAATTTCTTTTAGCCATATATCCCAGTCATTCAAGATGACTCCAGAAGTGAATATTGTAGTTAGGAAACTACCCAAGGAAGTGACAGACTTCCACAATCCTAGTTCTTCAGGGCAAGAACTAGTCAGAGAACATCGTGGTCAGCACCAGCAGTGTTTTGCCTGCAACCAGCTAATTGAAAAAATGGGTCCTGAAACCCAAAAGAAACCACATCATCTACTAATGTTTTATCTACTTCCTAAAGAAGAATCAGGTAAATCTGTCAAGGTAGCTAATGGAGAAGAAAAATATATTCCAGGAAGAAATTTGCCTTATATTTCTTTCAAACAATATGATGATGATGGCCAGAAGAAAAGGGAATTCCTCCCTTATGCCACAGTCCCCTCTGCACAATCTTCAGGGACTAATACTTCACAAATGAACTATGCAAATCTCCAGCTTGATCTTGAAGCTAAAAACATCGATGATTTACATAGAGATGTCCTCAAAGTTAAAGAAGCCATTTTTAGGAGAAGAATATTTGTGAAAAAATTCTATCTCATTTTGAACTGCTAGAACACCAAGTGGTCGACCTTTCACAGGCATGTGAAAAATTAGATAAAAGAATGGTTGCCATAGAAACAATTTTATCCATACATACACCCATCTTGCAGAAACTTCATCCTGCAAGGAAACAAAAGCCAAATTATTCGACTATTATGGATAAACCTCAGCCTTCGGCATTATTTTCAGATAATCCCAAGTCTAGACTGAAAAGGAACTTTTAGTTTCAGCCTGGTTAAAGCGAAACTTCCTTCATGGGATTTTGGTGTTAGCACAGCACTAGTTGAAGAAGAGATGCAAGATGCCATCTCTACCACACAAAAATTCTTGCGACAGGTGCAAGAAAAAGGTCTTGCATTCAACCGGGACCAATACAAATAGTTCTTGGTATTTCCCAAGACTGAGCCAGACTCACCTATGAGTCATCAAGAAGGATTACCAGTAGCAGGTACCTCAAAAAGTAACATTCCATTATCTGCAGTTAACACGGGTTTGTCTGCCATGAACAGAGCTATACAATCTCTACCTGCAGAACCAATGTTCTTTCCTAATTGCCAGCCTAAGATTGAATTAGAAAATACAATTACTCTGTTAGGTATTTGGGCAACCAAACAACTCTCTGAAGATCCTACCAGGTCCATAAGGGACATTACTCAGCAACTTGTTAATGGCTTTGGAGGTTTAGCCCATACTTGGTGGCATTATGCTACAACTGAAGCAAGAGATCAAATTCTTGCTCATGCGGATCCTATCACTCAGTTATTAACTATTGTTCATGTTCAGTTTGTAGGAAAAACTGTTTATAATTATCCAACTCATTATCGAGATTTGTTTCTTTCTAACCAGCTTCTTAATCTGAAATATCTCGATAAATATTTTTGTCAAATGCAGGATTGGTTAATCTGTGGTAATGCATACGGAGATCCTGTATACATGCAAAGGTACATTCAGAGTCTCCCTGGCTCTCTCCCATAGGCAGTTAATCAATATTACAGAGATCATAATCTCTCTTACCAAGGCCTAACCCTCGCAGAAGCACAAGATCACATAAAGAAAGTGATCCAAGAACACTGCCTCACTAAACGCATGCAGAAAGAATTCAAAGATTATAATAAATTGTTTACTAACTCCGTTTGCAATACAATCAGTGACATGCCCGATTGGGGGGTGGGAAAGTTCAACCGTCCTGAAAAACATTCCAAATGTTCAAGATGTTCATCCAAGAAGAAAAAACCTTGGATACCAAGAGACAAATGGAAATCACAGCAAACTTTCCATCAAGGAAGCCATCAGAAGCAAAAGGGCTATCCCAAAAAGAAGGCATTATTCAAAAAATGTTCTTCACCAGCTTCAACAGTGCGATGTTTCATTTGCAATCAAATAGGACACTGGGCCAATGTCTGCCCAAAGAAGCTTGCAGATGATCAGCTTGAGCCTGGTCATTGGGATCTGCTCTTCCGTGATCTACATGATGAACCTGAAAGGATAATCTATTATCCAGACCAATACACAGAAGATCAAGATCAAGATCAACAATCTGTAAATTCAGATGACTATGAAGGAGACAATGTAAGTCTATAGTCTTATCAATTTTGTATGTTTTCTTCTAGTCCTAATATTGCAGATTTAGAATATCAGCTCCGCAACACCCAACCCTACAGAATTGGGTTAAGAGAATCTCTCCTGAAAGAGATTAATGAGCTTAATGCAAGACAAGCCTTAACTCGCTCATCATGGTAGCCATCCAGCAGTATGATAGAAAAGCAGAAAGATAAAGAATTAAAGTTTGTTGTTTCAGGAGATTGTCATCCGGAATAATTTTATGCATCTCATCCTTCCAAGCATACAGTTAGACAAAAGGTTAAAAAATAATTCTGTGAATCTTACAAACTTCAAATCAAGAAAAGAAAGATAAGATTCGGCTTTTAACCTCTGAGATCTCTTCTTTAAAACTTTCTCTCCTATCATTGGAAAAAGAAGTTGAAGATTCATCAGATAAAGACCTCGAAAGAACTATTGTTGAACACTTCCAGGAAAGAATCAGGATATGCCCAGAAAGAATATCAAGGGCCTGACTTTTATTCATCTACATATCCAAGTAAATCCATAGCCTTGATGAGTCAACCTAAGTTGTACATAACTCTGCAATTTTGTCCTCCCGATTTAAAACCTTATTCTTTGGATTGCTTACTAGACTCTGGTGCTCAGCTTAATTTAGCTAGGCATTTAGAAATTCCTCCATTTTATTGGGAAAAATATAATGAAGGTGGATCCACCATTACTGGATCACTTTTCCCTATTGAACACCAAGTCCTAGATTTTCCCTTACAAATTTAAGAGCACTCAGTTCAATGTACATTCCTAGAACTTGATGAGATTCCAGCTAATGTGATCCTTAGTTATGAATTCTTTACTAGATGGTCACCAATCCAAATAGACTATCCCAAACGGATGTTTAGAATGACCATAGATAACAAACATGTTTTCCTTCCTTTGAAAACTAGTGAAGACTTTATTGTTCCAAGAAAGAAAACAGTTGTCCCAGTTAAGTCTGCTGATAAAGAAAAACAACTGAGAGTTATATCCTTTGCCATTGCTCATCATAATGATTATCTAAAAGATATCTCAGAAAAGATAAAAAATGATTGCTCCTCTGACATTCCAAATGCCTATTGGAAAAGAGAAGAATATGTTATTGATCTACCTTTTGCAGATGACATTAATATTAAGCCACAAAAAGCTTCAACAGCTTTAATGAGTCCTATAGAAGTAGAATACTGCCAGAAAGAGATTGCAGATCTGTTAGAAAAAGGTCTAATAGAACCAGCCCGATCCCAGTGGGCATGCAGAGCATTCTACGTCAACAATCACAACGAAATCAAGTGAGGCAGACCAACAATGGTTATAAATTACAAGCCTCTCAATGAAGTTTTAAAGACGATAGCATATCCTCTTCCAAACCAGGTAGTTCTCCGAAAAAAATGAAAGGGTGTACAATCTTCAATAAGTTCAACCTCAAATCTGGTTTTTATCAAGTTAGTCTGAAAAAAGAAGATAGGTACAAAATAGCCTTTGTTGTCCCCCATGGACAATATCAGTGGAAGGTAATGCCCTTTGGATTAAAAAATGCTCCAAGTGAATTCCAAAAAAGAATGGAAGATGTTTTCAGAGGATTAGATTGGTTAATCATATACATTGATGATTTACTCATCAATTCTAAAAATATTCAAGAACATCAAAAGCATCTTCGGGTATTTTATGAGCAATGTTTTAAACATGGATTAGCTCTGTCAAAAACCAAAATGGATATTGGTTTAACGGAGGTAGATTTATTAGGTTTACATATATCCAATGGCAACATCCAGTTGTAGGACCATGTTTTAACAAACCTGCAAAAATTCCCAGAGCAAATCACAGACAAAACACAGTTGCAACGTTTTCTTGGAAGCCTGAACTACATCAGACGATTCTATAAAGGACAAGCTTAGGATCTTGTTATTTTGCAACAACGATTGAAAAAGGCATCTATACCATGGAATGAAGCCATGACCAAATCAGTGCAAACCATCAAGGAGAATGTTCAGCTACTTCCTCCTCTCAAACTCCCAACAGACGAAGGTTTCTATATTTTAGAAGCAGATGCATCAAACGTTGCATGGGGAAGTGTTCTAAGCGAAAAAATCAACAAAAATGAACATATATGTGCCTATACATCTGAATCTTTCCATGGTGCATAACTAAATTACCTAAGTAGCCACAAAGAAGTTCTGGCGGTGAAGAAAAGTATCTCTCATTTCTGACTGTTTCTCAAACCAGTTAAATTCCTCGTTAGAACATATTTGAAGATTATGCCAGGCATGATTAAGCTTTAAACAAAGAATTAGCTGATAATAATGCAAGAATATTAAGATGGGCAGCATGGCTTGATAGCTATGATTTTTATATTGAACATAAGCTCGGATACCTTAATTGCCTAGCAGATCTATTAACACGTGAAGAAGCAGCCCTGTCAGCTTAAAAGGAAGCATATGTGGGCCAATCTCTTTTTTGTTTTGATTTCATAAAATTTAGTCCCCACATGTCGAAACACTTTCTCGAAAGAGATAAGGGATGAGATAATACAAGTTGTCCACGTGTACCCAAATATTAGGTCAAACTGGCGGTCACTAGTTTTGAGTCACCAAGTACCGAATGAGAATATTATAAAATGAAGGTTGCGTCCTCATTGTTTCTCACACTAATTAGTCTCGAGTTCTTTGAGTCTAAAATAAGCTTTCCCTCTTCCTCTTCTTCATAGAGATATGCTAGATTGCCTCCTAGTGTCATACCTTGCAGGAATAAAGTATCAGTATCTCGAAAATTCTGAGTTTTGGGTCTGTATCGAGTCTGTTTTTTAAATTTGAATCAATATAACTGAGAGCATTTTATGTTATTAAATACTTGAGTTCCCTAGGATTGTGCAGCATAAACCGTGGGCGGAGCCAATGCAAACGGGTGGAAAGATTAACATTAATCCTTGATTATTTTATCAAGCCGCGAATTAAGGGCTAATAAAACAGGTTTAATACGTATGGATAAACACGCAGTTAAGATGCGCTTATCCCATTTAAGCCATCTTAACTGCTAATTAATCTCCTGATTAAGATGGCAACAGATTTAGAGGGAGCTGCTATTTCGGCAGAATCCACCAAAATGTCAAAGCTATTTGGAGTCTTCTCCAGATTTGGAGGAGATTTGTAGGAAAATTTGTTTTTGCCATAACTGAGGCAATTTTCAACCAATTTTGGCTCAGGAAGAGTCATTCTTGGTAGATTTCGATGTATTGGACACATTGGAGCAAGTTGCAGAGGCAATAAGAGATTGTAAGCAACATTATTTGTACAATTGAGCTAATAAAAAGGCCCATGCCATGGAATTTCGACCAAAGAGATGTAGCCCAGGAGGGGTGAACTCCTTCATCAAAACAAAGTGTTTTTGATTCAACTATCATGGTCTGTTGTGTGTTTTTTTGTTGTTGTTCAGCATTTAGTTTCCATGATTTTATGTTCAAGTATTCAACTTAATCTCCACAAATTTACTTGTTAATCAATCATAAGCACTTAAATAAACCCTTGTACAAGAAGCAAAGATCAGCACTTTTAAAATAAATCTGAAGATGATATTAGCACAGCAAAACTAACAATATAATTCAGATCAGTGGTCAATTGAGCAGGGATGGTCATCGGGAGGTCAGCCTCCCCACCTAGCCGAATGCGGGGTCTGACCGTCAGGCAGGAGGAGAATTGCACAGCTCCCCTCCCGCACCGCAGCCGTTGGCCTTGGGGAGGGGCCAACTATTTTTTTTTAATTTATAATTTTTTTTAAATTTAAATATTTTTTTATTTAATTCTTTATGCAGTCATCTAACTAGACTGCCTTTTTGCCCTGAAAATCATTGAAATTCAGATAAGATTTTAAGAAAATCTGGCAGGGATTTCTGTAAATCCAGATTATAGTTATCAAACTTCAATATTTTGGGTGCTCTAGACGTTTTCGATGGTGCTGAATCCATTTCCACCATTAAAAAAAAAAAAATTTGATTCAAACACTCTTATTGCAAGATTTCTTTAAAAAAAAATTACCCAGATTCCGGCCAATTTTGGCCATCTGGGCAATTCCTCTGGCTAGATAGACAACTCCATTCTTTATATTTTATATTTTGTTTTAATTTTTTTAATTTTTGATTTTTGATTTTTTTTTAATTTCCATTTTTTTAAATTATTGTTTTTATTATTATTATTGTTGTTGTTGAATAATTTATTAAAAAAAAAAAAAAAATTAATGTTTTTTTTAAGATATTTTTTTTTGTTTTTTAATTATTATTTTTATTTATTTATTATTTTTTAATTATTATTTTTATTTTTTTTTAAATATGTTTTATATTTTTTTCTATTTTTCTTTTCTAATGTTTTTTTTTTAAAGTTTTTAATGTTTTTAATTATTATTTTCAATGTTTTTAATGATTATTTTTTTAATGTTTTTTTTGTTTTATTTTAATGATTTTTTGGTTTTTTTTTTTATCTCATCAATATTATTTATTTATTTTCTATGTTTTTTTGTCCATTTTTTAAATTATTTTCTTAAATTATGTTTTTTAATTTTTCTATGTTAAAATATATATTTTGATTTACCTATTATTATCTTTTTTAATTTTTTGTGTTTTTTTTTTCAATGTTTTCATATTCTAAATATATTTGATTGGATATATATGTCAAAATAAAAAATAGGTAGAAGTAATAATTTTAAGAGAACAATTTTGTTGTTGATTGTGTACTTCCTTAGAGGTCGATAGAATAAGATTCTGGAAACAACAATTTTTTTTTGCATAATCTTTAATATGTTTATTAGTTTCGATTTATCAAATTCAAAAAAATAATATAGTTTTAATATTATTAGTATTATTATAATTATTATATGAAAATTATATATCTATATATATATATATATATATATATATATTTCTCAAGAATGAAATATAGGTTTTAAGAAACAATTTTCAAATTTCAAAATCTTAACATTATTTGAAAATAAAATATTTACACGAATTTCCAAAAATATAAATGTTTTAATGCAGAAAGTATCAAAAAATCCACAATGACGTATAAATTCATTTGTTTTGTAAAGTTGTTCATTCATCATAACTAACGTGTTTCGTATTTAGTGATTTCAATACATCATATTAAAAAAAAAAAAAAAAAAAAAAAACAAAACAAAACAAAAAAAAACAAACATTATATTTAATAAATATTTATTAATATGATAAACTTTAAATTAAAATAAATTAAATCGTAATAATTTTTTAAAATAATATTAACACCATGGCTGAAAATCGTTGGAATTTTAAGGATTTTCATAGAGGTGATATTTTATCTTTAATGTCATCCTTGGAATTTTAAGGATTTTTAGAGACATGATATTTATCTTTAAAACCATGCCTAAAAATCGTTGGAATTTTAAGATTTTTTTATATTCCAACGTCAACCCCTTTCGTTTTCAGGGTGTTTTTTGCACCAAAAAATTGGTTTTTATTTCCATTTTTAGAAAATGTTGAAAATATGCCTCGAAAAAAAAGGTTTATTCCAGAATAACACTTTTCAACTTCGCGTTGTTTTTCATGTTTTTTTGATGTTTTTTTTTGTTAGAGTTCTCGTTTTGAGGTAATAGTTCTCATTTGATCGGTAACTTTGTTTGTTTTGTAAAAAAAAATTGTTATATGATACGCAAAATCATGATCTTTATGTAAAACTTCTCACTTAGCAATATCATGATATGTAAATTTTCTTGTAACACTTTATCATCATTTGTTTTTTGTAAACAGTGTGGGAAAGCTCATCTCTTCCGAATACTTATCTCTGAATATGCCCAAAGGCTTGTAGCCTTCACCTGGACCAATGTTTATTTGATTATTGCGAAGATCATAAATACTATATGAATCACTAAATCCATGTAACATTGTCTTTGTCACCGACTCTTCATCACAGTAATCATTATCATCATTGTTTTTTGTATCTGCATTTGTCTCACATGGATATGCGTCTTTATTTTGATCAAAGGCTTGTTTCTAGTTTTCGTTTATTCTGACATTATCTAGTCTATAGAGTGGATTTTTACAAAATCGTCTCAATGTCGTCATTATTTTATGAACACGTATTTTCCCAACAATAAATATGCTTTTAAACACTAAAAATATTTTAATTGTGATGACCACGATACTAGATTCATGTATGTCACATGGGAGTGCAATTTGAATTCAAGATATGTCAATAGGTACATTGATTAGTCCAGCAATCAATGCTAATTGTAGTTTTCTAACATGTTGCCCAAGTTCTCTTATTTGCAAAAATGGTAATCGTAATGATATCAATCGTTCCTTCAATTCATAAATTTCTTTTACTATGGAATTTTTTTCTATTACAACTAATTTTCTTTGGAACTGCAAATTTGATAACTTTGTCATTGTCTAGTGCCTTTATGCATTTTTTGCATATGAATTTCATTTTCGACACATCACTAATTTGTTTTTCGATGACATCTCTTTTAAACCAAATTTGATTGCAATTGCACAGACATAAATAGGAACATCTTCTATTTTCTTAAAATATTGTTGTTCATCTAATGTCTCCATTATGTAATTGAATATATGTTATGATAATTTTGTTCATTAGCAAATACACTATCTTGTATTAACTTTCGTCATTTCAATCCTCCAGTAATCTGGCTTGTTTCGATGACATTTTTGTTTCTCGTGTATTTTTTGAGTTCACGCAACAAAGAATGTGGTTTTTTGCTTCCACTAAGAGACTTTGTATTAAGTTCCATAATATTTTCATCAATGTTCATGTTATTAGAGCTAGAATCTAAAGGCTTGCATAGTTTTATAAGAACATTTGTTTTGAAAACGTCCTTGTTTCTTATTTGTTTTTTTACTTTATGCATTGATAGTCATGATTTCTTGTTTGCATTAATAGATTTTATATCAATTTCTATATTATTTTCATTCACGTTGATGTTTTCGAAGTCAGATGTATTAATGTCACTATGTTTTTTATTGAATTTTTCTATAAATTTCTTTTGGTTAGATGTTTCAATAGTATGTGGATTATTGTTTTGTTGTAATATTTATTTGATAGGTTCAAAATGCAAATAACCTGTAACTGTACCAAATTGCATAATGTGGAATATCAATATGTCTTCCTAAAATGCATGAAATTCAAACAAAATAGCATATATTTATGTTGAAAATATATCGTGTCCAGTCATAACCAAAAATACCACTGTCTATCTTCCCTTTTTCATATGGAATTGTTATTTGTATAATGTATCATTGTCAATTTTTTATTCGAGGAAATCGCTTAATTGCATCTTCGTCCATGTATTTTTCTATGCATTTTGATGCAAATTAATCATTATGCATTATTGCATTGCAAAAATTATGTGCACTTATGTGTCGTAAACAGAGAACATCATACTCATTTTCTATCAATTGGCATATTGTTTCAAAAAAACTTTCACCGTAAATATTATTGAATCTATAAAATCTCTTAACCATATAATTTCCCATGCTTTTTTCTATAAGCATCCATCCATGTCGTGTTTCTTCATATGTTTTTCTATTTATTAAAGGTTCGTGATCAGGTCCTATCGAACATTTTTTCTTGCAGACGAGTGGTTTGAAATTTTTGGCAATTGAATTATCATCACAGAACAACATGTCAAAACTTTCTTTGCACAAATATGAATTAAAATGCAAATAGTTTTTCATTATTGTCTTTGACCAAAGTATTATGGGAATTTTCATCCAGCTCGATAACCAATGTATATAAAATATGTCTCCCAAAGGTCCTCTTTCCTCCACAATGATACTATGTGAAGCTAATTTTGTCATCCTTTCCAAGTAAACATTCAACCTATCTACACCATGCATATGTATTAATGTATCTATATTCAATTCAAGTTCGTAAAATAGTATGGATTTGGTCTTCCCTTCATGTAAAAAATTCCTAATATGTTATATTGCTTCTTCACACAATTCTATTGACGTGTATCTAAAACACAACGGCGTTTGCATACTATTGAATAGGCAATCTCCCATATCATATGCAAAATTGTTCAAACGAAATAGATTATGATGCCTTAGTATTGCATCTAGACCATTGCTTTCTATAGCAAACAAATGATTCCCCATCAATGCTTTAACAATCACACTTCAAACATCATTTTTCATTATTTCTTTAGAAATTACGTTTCAAAAAACAAAGTATTTTAATTTCACTATGAACTATTGCTCAACGACAAGCACAACATAAACAATGTACATGAAAACAAATAAAATGATATAAATATAATTGAATCACCTAAAACTCTTGTATATGAACGAGGTATAGAGTCAAAAAATAAATGAACCATAACGTACCTAATTTGGATATCATAAAATTTGTATATGTTTTCAAAAACAAATATTGTGTACAATTCTTACGCTAACGAGAAAAACGTTAGAACAGAGTATCGATTCTTATAACAACAGAAAAATCATTTGTAACAAGCCCCCCCCTCCCCTAGAATTATGAAAGATACCAATATTCATTATTAACAGGCATCCCCAAAAAAGGAATGCATGACCAATCATTAGGGGAATTTTGAGGTCTAAAATGGGCCTCCTAAGGAAATAATAAAATAATAGTTAAACCAATAAAATAATATTTATGAATTTTCAATTCAATTTTTGCACCACAATCCAAGTAACCATAGTTAAATTCAATTCAAAATTTGTACCAAAATAAAATTAATAAATTTTTTTTATTAATGTGACTATAAATAAGAATGAGTTTTTCAAGAAAAAATCATTATCATTGAACAACTAATGCATTTGTCCTCTGTACTTAAATAACTTAAAATAAAATATAAATATAAATTAATAAATTATTAATTATATTATATGTTATTAATTAAAATTTGTATTATGTAAATTGTATAATAACACGTAATTAATATACTATATAAAAATAATACAATATAATAAATGCATAGGGATATGCATTGTTTCTTTCAAGAAATATGAAATGACATTAAGATATTTTTATTCAAAAGTTGTGAAATGACATTTATTATGAGTACTTTACTTTGACTTTAAAAGTACTTAGAGCATTACCATGGTTAACCATGAGTTTTTATCCACCGTTGAGAATGTGACAAGTAGGTATCTTTAACTCAAGAAATGCCACCTCAACCATTAGGAATGATGTCATCCCCTAAATTGTGATTGGTTTTCATAAAGTGAATTTTTATTGTACATTTTCCTTAGGAGGCCCATCTTAGACCTCAAAATTCCCCTAATGTGCAACTACCTACACATTATGTGTTAAAATTAAGCCACAATGAATTTATAAAACTTAGAACATTTGATTTAGGATTCATAGGTTAAAGAGAAAACCACAGAAACATGTTATTTATTATTATTATTATTAAAAAGTCACAAAAGTCTCATAAGACTTAGACCCTTTGATTTATGATTTACGTCAAACAATGAGCATACGAAATTACAAACACAATATTTCTATGGAAATTTTTTTTACTTTTGCATTCACTTCCCCTCCCGCACAGTTCTCTCACACACAAACACAAATTGGAGATGTCGTTCGGGCTTATTGAAAATCAAAAATGTATTTTTAAATATATCATAAATCTGGAAGATAGCCAACGTTCCTCCCTTCCAATATTCAGCCACAAGTTAATGAAGCCCACGTCGCTTCTGATATTGAGGATATGTAGAAATTTACATAGCCCTTAGTCGTTTTTTTCCTAGGGGAGTTAATAAAGAAAATAAGTTTAGAATAGCTTCATGTCAATCCTTCATCGAATTTCTAAACATTAGAACAAGGAATTATATTGCTATAAATCAACACAAATATCCCATATTCCACACAATCAAAGCTTTACACAATGAAATGTCCCACACATACCATGTTCATAGCAATAGCACACTCAGAGCACTAATGAAACCCCCCTTTTGTCGCACATAAATAGTTTTCCAGTTTTTTTATCGCCTATAGAAAACACATATGCTTTCAATATTAGACGAATTCATATGTGCCGCATTTCAAAACAAATCCATTATGCACAAAAATATCACATATTAACATTAATAGTTTAACAATAATTTCCATATGCACCACTGCGCACAATGAAAATTAACAATTTTAATAATTAGGTTCTCTCGTAAATACCCTCACCTCTGCAAAGATTCATAGGTCTAAAATCAAATCTCTACACAATTTCTACCCCACACATACTTCGTACTCTGCCCAGTAAAATCTCCTCACAATGAAAAATAATAATATTCCTTTCTCTCCTGCACATACCCCGTCCTCTGTAAACTTTCATATAAATACTATCAGGAAATGTGTAAAAGTAATATATTTTTTCAGTAAATCAATAAACATACCCCATATTTCGTATATTTAAATCTCCGCACAATGAAACATAATAATAATAAGATATTAAAATTAGTAGTTTAGCATTAATTTCCACATGCACTCCCTGTTCTCCAGAAAATAGGGCATCCTAACAAAAGCTCTGCATAATGAAATCTCCTATAGAAACCTCGTCATGCGCAAAGATTCAATTCTAACACCAATGCCCAGAGCAATAATACATTGTTAGAGCACTCGTGAAACCCCACATTCTTCCTCACATGCCTTGTTTTCTATATTTTTTATCATTAATAGAAAACACATATGCCTCCAATATAACTCAATTACCCACATGCACTCCCTGTTCAATTACCAACTATGCAACAAAAAAAAAAAAAAAACTCACAAATTAATATCAATAGTTTAACAATGTCCTTTGCACCACCCCGCACAATGGAAATCAATAATATTAATCATTTCACAAATATTCATAGCTATAAAATCAAAATCTCTATGCAAATACTCTCTCACACATCCTTTCTACTCTGCACAATAAAATCTCTGAAAAATGATATACCTAGTCCTATGTAATCATTCATACGATATACGATCTAGAAATTTGTAAAAGTATCTCTCCTCAATGAATTGTGTATCCCCCTCCTCTCATAGATTAACATTAATAGTCAAACAATTCCCTATGCACCACCTCGCACAATGGAAATTAACAATATTAATCATTATGCACATTCAAAGCTCTGCACAATGAAATGTCCCGCATTTAGGGTAATGATACAATCAGAGCATTCACGAAACCCTTTGTTCTCCCACACATAACTCGTTTTTTAGTTTTTTTTTATCGCCAATAGAAAACACATATGCTTCCAATATAACATAAATACCCCGTCCTCTATAAAGATCCATAATTCTAAAATCAAAGCTCTATGCAATTTCTCCCCCGCACATACTTCGTACTCCACAGAACGAAACATAATAATATTCCCTGCTACTCCGTCCTCTATAAACATATGACCAAGAAATGTGTAAAGGTATTAGAATTTTTCAGGAAATCGACAAACAAACCCCAAATTTCATATAGTCAAAGCTCTACACAATGAAACATAATAATAATAATAATAATAGCATATTAACATTAATTTCCACATGCACCACTCGTTCTCTCAAAAATACCCCATCCTAATCAAATATCCACATAGTAAAATCTCCCACACAAACCTTGTCGTGTGCAAAGATTCAATTCTAACACCAATTCTTAGTGTAATAACACACTGTCAGAGCACTCATGAAACCCCCCGTTCTCCTACACATACCCCATTTTCTAGTTTTTTCATCATTAAGAGAAAACACATGTGCTTCCAGTGTAACCCAATTATCCACTCAACGCAAAAAATCCCACATATTAACATCAATAGTTTAATAATTCCCTATGCATCACCCCGCACAATGGAAATCAACAATATTAATCATTCCACAAAGATTCATAACTATAAAATCAAAATATCTATGCAATTTCTCTACCGCACATATATACAATTTGGAAATTTGTAAAATTATATCCACTCAATTACTTGTGTAGCACCCCCCTACCTTGTCACATATTAACATCAATAGTTAAACAACCCCACACAACGGAAAATAATGATATTAATCATTCCAAAAATATTCATAGCTCTAAAATCAAAATATCTACACAACTGCTCTCTCGCACATACTTCGTACTCCACACAGTAAAATCTCTGAACAATGAAACATAATAATATTTCCCATTTCCATGCACATATCCCATCCTCCATAAACATTCATATGATATATGATCTAGAAATTTGTAGAAGTATCTCTGCACAACGACTTATGTAACGCTCCCCGCAAAGGACCTACACTTGTGTCAGTTCTATCATCATGGGAAAGAGAATTACCATAACAATGTCAGTTACAGTGTTAATGTCAGAGCACTAATGCCAGAGCACTCACCAACGGAATGGCCACTCAGAAAATTAGTTTTTTTTTTTTAATCATTTGTTAGGCACTAAAAAATACCAAAAATAAAATGTTCTCCACCAGGGGAATTATGTCCCATCAAAATTTTCCAGGCCAATCAGAAATTAGAAATAATATTCCCATAAAATTAGACAAAAAAAATTGAAATCCTGCAAAAATAGAATAACTCAACATTTTCTTGAAACCTTAGTTAAAATTACAAAAGAACAAGAAAATAATACACGGTCAATGCAATTTGACCACGAGGCGAATGTTATATTCTCTGATGATGCAGGGACTAAAAATGATAAAGGATGTGGGAGGTGCAATATGTTACATAATGATGGTCAATTTTAGATTTGATCATATTGATGCAAAACAAAGTTCTATAATAATTATGTAAAACTAAATCAAAATTTAGTTGGGAATATTATATATTGCAAGATTTCAAAATAAGTATATAATAGGCTTTCTAATATCTTTCATCTTGATTGATATGAAAATTGACTTATTGTAAATTTTTTTAACTTTATTGTCACTTTTTGTTACATTACAAAAAATGTGACCATAGAAATAAAGAAAAGATATAAAAAATAAATTAGGATGAAAAAATATTTGTATTCATAAAGAGTTCAAAGGAACACAAGGGATGATCTTTGCCAAAACACTAGATAATGATATCAAAAGCTAGATAATGATGTTATGATGTTGACTTTATTATAGGTTCCATGATAATATTATGTTAACCTTCAAATATAGTTTGATTGTAACCAAATTAAGATTATTAAATTTCTAATAACAAGTCACCTTTTCAAACTCTTAAAATGAGCAAGCAAGTTTTACATAGAATATAAAGAATTTTTTATTTTTGTGTTATTAAGAAAATTTAAAATGAAAAGTACTTTATTAAAATGTATTATAAATTAATAATAATTTACTTAAGGTTATAATTGTTTAAAAGTGTAACTAGGATCGGTCTTCATATTGACTATGTAATTATGTATCTATGTAAAGAATAAGACAAATTTAATCAAATTTATTTTTGTTGTACTTTATCCATGGGTTTCATGAGCAAGATTTTTATTATAGGTCAATAGACTTCTTCTTGATGTTTATTAGGGTTTGTCTTTAGGTTACAAGTGTAATTAAGAGCCATGTACATGAAGCGTCTATTCAATGAAACATGCTCCAAGATCTTGTTATGATACCGTGAAGAAATGGCTCATGAATGATGCTCAAAGATAACCTCATTAACGCTGGAAAAATGTGCTCTTAAAGTCAACCTATATGCAGTGATGAAGTCAGCCTACAAATTTTTTGTATGGTCAGCCTAAAACAGAAAAGTTGCTACTATATAAATACAAATATATGTGGTTCATTAGTGACACACACTTCGTACAAGTACAAGGTTCAGTGTGAATACTTCTAAGATTTTACTACGTGTTAAAAAGTCCGGTATACGTACGAGTTTAATACAGTGAATGCAGATTTGTTTTAGGTACTGTGTTAACACAGTAAATGCAATCAAAGTGGAATAATTTATGAGCTCTATGCGTTATAAATATTCAGGTGATATTCTACTTAAGGTTGATGAGCAGTCTAAGTGTTATGATAAGTAACCTTTGAATAAGTGCGAGAAAGGAAGTGATTTACCTTCCTTATCACAGTTCATAAGAGAAACAAATATATCTCCAAAGTTTCATGGATGTGAAAAGTAAAGTATAAGGTCTCAAGTAACCTTGTCTCCAATATCTGAATAAACGAAGAAGAGATTTGGTAACCAAGAATGAATTAAGAAAGATAGAGACTGAGTTCTATAGTGTCGGGGTGCAGGTCAATGTAGATTGGTGTAGAAAGGAAGGATCAACATTGACAGACAAAAAAGAAGCAGTGAAAAGGTCTTGGATGCATACATAGATCAAGGGTTTGAGTCTTGTTCATGGTACTTGTCATTTGAAAGTCTATAAGAATAATTTCTCGTGGGTTTTCCTCTCCAAGAGGGAGAGGTTTTGCCTTGGCTCGAAGAGCCTAAGTTTTTGTCTCTTGTATTTTGGTAATTGACTTGATGAAAGACTAAATAAGCTAAGAAGATAAGACATAAGTCAATCAAGTAAGCTCACAAGTAATTATCAAGAAGAGAATTTGAATTAATCTCTGACCCTCCAAATTCTCAACATGGTATCAGATCTAAGGTGTTGAACACGAGGGCTACTTGACAAGAAGACATTCTCGGAAGCAAAGGTCAAATTTTACGTTGAAAAGTCAAACCAGTTTGCAAGGAATATTCTTAAGTTGTCTCAAGAAATATATTCAATCTCGTTTAAATATTTTTATTCAAAACATTGTTGGAAGAGACATCATATTTTGAAGACATCCTTTATCATCCAGGATCCAAGAAAATCTACATTGGATAATTCAATCTAAGAAGAAGCTCCTGACTTCGCCTTCATCATCATCAAGGAAGCTACAAGTCACTCTACTCAAGTAAGTATCTATGACCTTATGTAGATTTGTCAAGATGACTTAATATAAAGAGAGCAACAAATTGGTTGGGTCATCAAACTTTAGTGCATGGAAAAGAAGGACAAATTTGAATCTAATTGAAGATGAAGTTATGGGCTACATCGAAGGAACTACAATTCAACCCTCAATATAAGATGCTCCAGCTCATGCCAAGTACATTAAAGGAGAAATCAGAGCCCATAGGATTATCATAGAATCCATTAAGGACTCACTCATTCTCTATGTATCAAAACCGAAGTCTGCAAAATAAATATATGAGAAAGTGGCGAATCTATTCTCTGTGAGTACTGCAGGAGAAGAAATCTCTCTGAGACAAGAACTATACAAATTGGAATTTTCAAGAGAAGAAGGAATCACTTCATACTTTATGAAGATCTCTGAAATAAGAGACCAACTGTAGGAATTGGGAGAAGTAATGTCTGATACTGAGATGACTACAGTGGTGTTGAATGCTCTATCAGAAGAATGGGGAAACTTCACTTCAAGCTTATACGGGAAGAAAGAATCAACACCATTGCATGATTTATAGTCTCTATGTAAAATAGAGGAAACAAGATTAAAATCCAAAGCTGATACAGGACAAAGTGAAGGGAATCAAGCCTTTGCAGCCATATCCAGGAAGAAAGGAATATTCGAATAATTTGGTCCTCATAATAAAAGAAGAAATATGGACAAAGTATGATGCTTTGGATGTAATGAACTTGGGCATTATAAAATAGATTGTCCTTAATCTAGAAAGGACAAGAGGAAAAAGGAAGAATTCCATGTCACGGATAAAAGAGAAGAACTTGATGTTAAGAAGTTTAAGAAAGAATAAGCGAGAAGTCTCTATTATTATTGAGATCATCTTCTTCTTTAATATATTTTTGTTGGTTGTAAAATAGTATGATGGGAAACCATAGCATCATGCTAGAAGAATGGTAGGAGATCTTGGTGAAACAGCTCCTAGAAAACCTCACTGATAATAATACTAATGGAAGGCAATCATCAAGATCAAGGGTCATCATGGAAATAGGTGCTCACACTCTCTAATGGAATTCTCTATGAATTCACTGGTTAGAAAGAAAGTAGAAAGGTTTCATAGAGAATTATATGCTACAGTATTTTGGGATTAGGATGTGATGACATATTAATGAAGCAAGTCAATGGAATGAAGTTCCTCATTCTAGTAAAATTGCTACAGGATGACTCAAAGGAAAAAGGTATGAGGTATATATATTTATATGCTGACACTGGATGTTGTGTAGTCATGTCATATGGTTGCAGGTAATGAAATTTAGAAGTATGATCTCTCACGGTTCACAGACAGATGAAATCAACATAATATATCCTCATATGGAATATGAGGTGGTTGTATATGAACAAGGAACTGGATATTGGAAGTTTCTGGGAATGAAGATGTGCAGAAAGGAAGAGATCATGAAGTGCAACCATGCCAAGAGGTAGTTATCATCCGGAATCTAAGAATATGTGACTATAATATCTCCTGGGAGGATATGTAGACTCTGATGGAAGTCTGGTAAAGAAGAAGACCCTTGACAAGACATGTCATTAGGAGATGTGTCAATCTGAATAGAGGATGTTGATGCCTACAGGAAGATGTCATGGTGAAATATCATCACTGAGGTAACTTTTGTTTTTAAAAGTTCATACGTATATGTTCATCTGGATGAATTTGTGCAGGGCTACCAATCATGTGAAAGGATGTAAGATCCTTGGAGATGATTCAAAAGAAAGAAACATGACATAAAAGGTGGACAAGATAAGGAAGTAAAATGAATCACTTTCTGATAGCTAACATTACTCATGGATGAAAGTGATGAATGATCTATGCCCTATGAAGCCAAATGTTGAAGATTCCTTAATATCGAAATCCATGACATCGAGGGGAGGAATTATTCATGAGAAGATGGGTGTCTCACGATTGTTGCTGCAGTCCCTAGTTGAGAGGGAGCCTGGTGATCAGTTTCTTGGAATAAACTTGAAGTATTTCCTTCCTTATTTAAGAGGGAGTGATGTATATTATTCTCTAATACATGTGTTATGCACTATACCATGACTAATAATCGTAAGTATCAGTGTAGTCCATGTGGAGAGAATGGATAGACACATCATTATGGTCTTCACTTGGGAAGACAGAATGGAGGATTTGGTAATCATCTGGTATTCTATACTCTTTGAGAATGTGATAGGGCATTCAAGATAAGAGTAGTCGGGGACATATATTCTTTGAGGGATAGCTACCCAAGATAAGAATAGTCCAATAAGGTCATACTTTGGGAACACTTGGGTGGAGTATGTACCTTGTAGAGACAATGACTATGGTGTTTATAAGTCATGTGTCTCGCCAGTATTGTAGACCATTGTCTCGTTGAGAGATGGGGTTGTTAGTCAAGGCCTTTCACTAGGACAATGCTGGTCGATATGATGCTATACGGTTGCAATTACCAATCTGATTATTCTTATGAGATTCTTCAGTTTGAAAGTGACCATGTACCTGTGTGAATACCTCCCTAGTTAAGAGGGAGTGTTGAAAAGTGTAACTAGGATTGTTCTTCATATTGACTATGTAATTATGTATTTATGTAAAGAAGAAGACAAAAATAATAAAATTTATTTTTTTTGTAGTTGCTCCATGGGTTTCATGAGCAAGATTTTTATTATAGGTCAATATACTTCTTCTTGATGTCTATTAGGGTTTGTCTTCTACTTACAAGTGTAATTAAGAGTCATGTACATGAAGAGTCTAGTCAACGAAATATTATCCAAGATATTATCATGATACTGTGAAGAAATGGCTCTTGAATGATGCTCAAAGATAACCTCATTAACACTAGAAAAATGTGCTCTTAAAATCGGCCTATATGCAATGATGAAGTCGACCTACAAGCTTCTGTATGGTTGGCCTAAATCAAAAAAAATTTCCACTATATAAATACAAATATATGTGGTTCATTAATGACACACACTTCGGACAAGTACAGGGTTGAGTGCGGATACTTTTGAGATTTTACAGCATGTTAAAAAGTTTGGTATACATGTGAGTTTAATACAGTGAATGCGGATATGTTTTGGGTATTGTGTTAACACAGTAAATGTGGATCAGTGAGAAGAAATGTCGAACCAGAGTGCGGTCCATCCTGTGATGTATAAACCTACAATAAAATTGGAATAATGTATGTGCTCTATGCGTTGTAAATATTCAAATGATATTCTACTTAAGGTTGATGAGCAATCTAAGTGTTATGATAAGCAACCTTTGAAAAAGTGCGAGGAAGGAAGGAAGTGATTTACCTTCCTTATCACAGTTCATAAAAGAAAGAAATATATCTCCAAAGTTTCATGGATGTAAAAATTAAAGTATAAGGTCTCAAGTAACCTTGTCTCTAATATCTGAATAAACAAAGAAGAGATTGGGTAACCAAGAATGAATCAAGAAAGATAGATACCAAGTTCTCTAGTGTTAGTGCAGGGCAATGCAGAAAGGAAGGATCAGCATTAAAGGACAACAAAGAAGCAGTGACAAGGTCTTGGATTCATATATAGGTCAAGGTTCTGAGTCTTGGTCATGGTATTTGTCCTTTGAAAGTCTATAAGAAGAATTTATCGTGTGTTTTCCTCTCCAAGAGGGAGAGGTTTTGCCCTGGCTCGAAAAGCCTAAATTTGTGTCTCTTGTATTTGATAATTTACTTGATCAAAGACTAAATAAGCTAAGAAGAGAAGACTTAAGTAAATCAAGTAACATCACAAGTAATTATCAAGAAGATAATTTGAATTAATCTTCGGCCCTCCAAATTCTCAACAATAAGCAAGTGAGACATCAAATTGGTGTATGAGACTCCTTATTTGTGGAACAAAGGATCAACTATTGTGCAACAATTTGGCTTCTAAAGTATACAAAGGCATACATACTTTACTGCCTCTAGATTTGAACCTATAACCTCCTTGGAGAAAACATATGCTCTTATATATTAAACCCACTCAAGTAGTACACCTATATTAAATCATAATTTCAAAATATTTATTAAAATATTTCTTAATATTTTGAGTCATCGTACCTATTTTTTAACTAGAAAGAGTACTTGTATTATATAATTATATGCCCAGTTCACACCAAATAAATTATACATTACATAGCTAATTCTTCAAAATTTTCCAATTGTTTTCTGAGGTTTCCAATAGGAAAACATTGTTTTACTGAGGAGAATATATCTAAGCAACAAAAGAGGGTTTTTCTAGATGAATACCTTACAAAATTTCCCATTCAAAACAAAAAATTTACAGCACAACACTACTAGGGAAATTTTTCAATAGGCTCCATCCACCATTAGGGAATTATACTAGGCTTGATTTTCTCATTAATCTTTAATTTTCCCATCTTTAATTTACACCACTCATTAGCATACTTGTCTGCTACTTTGTTGAAATATCTTAGGACATAGAAATATGCTTTGGATGAGATATATTGTGCAATTTTCTTGATTCTTTTCATGATGTTTTCCATATATTTCTCCTTTGGGAGGGAGCTTTTGACAATATGATGCAAGATTAGGAGAGAATATCCCATAACTGTAAGTGTGTCCACCTGATGTTCTTTGGATAACGAAATTCCTTGGTAGAGATCATATATATTTTCTTGATTATTTTTCATATGACCAATACCCAATGAGAACTTTAACACTTTGTCCTCCTCGGGGCCATAGAGTACCGGCCCTCTTGCCACCTCAAGGTTTCATTTGGAGGCCTCATCAAAATAGAGAATCCAGCCTTGTCCCAAGCTCTTTTGTGCTCTTAATTCCACCTTTTTCGGTCTTAGCTTTCAACTCTCATCTATTTCAAGCTTGGTCCAGCCTGTGTTTTGGGAAAAGTTGTCCAAAACTATAAATTTTTTGAGCCAATCCTAAGGTTTTTTGAGTAGAAATCTAGTCCATATTTTTGCCTCCAAACTTAGCACAATGAGATTTCTTTCATCATTGTGCTATGGGGAGGAGTATTTATGGTGTTAAATATTACTTTGTTCCTTTATAACCATACTTTATATCATGTAAACCTTTTTGGATAGCTTCCCAATAAATTTTTAAGAGAGGTTTCCTCAAAAACCTTTCTACAAAATTTGTTGTCCAATAAGTGAAGAGTTCTTGAAAATCAAAGGGCCAGGGAAAATGCTTCCATCCAAAACACTCTGGTATAATCATAGTCTAGAAATATATGGGATATGTATTATTCTTGATGCAGGAAAAAAGAAAACCAAGAGGGGCCATGAATGCTTATCTTTCTTAAATTCTTAGATTGAATTTTTCAATGAGCAAGAAGCCAAAAAAAAAAATTACCTTTGGATTGACATTAGCTTTCCGTGTTTTTTTCCAAGTAATGAGCTTTGGGGGAACTCAAGACTAGAATAGTGGAGCGAAATATCCCCCCTTCACCGAATAAATCAAGGCATTCCATCCTGCCTGATTTTCTTCCTTTGATCTCCATTACACATATCCCACCATTTGATCATGGAGTTTGAAGGTCAAGTGATGAAGATTATGTGGAATATTTCTAAGGTTCCATCTAGTCCAATTAAATTCCTTATCCCAACTAGAAATATCAGTTGGGTGAATTTTATTTGAGCACATAAGAATTATCTTAGAGGAAGGAACTCCTAGAAACGCTCCAATGGATACACGTCCATTTTTTATGGTGGTTTACAGACATTGGGTGGTCGCTACATCAACAGGCAAATCTAGGTAGATCAACCTCGAAGGGAATCACAAATTTCGTTGGCCAAACTAGCAAGGTCTAACCCCAAGGGCGTCGAGGAGAATTGACCCTCTGAGCTCTCGATCAGTGAGGTACTTAGAAACAGTAACTCAACCAATTGAGATAAACCCTTGGGGCTCATGGCTACTCATCCGTTATTTTAACACTCCACAAGTTTATGCTTTCCCCATTTCCTAGCTTCCAATATAAACATGAATGAATGAGAGAGGTTGCTAATGCAAATAATTTCTAGATTAGGGAGGACCCTCTTGAGGCTAGAATTGAATCTATACTTGTTACTCTTTCTCCTTATAGGAATTTTTTTCTAAAGAAATTCCTTCCACCAATATTCTTCTTGGGTGATGAATCTCCAAACTTGTTTTTCCCCTATTGCTTTATTCATTAACTTAGGGTCCCTAATGCCAAGCCCTCCATGATTTTTATGGTGCTTCATAGTATCCCATTTATTCAGATGGAATTTATTTGTACTTTTTTTTTCCTTATTCCCATAAAAACTTCAAATTTCTTTTTCCAAAATAGAGATAATTCTTTCTGGAGCAAGAAGCACTAAGAATTGATAAAGTGGTAAAGAAAAAGGGATTGATTTGATTAAATCAACATGCCACCTTGGGCAATGAATCTTCCTTTGAATTTTGAAAGAACACCTTCCCAAGCATGGGTTTATTATGATTCTAGAAAAATAGGATTTCCTAAACACTTAAATTTTTTCCATGTTTCCACTGATTGAAAGCCCATTATTCTTCCAATTTGTCTTTGCTTTCTAAATGGATATTCCACGCATAAATATGAGATTTCCCAAAAAAAAATTTACCTCTTGAAGCTTCAAGAAAATTATCTATAACCCTTTTCAATCTTCTTGTTATTATCGAGGAAGTTCCACCCATCAAAAGCTTATCACCAATAAATTGAGAGTGAATGATGCTCTTAATATCTCTAACACGCCTTATTCTTGGGAGGTGCTCACATCTTCTTTCAAACTTCATTATGTGGTTGAGGGAATCCATCATAATGATATACAAGAAGGGAGATAAGGGGTAGCCTTGGCGAAATCCTCACAAGGTGCGGGAAAACCAATCTACTCTCCCATTAACCATGGGGGCAATCCAAGATGCTTTTATGCAAAGAGAAACCCAACAAATGAATTTACCATGAAATCCAACTTTTTTTATCACATTAAATAGGAACTCATCACTCGCTCTCTTAAAGGCATTTTCCATGTCAAGTTTGGCAATCACGCCTTTGTCTCCCCGGTTTTGAATGGAATTGATAGCATCTTCAACAAGAATGATGTTATCAAATATTTTTCTTTGATGCATAAAACCCCCTTTATTTTTCGATATTAGTTTTGGAAGAAGGGGCTTAATTCTTATGGCTAAAATCTTAGAATTCACTTTATATGATACATTACGAAGCGAAATGGGCTTGAATCTTGAAAAATAAGCATGGCTTAATTATTTTGGAATAAGCATTAAAAAGGAAGAGTTAATTCCACTCGCCATACAATTATGCAAAAATAAAATTTTACTACCTCCAAAAAATGATAATAGAAGTGGGAAGAAAATCCATCTATTCCTAGAGATTTGTCTGGGTTGAAGGAGAATACTACCTGATGAATTTCCTCTTTGGTGGTTTCTTTTATCAAAGCAAGGTTATCCTCCTGAGATTAGATTCCAGAATTTGTTCCAACATTGATAATTCTGCTTCATAGTTTCCTAGAGCCATGGTGTTGTACAAATCACTAAAGTGATGGACTACCTCCTCCTTGATTTGGGCAAAGTTTGAAATTTTAGTACAACTTCTTGTTACCCTTTGTTGTTATTTTTCCTAACTCGGTTCTTTGCATGTTTATGAAAAAAATTTGTATTCATATCTCATGCCTTTAACCAAATACTCCAAGTCTTTAAACACCAAATTTCTTCTTCCTCTTTTACGATTTTATGATAAGTTGCAAATTCCTCCCTCTTCCTTAAGCATGTCATTTGTCATATGGCCATCTTGTAGTTTGGATTGTATAAATTCCATTATATTTTCATGTGCCTATATCACTCATTGTCTCTCTTTTTACTGTTCTCAAGCCCACCTTTTTAAAGTGCTTTTTAATCCCTTAATCTTTTGTTCCTAGATTGTCACAAGGCTTCCCATGACCCATTTCTCTAGACTTCCTTTATTAGATCGTTGAAACCCACCATTCTTGCGCAAATTGGACAATAACAAAAGGGAACTAGCCCAAAATCAATATTTTCAGTGATTTCAAGAAAATTTGATTAGCAATTTGAACTACTCCAAAGAAGGATTCAAGTACAAACCAAAATATTTTGAGACAATAATGAGCATGTTATTAATAATCTATCTAAACGAGAAACAATATGGCCTAGTCTAGATTGTTTGTTCAAGGAAAGTTTTATGTCCAACAATATTAATTTATGGGTGAGTTCTTTTAAATTTTCTTGAAACCGGTATCTAACTTGAGATCACCCTTTCTTTTCCCATTAATGTATAGTTGCATTAAAATCTCCTCCAAAGATGTAATCAGGGCCAAAAATGGAATCCCCAAGAGACAAAAAATAATCCAAATATTATTTTTTTCTCAAAATTGTATTGGCATATAGATATTAACAAAAGAGCATACCTGATTTGAGGGGATACGAAGAAATTTTGTAGTCAACGAGTGGGTGGAGAACTAATGATCAAGCAACATAAGCGATGATGGAGCCCATAGGGTGGACACACCACATTGGGATCTTATTGTACTAATAGAAATAAACATGCTACCATTCCAAATCGCGTGCTTCTTTTGAAGGATATCTTGGTTCCCAATTTTTGTCTCTTAACGCAAGAGAACTAAGTGTCGTTCTTTCTTGATTAATGACTTCACCTCCTCCATTCATTTTTCTGACCCTAATCCCTTGCAATTCTAGGAGAGAACCTTCATTACTTACTGCTTGAATGAGTTACCCCTTGTTCAGGGGCATAGTTTTCTCCTTTTTTGGTGTTTCTATATCCTTTGAGTTTTGTATCTAGAATTGATTGAGTGCACATTTCCTTATCTTTTTATGTTTTCTTCATTCTCACCTCTCCATTAGTCTTTAGACCTACCTTTCATTGGAGCCTCTATTTATTTTCCTTCTTAGCCTTTGATTCTCATCTATGGAACTTGGAAAAGATTACCCCATCCTCGTGTTTTTAGGGGAAAGGAATTCTTCCTCCTTTGTATAAGACTCTGCGATATGTTGTACTAGAGTCAAATCTTCTTCTAATGACGACATATTTTCATCAATTCTTTATGTATCTAGATCTTATATTAAATTTTATCTTTATCTTGCAAGGCAAGGTTATTTAATGAAATTTCCCCTTCTCTATTCACCATATTTAATGCCTCATAGTTGTTACTAATTTCTTCCCTTTGTTGGCTCCTTTGCTGCTTCTAATATTAGGTTTTTTGGGAGAGGTTTGTCCTTTCCATTTACTCCTAATATAATATGGTTGTCTTGATTGATTAATTTATTTTTTTCTAGGCCTATTCTCCTTTTTTTTGTTTCCATTATCCTCCTTCCTCCCCTTGTTTGTGTTTCTCCTCTTGTTTCTTTTTGCGGCTTCTTGCAAAGTGGTCATATTCAGGGCATACTTTACATTTGAATGTAATTTGATCATAGTATACCTCTTGGATATCGGACCATCTATCCATATTGAAATTTATGGTTGTTGGGAATCCCTTATCAAAATCCACTTCCATACAGTTCCTATCACAAGATAAAATCCCATCTTGCTCGACATGATCAATATACTTTCCAAGAGAATTTTCAATGCTTCTAAAAGTGGTATCCTCCAACAATGCAATGGAAAAAATGGGATTTTCACCCGTACTAGGACTGCATATGGATCATCACTCTCTGAGCAAAAATTTGGACTCTGATGTTTTACATATAACCCTTAATCACCCATGAAATAAATCCCACTTCAAAAGGTCAAGTCTCGATCTGCCTCGTTTTTTAAGAAGAATGTAAAAAACCCTTTTTCATAAAAGGTCGAAGAGATAGAAACCCTTGATCATGGGTTTCCATTTTTTTCCACCCGCAATCTCACAAAATGTGAGGAGGGCCAGATCCCCATTTATTGGTTGATCAGGCCATGGTTTACTAGTTATAGAGCTCAAGTTATTGACTGAGGCACAAATACATCCACATTTGGGATTTCCTCTAATTTATTGACAAAACAATTAGGTTTTTCCTTCTAAAACCTTGGCTCATTCACAATCAACATGTTAAAAGCATCTATATCGAGAGCAGGCAGAGGAGGAGAGGGCACAAACCCCCCTAAACTAATTATAAAATCACTAAAAACATCGATGCATCAAAAACCCTTAGAGACGTAGAGCCTCACCCTTAGAGCAAAAGTTGTGTTATTATTGAGTCATCATAACTATTATGATTTACGAAATTTTCTCTTAAATATTTTTAAATACTTAAATAAAATTTTAAAACAAATTGAGTAATTAAATCAAATAATTATGTCTATAGGCATATCTATTTTAGAATAGGGCTTCAAAATTTTAATTTAATTGTCAATAATTGCTGGGTGGATGGTAGGGATTTAATCTTCATAGAATGTTTTAACATATTATTAGTAATGTAGTTTAGAACTTTTGGATTCTTGTGTAATATGATTGAAGAGCCCGGTGTTTTAGGTGAACACTTCACCCATCTTCAGAGGAGGAAGCTAAGCGTAAGATAGGAAGAGTGCAGACCTTAAAATTATAAATAAGAAATATTCTAGCCATTAAAAATTCAAAGAAGATGATAGAATTCAAAATTAGGTCTTAGAGAGGAATTATAAAATGATAAAAATAATCAAATAAATTAAAATAATTATTTATTATTAAACTAATTTAATGGATTAAAAATTAAATAATTTGAATTGGTCGTTAAAGAAAGAGTTAAAATTAAATTAAAATTTTATTTTATTTTAAATCTTAATTTAAATTAATTTGATAATATTAATTCAAATAAGCATATTATTTAAGAGATAAATTCAAAAATTGGATTAAATTTAATTATAGAATATAGATTAAAAAGTAAATGTAAGGGAGAGAAATTTATAATTTGTAATTTGTATTAGGTGATTTAATTAGTCAAATTAGGGACTTGAAAATAGAAATAGTGCTACATTATAAGGGGATAAATTATTAATGATAAAAATTAATGAAGGGAGGGGGAGAAGGGGAATGTGAAAGGATTTAAAATGAAGAATAGGGAGTGGGAAGAAAAAAGATAAAAAGAAGAAGAAGAAAAGAGAATTATGGGAAGGGGGGGGGACACATTAAGGAAGGTTAGGATGGGTTAGAAGCTAGATACACAAATCAAAGTCTTATATTTATTTCAAAAGTAGTTACATTTTTTTTCTCTTTTAATTAAATATGTCATATGAACAAATGTCATATGAAATGAGTTATGGTTTTTTGGGAATGTAGTTTTAATAATCCATGGTATTGACCCATGGTATTGTAATAGAGTGTATTTACATGTTAATAATCCTCATGATAAAGTGGGGGTGAATCTCTATGGTTAAGAATCTTGTTACATTTTTTTTCAAATGTATATGTTTAATTTATATTTAATTCATTTTATCATTAATAATAATAACCAACTTAGATCCATCTTAGCTCCTGATCTAGCAAGGGCTGAGAGGGATCAAATTTGTTTTCAATCTAAAAGAGGTTTGCATATCACGTGATTTAACTCCTCTCGGCCCTTGGTAGATCCGGAGTTAAAATGGATCTAGATTGGTTTAATTTCTCCCTTTAAATAGGCCATGTTCCACATGAATACAGGGTCTCAATACCATGGGTCATTTTTTTATTTTTTTTATTATTATTATTATGTTATTTTTATTATTTATTTTATTTTAGCCAAGTTAAAATGTAAACATTACATTACATTAATCCTAATGATGTGATTAATCCCAAATACATTTATCTGCATTAATCTTTTTATTAAATTTTTTTTTAGCTTTTATTTTATTTTTATTTTTCTGTAATTTGACTTACAACATTACTACCATACTGGACTAGAGAACCCCTCTCAGCGCAATAACTTATGATGAAGTATGTGTTTTGATGTTAATATAGATTTATGCCTATCTAAATTTTAGTAGTCATTTAATTTATATGACTACCCTAGTTACTTACTTTTTAAATATTTAATAAATAAAGTTGCTAATGGTTCTTATCCTAAGTGGTTGTGATTGTGGCTTGCCATCCCATCCACCCAAGTTCAAGTCTCCAGAGAAATGCTTTAGCTTGTATTGATTAGGCTCAGAGAGTATGTGGCCCCCTAGCCCCCTAGTTCAACCACGAAGCCTGATCCCCTAGAGTGTAGGAAATTAAAAAATGCTTTAACAATAAAAACTAAATAAATTAAACCACTCCTCAAATCATATATATAATAATAATAAATTACAATTCAAAGTAAAAATATTTCATATAGAACAATTAAAATTATTAAACATATAAATTATATTATAGCAAAGGTATCATATAAAATTTTAATTAAATTTCACTTTTTTAAAAAATTACATCACTTATGAATTAAAAGATAACTCATTTATTATAATAATTTTTTATTTTTATTGATTTATTTACTTGTGTATCTAATGGCCTAAAACATTTCAATCGTCTAACATTTGATCCAATGGCTCAGACATGGACACATTGGTAGCTAGGAAAATTATTTTCAAATAAGAACGCCTTATAACCTAATTAATATTTAATTCTTGCATATTTAACCTTTTATATTATCAACCCTAAATTTATATTCTTTTGACTCATAATACTATTATCTTAAATTTAGATCCCTTTGAGTTAAGATAAATTTATTTATTAATAAAATTTTAACTCTTAAATTTAGATCCTTTGAATTAAGATATATTTATTTATTAATAAAATTTTAATTATTATTATTTATTGTTATGCTTATGATAACATTGTAATACCCTTGGTATTATTATTTATTTATTTATATTGAATTAGGAATTTGTTTTCATTAAAAATATTATATTTTCTAATGTCTATTTTCTTTTACCTTTGACTTAATCTCTTAGTTCTTAGGAATACACCCACTGTTTATACTCTTGTTTCATGGGATTATATTTATCTAATCTTGTTGATGATGAAATATATTGGCTAGTTCTAAAAGCCTAGGCAATTAAAACATTTATGTGATGGATCATAAGATAGATCTCTAATTATCTCTACTCACAAAAACCTCCCTTGAGATAAGATTAAGTTATCTAAAAAGTCCATATAAATAAAAAGTTATAGGGCTCGAGAGACACCCTCCAGCCAAGAATGGGAAAGATGTTGTAATGTAATATTTAACATTTTGACTAAGTCAAATTATATAAAAATAAAATTTAAATTAAATTAAATTAAAAGATTAATATAATGTAAACATTTTAACTAGGTGAAAATAAAAATAGTAAAATTAAAAATTAAAATAAAATTAATTCTATAAAACAAATTAAAATAAAAACAAAAATGGTCCATGCCATTGAGAACCCATGGTATTGGCCCATGGTATTCATGTGGAATGTAGCCTATTTCAAGGGAGATTAAACCAGCTTACATCCATTTTGAATTTGGATCTATCAAGGGTTGAGAGGGATCAAATCTCTTGATATGCAAACCTCTTTTAAAGTGAAAAGAGATTTGATCCCTCTCAATGCTTGGCAGATCTGGAGTCAAGATGGATCTAGGTTGGTTATTTGTACAATTAGATTTATACTAGTAATTAAAGTTAATATGTTTAAAGTATCAAAATACTTACTTCATAATACATCTCAAGTTACTGAAATTTTAAAAAATCATAAAAACTAAATAAATTATAACTTTATTTTAAATTATTATTATCATTATTAATTATAACCAGAATCAATATATAAGTTAAATATATATAAATTTAAAAAAACATGGAACAAAATTCTTAACCATAGAGTTTTACCTCCACTTTACAATGAAGATTCTTAATTTGTAAATAGGTTTTGATACACTACCATAAGCCAATATCATATCTTATAAATACCACATGCCCAAAAAAACCATAGCTCACTTCATATGGCTCTAGTTTATCTGATAAGTTTTCTAATTAATCAATTTAATTAAAAAGACAAAAGGTCATAACTACTTTGGAGATAAAAATCAACCTTTGATTTGTGTATACTATTATGAACATTCTTGAATATTCTATGGAAGTTAAATATGTACCATCCACCTAATAATTATTGATTATTTAATTAAAATTGTGAAAGCCTCTTTCCAAATAATTATTAAATTAAAATTGTGGAAGCCTCTTTCCAAAATAGACACAACCTGATAATATATACATAACTAAGGCAACCATATAAATTAAATTGTTGTTTAACAAACATTCATGCATAATAAGCATCAAAATACTTACATTGTGATACATCTCACATTGTTAAAAAACAAAAAAAAATAAACAAAACAAAACAAAACTAGCTAAATTATAACTTTGTTTTATCGTGTATATTATTAATTTTATATATATATATATATATATATATATATATATATATATATATATATATATATATATATAAGTTAAGCATATATACATATATAAAAACATGGAACAAGATTCTTGACCATAGACATTTACCCCCACTTTACCATAGATATTTTTAATCTATAAATGGGCTTTGTTACAATGTCATGGGCCAATAACATGGCTTATCAATACCAAGTACTCAAAATGCCATAACTCACTTCATATGGCACTTGTTCATATGATGATTTTTTTAATTAAAAAGGAAAAAAAGACCATAACTACTTTGGAAATAAATCTCAACCTTTGATTTTTCAATACTACTATGAATATTCATGAATATTCCATGGAGGTTAAATCCCTACCATCCACCTAATTATGCCAATAGGAATGTCTATTTTGGAATAGGGCTTCCATAATTTTAATTGTTGTTGTCTAATTGTTATAATGTTTTTGGTCTAAATTTTTTATTAAATCATGATCTCTTGTTATTTAAAATGTGATTTGAGGCCCACTCGGTGTATAATAAACTGTGATGGGGTGTATTTTTAATTCACTTTGTGATGTGAAGGTCACCCGTTCGAAACTCTGTGTGAAAAAATATAGTCATGTTAAGGGTTGGTGTGGCCCAGGCCAAATGCGATCCCCTAGTGATTTTGACAGCTTTGATGAACCTGGGTCGCAGTTTCTCAAGCCTATGTAATCTATGATGAACTCAAACCACTTACAAACAAAAAAAGGTGATTTTGACAGCTTAGATGACCCTAGGTCACGGTTTCTCAAGCCTATGTAATCTATGATGAACTCAAACCACTTACAAACAACAACAAAAAAGTGATTTTGACAACATGTATGGAAAAATCCAGGGGCACTCAAATTATGGAGAATTCATAGCTCAAACTTACATTTCCAACAAATCTCTCCCAAATTCTATTCAAAATCAACTAAAAAATATGCCCTCAAAAACTTCAAAACTTATAACTGGTACATTACTATATTTTTGCGTCAAGAGGCGCATTTTACAGCCCAGTATGACCCAGATGTGTAAGTATATCGGAAGCCAAAATAACAAAAACTAAAGAAAATTTTAAAAATAAAATCTCAATAATGTCATCTTAAACAATAATTTAGAAAACCATATAAATAAATAATTAAAAGTAATTGGATGCATGATGGTACATTAATTTTAAAGTAATTGGAATAATAATTTGCATTGATTTAAGTGTAAGCACAAATAATTATTGACAATGTAGATTTATTTTTGTGTTATAGTAATTAAATCTAATAATATTGGAGAGCAAGAGAGACAAGGTATGATATTACTACAACAACTCGAGCTAAATATTTAAATGGTTTATGATTTACATTGTTTTTTTCATATAATTGATACAAAAATATGAAAAAACTAACAAGGGTGACAATAAGAATAGTAGAAGAAAATAGTTTGATGTTGATGACAATGAAAGCTATGTGTAATTTATTACATTCTTATTATTCACATTTTATATCATTCAATATTATTACATTGTCATTTTGCATTCAAAAATTTTATTTTATCATTTTTCATCATTAAAGTTATTTTACCATATTTATCGTCTCAACAAACTCAGGTAACTAAGAAAATTTAAAATTAAAATGAATATCATATGTTCCTTATATTATTCCTGAATTTTCCTTGGACGCACACAGTACAAGCTTGACCTAAATTCTCCTTTCACTCTTCGGTTCTATCAAGCGCCGAGAGGGATCAAATCTCCTGAGGTGAAAACCTTTCCTCAAGTTTTTCACTCAAACAATAGGTTTGCAACTCTAGAGATTTGATCCCTCTCAGGGCTTGATAGATCCGGAGTTAAGATGGATCTAGGCTAGTAATTTAATCAAACTTGTGTTTCCAACAAGTCTCTCCCAAATTATATTCGAATTCAACTAAAATTATGCCCTCAAAAAGTTCAAAACTTACAACAGGTAGACTACGACATTTTAATTTAACTATCAATAATTATCGAATAGGGAAATAATTATTAGGTGGATGGTAGAGATTTAACATGGAATATTCTAGAACATCCTTAGTAGTACACAAATCAAAAGTTGAGATTTGTCTCCAAAGTAGTTATTCCCTTTTTGTTTTTTTAACTAAATTAATTAAATAAATAATATGTGGACAAGTGTCATATGAAATCACAGGGGCGTCACTCAATTAACCTATGACATAGCACGTGCGTTCGTGGCATACTAAACAATACCCTTAATTTGACTACATATTGGAAAATACCTCTAAAAAACACATTATTTAACCCCCTACCAATACTAACCCATTGCATTTTCCCAATTTAAAAAACCCCTACTTTCACTAGATATTGTAGGTATTTGTTTTTTCATTGACATTTTTTACATCATCCAAAATCACCAACGTCTGTGGATTTCCTTTTAAACTAAGTTTCTTCTGCATTTGGTTGTGCACATCCTCGATGCTCTGAAAAATAGGCCTTCGACCTCCAATTATTTTATCCCACATAATCTCCAAAAGGCCCATTACATTTGGAGACCATGCAACAGTTATGAAAACTATATTTTTTTGGAAGAAATCTGATAATCACAACGAGAATAAGCACTGAAAAAACCAAAAGGGAAGCAATAAAATGGAAGCTTGGTGTAACGATTAAAACAGGGGAGTTGTTCTTACCTTTGACTTAGGGATTGTTTCAAGGGGCTAATGAAATGGTAGTTTTACCACTTCCACCCATCCCTTGAACCCCAACGATACTAACTCCCTTCTTGAATAGGATATGTTTGACATCACTGGAAATATTATTCAAACCCACTACAAAGTTTGGCATACTCGAGACTTGGGAGTTGTTGCTGCCGGTGAACTACTCAGACTGTTTAGATATTGTGGTATCATGTGACCCATCAATGGCACTCTGAAATAGGTCAGTTGTGCTCATTTGATGAAGCATGAATGAATTGGAGCTGACATCATTAGTCATCTTAAAATTAACCCTTTCCATTATAAGCCGACCCATTTCTTCAATAAGTTCATATTGTTCGCTAAAACCCTTGAAATCCACATCTGGGTTGTGGGCATCAAGGGTACGCAAGAAATTGTTGACATTCTTTTCTATCTTTTGGATCTTCTTTCCATAGCGATACCTTCTATAAAAATTAAAGATTCTCATATGCTCTAATTTTTTTACTATGTGAAGGCCATCTTGCAGCTGCGCTTGAAAGTCTTTGAATGGGTGGCCTCTCTCAGGCACAAGGCCTGAATGAGAAGATAGCTTGGAAATTTCATCAATGCTAGGCTTGAGGAAAAGGTTTTGTCAGAGTTCCTGGCAGGAAGATTTGTTAGAAACCATACTATTCAGGATGGTTTTGGTTACTATGAAGAACTTGCCGATGATCAACTGAGAAATAGAATCCATAACTATACTGCAAAAATCGATACCAATCACTTAAATGAGAATGTCAAAGAATGCTTATATTTCAAGTAGATAGACAAAATAGATGACACAATTCAAGCAGATATTGTGATCAAATAGTTATCTACGAGAATCGATACCATTGAAAAGTTATGCCTATCAAATTTTCAACAGCAATCCCAACAGCTTGTAGCAGTTCAATGCTTCTGGTTCTCCTCAACCCTTCCTCGTAGAATACTAATTCAGTTTCATCCAGATCCTGCCCTAGCAATGCCATCCATAAAGAAAGGTCGTTCACCCACTCCAGGTCTGTCAATGGAGGGGTCTATCTACTTATTCTCTGGGTGATCCCTCCTCCCGCATCTCGCATCTGGATGCTCATTACCAAGCAGGTTCAAATGCTCAGATCCGCACAAGAAATGTTCAGTCTGCCAAACCTAACCCATCTTGGTCCAATGGTGCTCAAATGCCAAGGATGCCTCACACAATATCAGTTGGCATTTTTTTCTTTTGCCCAAAAAACAAGCCCTTTTGGCTTAAAAAATAAATAAAAAATACCTTAAATATTTATATTCGATATGTAATAAAAAAAAACCCACTAACCCTTAGTTATATATCCAATATAATGTTTTGGGTTTTTCTAAAAAAAAATTACCCCAATATGAATGCACGTGATATAATATTTCTTTGTCAATGACGCCCTCGTGTATGAAATAAGTTATGGCTTTTTTAGCATGTGGTATTAATAATTTATGATATTGACCCATGGTATTGTAACAAATCCTATTGACAAATTAAGAATATTCGTTGTAAAGTAGGGGTAAAACTCCATGGATAAGAATCTTGTTGCATGTTTTTATATTTAACTTATAGACTAACGTAGCCATATAAATTAAAGGGCTTGTAAATGCCCATAGACATTAATCCACAATAAACATCAAAACACTTACTTTATCATAAATATGGAGTTACTAAAATTTAAAAAATAATAAGAATTTACTAAACTATAACTTAATTGCACCAAGGGGCACTCTACAACCCATTATGGGGGTGATGTTGTAGTGATGTAAATATTTGTTTGTGAAAATTTACATGCCGGCTCGAATAAAAATAATAAAAGGTTAAAAGTAATATAAATCTCAATATGGGGGAGATGTTGTAGTGTCCGTAAATGAGTCTAAACATTTAAATGTTGGCTCAATTAAAAATAAAAATTTAAAAGTAACCAAATAATAAATCATAAGAATTTACAAAACTATAACTTAGTAACAAAATAATAAATCATAAGAATTTACTAAACTATAACTTAATTGCACCAAGAGGTGCTCTACAACCCATTATGGGAGTGATGTTGTAGTGATGTAAATATTTTTTTATGAAAATTTGCATGTCGGCTCAAATAAAAAATAATAAAAAGTTAAAAGTAATATAAAGCCCAATATGGGGGAGATGTTGCAGCGTCCCTAAATGAGTCTAAACATTTAAATGTAGGCTCAATTAATATAAAAAACTAAAAGTAATTAAATAATCAAATTCAATTTGCTATATTGTAATTTTGTTTTTATTGATTAAATTAAGAACATTTTTTTGGATAAAAGAAACATTAAAATATATAACATGTGACTAGCAGTTATAAATTAAGATCTATTTTACAATACAAATTAAAATAATTATTCTTTAACCATATTTAAATTTAATTAATAAGCACATAAAATCTCAATATTTAAAATAAACTTCAAATCTCCAATACATTGCGAATATGGAAAGCAAATGAAAACTCGTCAAATTAACGAGGGTTAAATTCATACTCAAAAACTTTAGGAGCACAAAATATTTATAGCTCGAGATCCAGAAAAATTATATTGATACCATCAAATGAAAGGTGTGTTTTCTCTTAAAGAATCATATACCATGTTAATGGGCCATCTACACCTTCCCAGAGAGCCCTTATGGTGCAAGATTTTAACACAATTTATGACCAAAAGTGGTGTATTTATTGTGGTTAGTGGGAAGGAAAATACTTCTTACATCGGATCACATCCAGAGAAAGGCTTATAGGCCCCTTTTTCTGCCATCTATGTAAGGAACATGAAGAAATAATGAAATAACTTCTAAATACTTTCCTTTCATGGAGAATACCTAGAGTCAAGTCCTTCATCTCTTTGGTCAATTGGATCAGTCATCTAACAACACGATTGAAACACTGGAGAATTGATGACTCATCTTATTTAATGATCCAATTGTAAATAGAGAATGGTCCCTTGTTGGTGGTGGTTTTTTCTTATGGAAAGTATGGAAAGAACATAATCGAAGAATATTCCAGAACAAACAGGGATCTCCTGACTACAGCTGGTAGACTATGGTAGACTATAAAGTGAAATATCAAGGAGACCGTTCTTTCATAGTCTTGGTTCCCTAAGAATTGGAAATCTAATCAACAAGAAGCTTTTATTTTGAATTATCTGGCAATTTCCCAGACCATGACACCATGACATCCCCAGGAAATCCTAGGTCCCCTCGCCTTTCTATTTCTTCCCCTGCATGTTTTACACCCCCTTCCCTTGGCTTTGTTAAGTTCAATTTCCACAAGGAATCCAAAGGGAATCTGGGCTCGGCTGGATATGGTGGTGTCTTCATAGATTGGAGCGGGAAGACTCTTAGGAGTGTTCGTTCATAATTGTGGTATAACCAACAACAACATAGCTAAATTTTTTAACCTAGAACGTGATTTGTTGATAGCAGTTAAAGTTGGTTATTCGAAACTTCAAGTGCATGGGGACTCTCAATTGGGGATCTCTACATAATAGGGAAAAAAACGTGTATATGGCACCCATGTCTCCAAATTTCTTAATAGATATTGGAACTCTTCAATTTTGCTTTCTTCTATACCATATATAATTTCCTCACATTCTCATATAAATGGCAACACGTATGAGAACAAAGTTGTTGACCCGTTAGCTAATCTCGGATGGAAGAAGTTGCAGATTACAAATACCTCGGAATTGACTTCAACAAAAATTTAAGTTGGGATGGTTGTAGAAAGAAAAGAACTTTAGGGGGTTGGAAAGCATTTTATGCTCTTCAAAACAGGTGTAGAGAGGCAGAACTGTGGGACTGGAAAACCACCCTAACTCTTTTTGGGCTTCTAGTGATTCCGGTGATTCTTTACGGTTGTGAACTATGGGCCAGCAGCACAACCAAGATGCAGTGGAAAAAAATTGAGAAAATTCAGAAACGTTTGATTACAAACAAATTCAAAATTAAAAGTGCAGTTCCTTATGCTATCCTGTTAAGTGAAACAGGGGCTGCTCCTATTGAAGCAATTGCTATGGTGCGAGTCATAAGGTATCTGAAAAAAATTGAGCAAATGGAAGAGGATAGATGGCCTAAGGTTGTGTTTAGTGACAGATTGTGTAAAAGACAGAAGAATTGGATGCGGCAAAATAACAAATGGTTTAGTAAATGGGGTATTTGCTTGAGCATGTGTCCTACAAACAGTAAAGAGATAAAAACTTTTGTTATGGATAAATTCCATAAACATACTTGAAAGAAAGAGCTAGAGAGAAAGAAGAAGTACTACATAGAAGATTTTAACCCCACACATAACCATCAACAAAAGGCATACATAGGGGCTGATATTTCTTGGAGATCTAAAATTCTTATTGCTCAATTAAGGACTAATTCTCATCAACTCCGTTGTGAAACAGGGCGCTGGAAAAGGCCAAAAGAAATGTGGGAAGAAAGAGTATGTATTTTTTCCTCCTCCGGAAAAGTGGAAACAGAAAAACATTTCATTCTAGAATGTGAGGCCTTCAAGGACACCAGAGAAAACTATGCAGGTATTCTGGCAGCGAATTCTTGGGATAATCTATTCAACGAAGAGTTTGTCGATAAGCTGGGAGTGCTCATTGTAAAACTTCACAGGAAAAGGGCCGAATACAAGAGTCAGATAGAGAAGCAATCTGTCCCATAGGCTATTTTTAGCCTCGTGGACATTAAAAATTCTTTCTTTC
This sequence comes from Pinus albicaulis, assembly GCA_034641835.2. Taxonomy (NCBI): domain Eukaryota; kingdom Viridiplantae; phylum Streptophyta; class Pinopsida; order Pinales; family Pinaceae; genus Pinus; species Pinus albicaulis. The sequence goes on from CM076572.1 coordinate 1,063,620,473, forward strand.
TTTCTTTCTTTCAAGACAAAGGATTGTACGTTGGCTCCCCTTGGCCGATAACTAATTGTCTAAGCTAGACAAATCGACTACACACAATTCCGGAAGAATACAATAGTACCCCGATTGGTGTGGGGGAACATCTAACTATTGAATGGAAATCTATTTTGCCTTGTTTATGTTGTTTTTCTGGTCTTCTGAATATTTGATGTTTTGGGTAGTGCAATGAATTTTGATTTTGATAGAGATAAAAAAATTGATGTCACATCTAAGTCAATCTAGTTAGAGTGAGATTAGTATAATTTTGTTAAAACGGATATCAGTGATGTAATCTTTTTCTTGATGGAAAACTCTAAACTTAAAAATAATAATAATAATAATAATAAATAAATAAAAAACAAACTTACAATATAAAAATATTCTTAACTATGGATGCTTACCTCCACTTTACCATGGATATTACTAACTTGTATACAAGCTTTGTTACAATACTATGGCTTATCAGTACCACATGCCAAAAGACCATAACTCATTTCACAATCAAAATATTTTATTTTGATTTCATTTTATAACATTTTTTAATTAAGTCTAAAATAAAATTAAAAAATTGTTATAATTACTTTTCAGATATATATATCTAAACCCTTTATCCTCGCTACTACTACTAAAAATATTCCATGGATATTCCATAGATATTAAATCAAGGTTTTAATAAAATTAAAAATGAAAACACTTTTATGTATAGAGATGTGAAATTTATTTAATATAAATAATATTATTAAGAACCAACATAGATCCATCTTAACTAAGGATGGTGAAAATATTTCCTCAAGTTTTGAACTTAAAAAAAAGTTTGCATCTTGAGAGATTTGATCCTTCTCTGCACTTGGTAAATCCGTCAAGATGGATTGATCTATCAAGGGATGAGAGGAATCAAATCTCTCTAGGTGCAAACCTTGCCTCAAGTTTTGAACTTAAAAAGAAGTTGCATCTTGAGAGATTTGATCCCTTTGTGCACTTGGTAAATCCATCAGGATGGATCTATGTTAGTTTAAAATAATAATTATTATTATTATTATTATTGTCAATTGGGGTTATATTAGGTGGTTGAGAAGAATGGTTGTTATTTCCCCCACCCAAAATCAATTCACATGATGATGAGAAATATTGATGTAATGGCTAAGTGCTTGTGAATATTGTTTTCAACCCTCACTTTCTCCTTTGGACCGAGAGAAATGATTATTTCCTTTGAAAAAAAATTATAATTATTATCATTAATGACGAAAATAATATATAAGATAAACATATATACATTAAAAAATATGTAACAAGATTCTTGACCATGAATATTCATCCTCACTTTATCATGGATATTTTTAATCTGTAAATATGTAAATAAGTTTTATTACAATATCATGACTCATCAATACCACATGCCCAACAAATCATAACTCATTTTATATGAAACTCATGCTATGGCATTTTTTTTATTCATGAATTTAATTAAAATGGCAAAAAAAACACTACTACTCGGGAAATAAATCTCAGTCTTTGGTTTATGTGCACTATTAAGAATATTCTAGAATATTTTATGGAGGTTAAATCCCTACCATCCACCTAATAATTATTGATAATTAAATTAAAATTGTGGAAGCCCTATTCCAAAATACACATGGCTATTGACATAATTAATTCTTTTTATAATTAATAACATAATAATAATTTAAAATAAAGTTATAATTTAGTTAGTTTTATTTTATTTTTTTCATTTTAACAATGTGAGTAGTATTATGAAGTAAGTGATTTGATGCTTATTATAATTGATGCTTCTCAATGTTTACCAACCATTTAATTTATATGGTTTTGCTAGTAATTATTGATAATGAAATTGAAATAGTGGAAGCCCGAATCCAATATAGACATGTATATTGGCGTAATTATAAATAATATTGTTTTTAATCAGTCAACCTTCTTCTATTAAAAGCCAAAATATCACAACAAATATGCTTGATAATCGATACTCTTCCGGCCTCACTCCTACCGGATTTTTTGGCCAGAAGAGGTACATAAAAACTAAGTACAAAAATCCAAAATTGGGTGAGAACCAAAAACAAAATGACCAGAATGCCCAAAACGCTACTGAGATGAGGATTCAACCCACATACATTAATTCTCGGGAGGATAAGTTGGAGCGGGACCTTCACCTAGTGCCTTTGGGAGCCTAGGATTTCCATGGACACGGAATTCCAAGTGAGTTAGAAGTCCCTCAATATGCTCAAGCCACTCACTAATTCTCTTTTGACCCTGTCGAAGAGAAGCCAAGTCATCTTGTATGTTCCATTAGTTCCATTATAGATCATTCCTCGTTATGATCTCCATGACGTCATTGACCGAGTTCTTCCAGTAGTGCAGTAATATTTCTAAGACGGTGATCCATATATTCCAAAGAGAGGGGAATATCCACTCGGCTAGGAGAGGCAATGTGGTCATGGTCCACCTCTCCCTCAAATGTTTAATCCACGGCACCATCACCCTCCAATTCCCAAGTGTTTCCTCCATGAGGCTCCCTTTTTCCTCGTGGCCCTATTCCCCGCCTTCTGCAACCACGTTGTATATACATCGCCACCCTTATCCTAGACGACAAAGACTATTTTGTAGGATTTCGTCGTACACGTGGAGTTGGAAATGCTTTCAAGGCCTTGGATTCAAACAACTTGTTGCCATCGAATTCAGCATGGCCCCCAACTAGAGTCTAGTATTCACTACCATTCAATTCAAAAGGACTCACCCTATCTGTATCACCCTCAGTTACTAAAGGAAAAATCACCCAATAACATAAACAGAACCCCCAAGTATCCAATCACCCACCACATGCCCCAGTGCTACAATGGGAGAAATGTAAACTGAAATTGCAACTAAAAACTGGAAGACCCAGATGAAACCCCACGAGACCAGGTAATAAAAGGAAACAAATGAAATTTAAATTCACCACCCTCGTATAAAATAAGGGTTCATCTCTCTAGAAAGCAATGAGACAAACCAATAGGCTTACCAAGAAATTTGCAATCAGACCCTAGTGTGAGAATGGATCACCGACAAGCCAAATCCGAGAGAAACCTTCCCTCTCTTAACTTTCTGAGCTACTAAACAAAACCCCACAAACCACCATCCTAGGATCCCACACTCTGTGTATTCAGCTACTAGTAGAACCACAAAGTAAAACCCTCTCACCTTCAGGATTATTAGACACATAAAACACATACCAAATGAGCATGCATATGTTGGAATATTGCACAAAATTAGCTTCACTTCCACCACCATTGCCACCTCCCATAACCAGACTCACGAACGACAACATTGAACCTGCCATTCCACTGAAATCATCTCCGTGCAGCATCTCAAAAGTTCTAGAAGTTTCCCACCTCCTATCCGCCCCCCATACTCCACATGTGTCAGTGCTCTATCATGTGTGAGAGACTAGCCCCCACCTCATCACATCTACAACTTAGTGTGTCCACCCCCATCAAGGCTATAAATAATATTTAACTTAATTTCATTTTAAATATAATTATGAGTGAAATATTTAATTTTATTAAAGTTGTTTGAGATTTTCATAATAAGTAAGGTTTAGTATGTGATATACCTCGATGGGGGTGTTGGAAACAAAGCTCGCAAAGGGGGTTGGGGAATAGAATACATAGCCCTCCCCCCCCCTCCCCCCCCCCCTCAAACTTCCTTTCAAGGAGTTAAAGAGGGGGATGGTGTGTAAAACTCCCCCCATGCAAGCGCACATGTTGTGTCATGACAATACAACTTATTAATATGGTAACCCACGCAACCTCCATGTTTTTATACCCAACTACAGGTTGCTCTGCCATTTTTTGCCATCTTTGGATTTTTCACCAGGCTACAAGTGGGATTTCCCCCCTTCATCATATATTTATTTAGCACTACAGTGAAGGAATTCCCAAGTGCTTCTTTCATAAATCTCCATAGTTCTCATTACATCATTGGTTGGACAAGTCACTGCCCTTTCACCACCACTGGGGTGCATCCGACGAGATTGAGTGAACTTTAGGAAGGGTCAACACTAGGAATCAAAAAACATTGCCTGGAGTGATCACGCCATCCACAAGTTGGTAAAATATTTATTGGCCATCACCTCTTGTTGGTATTATCTATGTAATTTAGTGTTTATGATTCTTAAGTGTAGGATTTTGGGTGGCATTTCCAAGGTTGAACAATCTATTTCTACTATTGTTGCTTTTATCCATCTGGCGCTCCCCTACACAAAGCTCTATCCCATTTCTCTCCTTAATTAAATTTCTTCTAAATCTTCCCCTCCAATTAGCTCAGTCTATGATCAATCCTCTCTTACCTGATATGTTCTGACCTCCCTCTAGTCTATTCATTGCTTCACACCCTTCTCAAGAAGTCCCCAGTGTTGGGTTATTGTCTTTTATGGGAATTATGCTAAGGAAAATATTACACCAAAGGCATGCATCTAGGGGTTGTGGATCCTCAAGAAAATAAGAGCCCGGTCTCAAGCCCAGTCAATTGTTGAAATTGATATTTATGTCACCCCTCCTAAAGTTCAAAAATAAACCCAACATCTTAAGCCCTCATAGCAATAGATTTGTAGGCCATTTTAGATTCAAAAATCCAAGTTGAATTATTTGATTGGGTCCCATACCCTAGCCATTCTAAGGGGCGTAGGAGCCATTACCTTCATTCCATCACCCTTGACTGGAAAATGAAAACTCTATTGGGTCATGTCATCAAAGAGAAGCGTGAAGACGTCAATGAAATCATGGCCCCTCAATGATTGCCAACGGATTCAAAGACACCAGCATTCTTTTCTGGTCAGCATGGATGCCGATTTGGCCCACGTTGAGTGGTATCTTCAGTGTGGGTGTCACTCTTGAGTAGGCCCAAGTGCATAGGATCTAGCCTCGATAACGTCTTCTAATGAATGATGCATGCACCTTTATTTCATTTTCTTACATAATTTACAACTATGGTTCATTAGCCTTACTAAGCATATTGTATGTAATGGCTTTGAAAATGGTGCCAAACATTTTTCTTAGTGTATAAATTATCAGCTAGTAGGATTATTTTTACTCATTTTGATAAACAAAAGACACACACAACACCTCTACTATCATTGGTTTGGTTTTCCTTATAAAAATCCACGATAGTGAGGAGGTTGTTTGAATTTTTTTGTATGTCTCATTTATGATCTAATATAAGAAAATGAATTTTAAAAAAAGTACATGATATAAATTTCCACGTAGGGTATTAATTGAGGAAATCATGAAATACAATCTCTTGTATCGTGATAGAACTATTGTTTATGTTCATGGAGGCAGAGACGGAGGGAAAAGTATGAGGCCACATGTGTTACATGGTTGTTGGGAACTGTTAAGTCTAGTCTTCTCAGATTCTTCATACATTACATGATAATCTTAATCATGCTCAGACATCATTTCATCAATAGTGTTACACAGCAATTTTTCACTGTCCCTACAATCCCCATCCCGCACATTGGAGGGCTCATTCTGTGACCTGTGAGCAGAGACAAGACTTGAAAATACTTTCATTGCATCCCTCTGAAGATGAGCTTTAATTTCCCTGAAGACATCTCCCTGCAAAAAATCCTAAAAATAGCTCTTTTTCCATTGGCGCGGTTCCATAGTTCAGCCCTCGCGCCAAGGGGGAAAATCCTCCAAAGAGGGTGCACCAATTGAAGCTCTGTCATAGAGCCGCACCCGCGCCAACCATATTAAGAGGTGTTTTTTAAAAATAAAAGGCGTAAGTTTCATCCTAACAAATTCCTAGACTGGTATCTATCTTGAGTTGGGTGGTTTGGCTACGGATTTCCATAGAGAGGGAGTGGTTTGCCACCTCTCATGGAAGCTTCCTTGATGATAGGGCCAATCCCATAATTATAGGGATCCCCAACTCCCCTTCCTCCTTCTATAAAAGCTTGCCCATTTCCTTTGCAAGCTAGTTCCATAATCTCCAAGTTCCCAAGATCTTTCATATCCTTATGTTGCAAGAGCCTTCTTGATTCACTAAGGCCAAATCCAAGCAAGGAGACTATTTCCAAGTATCCGGAGAGAGAGGCTTGTCCCATCCTTGACAGGCTTTATCGAGACATGTTCTGCTGACGACCCGCCAAAGGAGAATTCAACGTCGAAGCTTTGGTTGTATTCTTCTTTTTGACTCATTAATATTAAGCGACTATTGGTTATGGTTCCACTCTTGTTCTTGATCATGTTCATGAGTTATGTCCTCTTCGACTGACATATAGTTGTAAATTCTGGGTTTTATGCTTGCGTTTTTGTTTTTTCTTGCATGTGCAGGTGTCCGATCACGGAGATCGTGAGGATTGTGATCTGCCAGGGCAAAGGAACGGGAGCACCACCTCTTCTACAAACGACAGCGTTGGATCCCAGGTAAGCCTTCCTCGCAAGTCGGTTTATTTACAATTAGGAACCTGCACTGTAGCATTTTTTATTGTTGCTAGACCCGATCTAGGCTAGTAGGGATCGCCTCTGTCCGCAGAGGGGATTTACCTCCTCAAAAATTTGGCGACTCCGCTGGGGACTCAGCTTGTTATTTGATTTGTAAACTATAGACGGAGCCTGAAGCACAGCCAGATAGCCTTCAAAATGCTTTTGCTCTGCATTAGCGGAGTAGATCAACGCTGCTTCAGTCAATCTCCGGTTTGGTTTACGGACTGAACAACTTGGAGTTTTGTCTTCTCTTTTCGGTCAATTTCTTGGTCTTGCTTGCTTGGTCAGCTCTGTGGGTTGGATTTTCCTGTTTTTTTGGCTTTGTTTTAGCCTAGTCATCACTTGTCTGTGTCTGAGATTGCTTGTTTTTTATTTTTCCATAGTAAACTCGGCTGGCGCGCTTTTCAGCGTGACAGTCGCGCCCATTGGCGCAGGTTGCCTGTGTATCACCCGCGCCATTGCCTTTCTGGCGCTAATTTCAAGCTCACAGTCGCGCCAATCCTGTGAGCTATTAGGGTTTGCTGTGTTTCATGCTTTCTGAGGCTGACTTGTGATTTTGATCTTGTTTTTTCGATTGTTTGGGTGCACTAGAGCCTAGTTTGACTGGTTGTAACCTCCATCCCTTGGTTGTTTGCCTATTTCTTTCGATTTTGCATACGAGCCCTAGGGCATCTAGGTGCCTTTGTGAGTCGAGCCTCCCTTGGGAGTTTTTTGGTTTTTGTTCATTCAGTCGACTTTTGGAATGCTTCCTTGCATTCGTTTGACAGTTGTCTATCATCTTATTGCGCTTTTTGAGTGACTGATTTCGTTTTCATTCGAATTTCGCTTTGCTTCGTTCTGGGCCTAGATTACATGGCTCATTGGTGTCTTTGGGACTTTTCTTGGTTTTGAGAGACTTTTGGTCGATTTGAGATCTGATCGTTTGTGCCATTGAGTGAAATCTGTTTGTTTTTGCTCTCTTATTATCATTTCTCAAATTGCTTTTTATTTGTTTTCGGTTTGTTTAGTGCATCTAGCTATCAAACATTGAAAATAAAAATAAAAAATCTCTTTTGCTTTTGGTTGATTAGTGCAAATTGAAATCTTTTCGATTTTACTAGTAATTAGTGAATTTGAAAGAAAATTTTTTAGTTTCATTAGTTGCATTATAGATATCATTAGTTGTCTTCTGATCATTTTGTTTGTGTAAAAATCTCTCAACTCTTCTGTAGCTAGCTTTCATCAAACGAAATGATATACTGTGGCATGTAGTTTTGCATTTAGGAGATTTTTGGAGACAGCACATTCGTTAGGGCCTGAAAACTGAAACATAATTGAAGATCAACTTTAAAATCTACTCAATTTACACTATGGCAGCATTGAAATCTAACGAAACACATTTAGAGGTCTAGGCTAGAGACGTGTTCCGGCGTCTTAAAACCTAGTAGATGTCGTTCGCCTCTTGGCTTTAGACAGCACTAGCACGGACTTGTGCTCCCCGTACCGTCGCGTATATAAAGGGAGACCCCTCTAGGTTTCAATCCTTTATCCATAGGAAGCCGAGTCTGTCGCCCTATACCCGTGATACACCGGACACATCATTCGGGGAGATTTCCTGCACTTACGGAAAGTCCTTGGTTGATTTCTCTTTCATTATTGAAACCAAGGTGTATATTGCAGTTCACGGTTATTTGGTACACCCTTTTGCCTAGTATTCCTGAGCAGTCATTTGATCTTTTCTGACTCCCTAAATTTGAAAGGATCACCAAGCGCTTGTCCTTTCACGCTTGTGTCAAATCTGAAAGAGATAGAGTCACTTTTTTTACCGTTTCTCGACTCTTAAAACATGAAACGGTGAAGTTTCTTATTTTTCAATGTGGTAAAAATTAATCACCCACGATTACACGCCTTGTTATACTTTGCTTGTCGACCGTTTGATCGTGTGTCTTGACTCTTTTTCAGCCCGTGTGTGTGTTTGATCTTTTTCTCTTGTCGTTTCTGCCACAGTGGCGGAACCCTCGGTTTCGTCTACTGGTAGTCCTTATACGGATGATTCATCAGAGGTTTCACAATCCTCTGCTGAACCACAGCAGCCCATTGTTTCCGAGTTTCCTGACGGGGGACCGGTTCTTTCTGAGCAACCCTTTGGGGGACCAGTTGAGTTCGATTGGCCCTTTTCGGACCCTGTGTCTGAATTGAGATTAGGAGCTGATTTCCTTTCTCTTACATCGGGTTCGCCTTTTATAGCTGCTATTTTTCCTCCTAGTCCTCGCCGTCTATTGCGAGATCTAGTGGCAGGCTCAAACATGAGTGATTCTGGTGAGGAAATCCCAATGTATGGTGAAGACTATTAGCTCTTCCCACGAAGATTATTTTCAGGGGACAACTCTGAAACAACTGTCATGTCAACGTCCAGTCCCTCATTACCACTGGGGTACAGGTCCTTGGGTCAGATCATTTCTGCCGCTGCCTCTATGGGAGTGTCAACTCCTTCTCCGAGGCCAGCTGCTCATTCACCGGGGGTGTCTCCTCAGAAGCCCGTTACTTCTGTACCCGTTCGACCCACTGTCTGTGTGGCCGCCTTTACACCCGTTGTCACGGCATCCTCCGCCAGGGCTATGCCATCTCCTGAAGACATTTATTTAGAGACTGCTATACTGGAGAACATATCTCCGGAGGAGTATCGGTTGTCCCTGCAACAGCCAAACCCCGAGGTTGGACCATCCTCCCAAGATCCCAACCGCTCTTACTTTTCGCTCTATGCACAAGATGGTACGCCCGTGTATGCTTTTCTAGGTCAGTATGATGAGCACAGGGACATTTTGTGTCTACCCGCTCCTGAGGCTTACCTCCATGCTCAAGGTTTACCTTATAACCAGGCTTATAACCCGCAAGGGCAACCTTTCCAAGGCCAACCTTTGGGCCAACCTGGCTATCCTTATGACCCACAGGGGCAGCCCATGCAAGGCTATCCTGCGGGCCAGCAAGGGCCATCGTACGGTCCGCAAGGACAGTATTACAACCCTTCCGGTCAACTTGTGCAGCCTCAGCTGGGGTACCAACCGGGACCGTTCTATGGTCCTGGGGGGCAAATCCAGCCTTCTCAACCTATGCAACCGCAGTGTCCTGTTGTTTCCAACGTTGCATATCAGCGGGGATCATCCTATGGTCCTGCTCCAGGTCAAACCGGTTACCAGCAACCACCTGGCCCTATTCTTCCACCAGGCCAACCAGCCCATCCGGTACAACCTGGTGTTCCGCCTCCAGGCCAGCCGGCCCATCCGGCACAACCTGGGGCTCCTTTACAGCCAGGTCAACTTGCGCAATCGGCGCAGCCTGTCTATCCAAGTCAACCTGTTCACTCAAAGCAGCCCGCTCAGCCGGGTCAACCTGTTCATTCAGGGCAGCCCACTCATTCCATTAACCCTGCTCAGCAGCCGATTCATTCGATGCTGCAGCCAAATCAACAGCTGCGCCCTAGTTATCAGGGTCCGCAGTGTTCCACCTATCAGCAGCCGACTCATCCTCAGGGCAGTTATTATCCTCATGGTCAATCTCAACCGAATTATAACCAGCCCCGAGGCTCTCAGTATTATCCTCATCCACCCGGTTCTACCTATACTCAACAGCCAAATCCAAATGCTGCTTACACTGGGCCGACATATAATCAGGGTCCGTACTCTGGTTATCAAGCCCCACACGCTGGTTACCAGCAGCCAAATCAGTCTGGTTATACGACCTACACCCCCTACAGTCAGAATCCTACGGGACAAAACCCATGGGGGCAAGAGTATTCCCAACCAGCGTGGAGTACAGGTACTGGTCCTCATCCCGGGCCTGGCATGCTGGTCAATCCGCCATTGCCATTCCTGGCCACCTTGGAGTTGCCGGATGTTTCAAAATTGACCAATGATCCGATTTTGCAAAATCCTTATTGGCCTTTGGTTCCTACCAAGATACCAGGTGATTGCCCCAAGTTTGAGGGTAAAGCTGGGGAGGACCCCCAAGCGCATGTGATGACGTATTATCTTTGGTGTTCATCTAACTCTTGGGTCGATGATTCAATTTGTCTGTGCCTCTTGCAGTGCACTTTGACTAGAGTTGCTGCTAAGTGGTACATCGAGTTATCCCGTGGCATCTTCCAAGATTTCAATTCCTTAGCCATGGCTTTTCTGACGCACTTTCAGTTACCGGTTCGCTATGAAGCCGGGACGCACCTCCTGACTTCTTTGAAGCAGGACAAAGCCACTCACATTTCTGATCACATTCATGAGTGGCGGCGCCATCGTAGACTGATCAAGTTTCATATACCTGATCAGATACTAACTCACTGGTTCACCACCTCCTTCGTGAACAAAATCGCCCAAGATATTGCGATGGGAGCGTGTGTGACGGAGGAACAAGCCATTGCGCGTGCCCAATATCTGGATCTTGTATATTCTCAGTCCGGCATGCTTTATGATATCTTGCCTGATGCCCCACGTTCTGGAACCTCTAAGGCCTCACCTACCCCTGCGGTGGATGGTGTCATTGGTTCCGTGTCTCAGAATTCGAAGAAATCTTCGAATGGGAAGCAGAAGTCTAATTCGTCCAACAATACTCCTGCTAATCCCGCCCCGTCCGATTCTGGCAAAACCGTGGAGGTGAACGCCGTTCAGGCCAATCCTGTGGAGAAAACCTCCAAAAAGAAAAATAAGGGCAAAGGTAAATCTAAATCCGACGCCCCGAGGCCAGAATCCAAATCTCGTACTGAGGATGGTTCTCAACGTAAACCGAAGTACCCCTGCCTCATTTGTGAAGGAGACCATTATACTAAGGATTGTCCGTGACGATCCGAAGTTAGTCAACTTCTCAAAGGCTCCAAAGGGACTCCGGTAGTTTTAAAAGAGCCATTCCCATCTCAGCAGACCCAGATGGTTGAACAACCGTCACCATCTGCACCATTTGCGTCCCAAGTTTTCATGATGAATGGTGCTGCACCTATATCTATCGCTATGCGTTCGAAGGATTACAACGAATCGCGGCAGGCACCCGGGAAGGCAGTTGCAGATGGACCACCTCCCCCACCTGTCTTCGGTTCGTTGGAAATCGAGAAGTCTACTCCTGAACCTATTGTGAAGCCACCTTTTAAAGGTGTTCTTCGAAGATCTTCTTATAATCTGAATGCTCGTGCCGCTCAACACTACAGTATTGTTGAGGATTTGGCACAGTTCCCTTCTGCTATGTCTGCACTAGAAGTTCTTCATAGTTTTCCTTCGCAACGGAAGGCTTTACTATCTGCAATCGGTGGTATTGATCCCGCCGATTCGAGTCTTCTCACCTTCGATTTAGAGAATTTCACTCCCCGACTTCCACATCAGATCGCTCTTGTTATTCAAGTCGGGATTAACGGTCTTAACATACATAGGGCCGTCGTGGATGAAGGTGCCTCCACCTGTGTTATGTCGTCCACTTGCTGGAAGGCCATTGGCTCTCCAGCCCTTTCGTCATCTCCCAATGCCCTAGAGGCATTTGATGGTCGAGAATCTAAACCCCTGGGTGTTCTCGAGAGTTTAGCGATCACTTTACAGGGGAAGATTGTCGACGTAGAAGTAGAGGTGGTTGACGCCAGGCTCAACTACAATATACTTCTTGGCCGTAGCTGGACTCATGCCATGCTCTGCGTGGCGTCCACCGTCTTTCAACTTCTTAAGTTCCCTCACGAGGGAAAAATCGTCACGGTGGATCAGTTGTCCGTCTTCACCTCCACCTCCGAAAACAACGTTCCATACGTGGATCAGATTCCGAATCCCCCTGACAGTGTAGGACCCGGTCTCTTCAAAGACCCCGTCCTCATGGGTATTTTTCCCGCACCACCACCGCACACCGCTCAAGTTAACATGATTTCCAGGTCTGATGACCCCTGGCTCATCCCTACACCTGAGCAGGTGTTTGAGTTTGGAGAATCAATGCCCTTGACTCTAGTAGAGATTAGCTACTGTGAAATTGTTGCTGCATCTGATCCTCCACCTCCTCAGCATGCTCCTTTGAGCATGGCTCTAGACGTCTACTCTCAATCCCCCTGGCTTGGTCAGGCCGATTCACCTGATCCTCTCAAAGAGACTTTTCCTTCTGATGAAGCCATCATTGAAACTATGTCTCTTGAGGAGCTGCCTTGGGGCGATGGACATCATCGCTCCTCTTTCATGCCTAGCTTGGGGGCAATGTCAGATTTTCTAGAGCGTTATGCATCTCAGGTTCCTACTCCTCCTCTCCAAATGCCCATCTTGACGCACGAGGTTTTTTCGGAGGGAAACCTGAGTAATATCACTCAAACCATCCCGATCAACATCTCCGTTAAACCGGGGATCGTTGAGAATATACACGTGGGAGTGACTTGTTCTCCTGATGAGATTCAAGTCTATAATGATCTTTTTAAATAATTCGGAGATGTGTTCGCCTGGTCCTATGAGGAAATGCCTGGGATCGATCCCAGTATCGTAGTGCATGAGATTCCAACCTACCCTAGTTCGAAGCCTGTGCGCCAACACTTACGCCCCATGCATCCTCGGAAAGCCGCTGCAATTAAGGCAGAAGTTGAAAAAATTCTGAATGCGGGCTTTATTTATCCCATCCCCCTCACAGAATGGGTTTCCAACATTGTCCCTGTTGATAAAAAGCAGGGTACTATTAGGGTCTGTGTTGATTACCGCGATATTAATCGCGCCTGTCCGAAAGATAACTATCCCACTCCGTTCATAGACCAGATTATCGACGAATGTGCCGGAAGTGAGATTTATTCCTTGATGGACGGTTTCTCAGGGTATAATCAGATCAATATTGCACCTGAGGATCAACACAAGACTACTTTCATCTGTCCGTGGGGTACTTTCGCGTATAAAAAGCTCCCATTCGGCTTGAAGAACGCTGGAGCCACTTTTCACCGTGCGATGTCTTACGCTTTCCATGAAATTCGCCACATCGTTCAGCCTTATCTGGACAACTTGCCATCTCACTCAGCTAGGCAAGAGGATCACCCTGAACACGTCCGCCAGATCTCCCTTCGCTGTAGGCGCTACAATATTAGGCTTAATCCTCATAAATCAGTCTTCTTCGTGGATTTTGGCCGTCTTTTGGGATTCATAGTCTCCAAAGACGGAATTTGCCTTGACCCTTTAAAGGTCGAGGCTATCATCAACCTCCCATCACCCTCCTCGTTATATCAATTGCAGAGTCTGCAGGGAAAAGCGAACTTCCTTCGACGCTTTATCCCGAACTACGCCGAGGTGGCCAAAGGATTCACGCGCCTATTAAAGCAGAATGTTCCCTTCCATTGGGACGAAATTTCTCAACAATCCTTTGAGAAGCTGAAGACGTTACTCGTTAATGCTCCTTTGCTTCGTCCTCCGGACTATCGTCGTGATTTCACTTTGTATCTCGCCGTTGCGTTTAGCACCATAGCTATGGTTCTGGTGCAGGATGATGATGATGGTAATGAACATGTTGTTTATTATCTATCACGGAACCTTCTCAATACAGAAACGCGTTATGCTCACATCGAGAAGTTGGCGATAGCCGCCATACACGCCGTGCAGCGTTTTCGCCATTACATCCTGTTGCATACGATAACAGTGGTTTCGGATTGCAACCCCATGACATATATTCTCTCTAGACAATTGCTGGGGGGGGGATTCTCCAAATGGATCATTATCCTGTAGGAGTTTGACTTAGAGTTCACTACCGCTAAGTCAACAAAATCACTTGTTTTCGCGGATCTTATATGCTCGCTCTCGACAGACTCCACTCCTTCACTTTCCGAGGATCATATCCCGGACGAAACTCTTTTCCTCATCAGTACTCGCGACCCTTGGTATCTTCAGACCTCCACATTTCGGTCTGAGTTGACTAAAGATACCCGACGTCGAATTCGGCATCAGTCTCAACCCTACCGCATCGTAGGAGATACCTTATACCGTGTTGGAGTAGATTCGGTACTCCGTCGGTGCCTAACCTTGGAAGAGACTGAAAGGGTTCTAAATGACTGCCACAGTGGCGCCTGTGGTGGAAATATGTCCGGATATGCTACTGCCCATAAAATTCTGCGAGCAGGTTACTTCTAGCCGTCCATATTCAAAGACTGTATCGTTGCAGTCCGTAAATGTCACGCGTGCCAGGTTTTTCAGCGCAAGATGCGCGCGCCGCCTCTCCCTTTGCATCCTGTTATTACCGTCGGCCCTTTTGCAAAATGGGGCGTGGATTTTATGACGTGTAACCCTCACTCAGTCGGGGGGCATGCGTATATCATTGTCGCTGTCGACTACTTCACCAAGTGGGCCGAAGCGATGCCTACACTAGCTGCCGACGGTAAGACAGTTGCCCAATTCATATTCAACCATATCATTGCACGTTTCGGGGTCCCGCAAGCCATCGTTACTGACCACGGTACTCATTTCCGAGATTATATGATGGCCGAGCTGACTTCAAAGTTGGGCTTATGCCACGATAGCTCAACGCCATATTACCCTCAGGAAAATGGCCAGGTTGAAGCAGTGAACAAGGTTCTGGTCACTATGCTTCAACGAACAGTTGGTATCCACAAATCCAATTGGCACCTCCAACTGTTCTCAGCTCTATGGGCATACCGAACGTCTGCAAAGAGTGCAACTGGATTCACACCATTTCAATTGGTGTATGGTCTAGAAGCAACTCTTCCGGTTGAATGCGAGATTCCTTCGTTGAAATTAGTTGTGGAACTTATACCCAACACTTCTGCTGAGGAAGAGCGTCTTTTGTACCTGGAACGGTTAGATGAAAACCGCCGTTTAGCTACTTTAGTGATTGAAACACAAAAGAAACAGGTCAAAGCTCACTTCGATCAATCGGTTTCTCCTCATTCCTTTGTCGAAGGGGACCTCGTCCTCCTGTACGATCAAGCACATGACAAGCTTGGGGCTGGCAAGTTCCAACCTATGTGGCATGGGCCCTACATAGTAAAACACGTTTTGAAGAATGGGGCTTATGAGCTTATAGATTATGAAGGAGTTCCGCTGGCGCAGCCCAGGAATGGGCTGTACCTAAAAAAATACTACGCTTAAAGTCATTTTTGGTGTGGTGTGTGTACATAAGTGTGTGTTTTTCATTTGTGTGCATGTGTGGTGTGGTGTGCGATGTAAACATCTTTCTGCTGATCGGGTCTTCCTGATTGTGCAGATGTCCATTCGTCTGTTTGTTGGTTTCGCGGATGGTGCCTCCCGCAGTACCAGGAACCTGTCTTCGGCGGCCTAGGTAATCTATGATCCTGCTGGTGAGTTGGTCAACCTGCAAGGTGTGTGTCTGGGACGTACTACAAATAACATCGCGGAATATAGTGTTGTATTAGAATTATTAACTGAGGCTGTAAACCTTGGTATCTGTGAATTACTTGTGTATCTAGACTCACAACTTGTAGTATTACAACTGAACGGTCATTATTCGGTTAGAAACCCGTCCATTTTACGTCTATATCTGCGTATTCGTTTACTGGAAAGAAATTTTGAATATATTACATATCAGCATATACCCAGGCATATGAATACATTAACAGATGCAGTAGCTAATTTGGTGTTAGATAGACATTTGCGCAATTTGTAAATCATCATCACATGTAAAAGGAAAATCCATCCAGAAATAGATATGTATATATAGATATCGAAATGTTTACATAGTGTGTGTCGCATAGAATCAAAAAATATATATGTTCGTCTTAATACATCCGGAGACAACAGGTCTCTCAAAAAATATGCATGATAAAGACCCTAGGAGTCTAATCCGCATGGTGCTCGTGATAGCAGGTAACTGCACGCACTAAGCGTCTCAGAAGTCGGTGGAGGCGACTAGGCACTCCCACCGTATGTCTCTGGTACACCATCGGTACATCCGCCAGCCGGGCGTAGTCTGGGATCCCTCGGGCAATCCCCTCGAGATTCTGGATTAACTCCCCCCCCTCTGCACCCTCTGCCTGAGGATCAGGTGAGGGAAGAGTCCTCCGTGTGATAGGGGACATACCGGCTAGTCTCTCTGGACCCACGTCTGCATACATATAAAATGTGTCAGGATGGATATGTATTAACAAAAAAATCATAAAACATAAAAATCAAAAAGAGAAGAGGTCATACCCAACTTCTCGTCCCAATCATCTCCTTCCGACAGTGGGATATCTGGGTCTCCAATGAAATCGGTTCCTGCATATGGCCAGTCTTCCACTACGATCAACTGACGCTGCAACCACCCAAAAAACTCCGGCCTCCAGGACATCTGTTGGCCTCCTCCAGCTCTGGGCATCAGTGCTGCCCAGCGAGCCATTCTTGGCTCTCGTGGAATTGGCTCAGCTATTATGGCCCCTTGGCCCTGGAAGATTGGTAATCGTTCCAGAATGAACGATACCAGGATGGAACCGTAGCCGAACTGTTTCAGTTTGGCCTGCTTGCACTTTGTGAGCTGTCTCTTCATGTTTATCGTCACTGCTGTGGCCCAGTCAAACAATAGGGGAGTCATACACTCTGAGGCTAACAAAATTTGGGCCTTTGTGGCCTCGTGCGGTGCCTGCGACCCCGCAGCCCGCGTGATGGTATGTAGCACCACTCTCAGTTCCAGATCAGGAATGGTGTGGATGTCCACCTTTCCACTTCCTGATCCCAGCTGTGCCCCTCGACACACTCGTGCCATCACTTGCTCCATTTTCTCACCAGACGGTCTGCTCCATGTCAATATGGGTACCGGACCTCTGCGCGATAATCCGGTTATGAAGTACACGTCAGCAACCTCCAGTTCTAACACTTGATCCTGTAACTTGAATACTTTTTCATCTGCGTCCCACATATTGATCAAGTACTGTAGAAGCTCAGGCTGAGCTCGTAAACAAGGTGTCAGGAAGAACTTTTTTAGCCCATAGTTCCTGAGGGCATTCATGCAAGTTTCATTTTCCATGGCTTTTTCATCCTCTTTCCACTCAATCACCATTTTGCTCGATTTCCTGCATCAACATGGTCACAAACCCTTAATTAGATCTCTGATGAGCTTCAAATTTCATCCAAATTGATGAGAATATCGAATTTTTAGGCGGAAATTTAGGTTCCGCCGCTGGCGCGGCTGTTTCATTAACATTCGCGCCAGTCGGCGCGGGCCCTTTGCATATAAAAGCCCATTGGCGCGGGTCCGTGCCTGATACCCGCGCCAATGAGCGGAGCCCTAAAAATTTAAAAAGTTGCCACAGAAGTCTAATGCATGATGGAAAACTATTAAAAAATGGATTGAAATAGAGTACAAAGAAGCGCCTCTTACCTGGAACTGACGGAACTCTGAATGGTAGCCCGGATCGGTCGCAATCGCTGTTAGAAGTTCGCGCACAAACTGGACCACTGCTGCTCTTCGGTGAGGTAAAAGTAAAAAGTAATTTTATTTTTACCATTTGACATATTTATGACTTTTTGAACTCAAAATAGGTCTCGAAAGTTATTTTTCTGAATATTTTAATATATTTTGTCGAAAATGGGTTTTACACTTGCCTTTTTTGTGCAGCAACAGGTCTTTTATGCAACTTAGATGGTGAAACGAGTTGTATTTTATACTTTTTCGGACTCGGTAAATACACGAAAAAGTCACTCTGGAGTCATCTTTCAGCTCTTTTCTGACTCTCTAAACATGAAAAGATTGTCGAGGCCCTTGTCATTTCGATCTCGTTAAAGTGGACACGAATCGACATCTACCCAGTATACGTTTACCCCTTTTTTGGGCTGGGATCGATTATTTACGAAAAAGGAATACCCTAGCCTATCGCGACTAGGAGGTTTTCTCGGGTATTGTTTTCTACCTTTTCGGGTCCGAGGAACTATCTACGAAAAGGGACCGCTGGAGTTTACTTTTCTACTGTCTTTTCAAACTCTCTAAATATGAAAAGACGCCGAGTTCCCCCTTTGTCAGACTCGTTAAACCCTGATGACATTGGATTCAATCGAAATGATGTTCTCCGAGTTTCTCCTTCCTAGGGCTCGTTAAATGTACTAGGATGGATTCGCCCGAAGGGCAGACTTATATTACAAGCACATGCTATCCCCTTCAAGCTTGTTATCAAAAATAATTGGGGTACTCGCCAGAAATGGTGGGGGAAAATGGAACCAACATCATTGTCGTGTCGACAGTATGTCGCTCTTTAACATGGCACTTGTCTGCATTCGTGTCGGGTTGGGGACATCTCATCTCGTTCTTCACTTGCCTCTGTGGTTTTGGATAATCCCTTTTGACCTTTCATCTGCTCATTGCCTCGTCACCATGACCTCTGATCTGTTGATGTCAAATACTGCCAAGTCCACTGTCGTGCCATTTACATGTTCAAGAGAAGTTGACCTCTGCAAAGTATCAACCTCCCTCTGATTCTCATTTGATCTTGATTCACAAAAACAACATGTTCCTCTGTCTCGTGTCGATGATGTGGGAAACATTATGGCCCACCTTCCATCAAGATCACTTCCCGTCGACTTCAGCCCATTATCCGGGAAGCTGATCTAGAGACTCCCTTACGGTACCTTGGAGCCTGCATGCCTCAATGGCAGGTTCGTCGCATTCGACGTGAGGTTTTCATCATTGGCCTCCGATCGAGTGATTCCACGGGTGTTCGACACCAGCTCATTGATTCACACGCCATAGATTGTACCTGTAGTACCTTGAGAGCCATTGTCATTATTGGTGGTTCCTCTCGCGTCTGTTAACAGCTTTCATCATTGGCTGGTAATCAGGTGATGTTCTTGCATGCTCGACTTTAGCTCACACATTCGCATGCTTGAACTTGTACTTTTTTCGGGTCGATATGGAGCACAAGACCCTGGATTGTGTCTGTTGTAATCCAGGCTGCGATATTGTGGATTATTATGATTATTTACATGACTCACTGATTGGATGGTTGCGACCATACCTGAGTCTATTTATCAATCCTCACTGGATGGCTGCGTCCATGCCTTGGATCTAGATTATTGTACTCTCTGTTATGGATGGTTGCGCCCATACCACGTATATATATCATGTATCTGAGACATCAGTTGTACTTCGCTCCGCAGGTTTTCCGATGGCAGTGTTTTCAGTCGGCATGTTCTCGTAAAGCATTTCACCCCTCTCTCTCTCTTTCGGGCCTCATGCTTTAGGGGGCATCTGTTACACAGCAATTTGTCACTGTCCCTACAATCCCCATCCCGCACATTGGAGGGCTCATTCCGTGACCTGTGAGCAGAGACAAGACTTGAAAATACTTTCATTGCATCCCTCTGAAGATGAGCTTTAATTTCCCTGAAGACATCTCCCTACAAAAAATCCTAAAAATAGCTATTTTTCCATTGGCGCGGTTCCATAGTTCAGCCCTCGCGCCAAGGGGGAAAATCCTCCAAAGAGGCCGCGCCAATTGGCGCTCTGTCATAGAGCCGCACCCGCGCCAACCATATTAAGAGGTGTTTTTTAAAAATAAAAGACGGAAGTTTCATCCTAACAAATTCCTGGACTAGTATCTCTCTTGAGTTGGGTGGTTTGGCTACGGATTTCCATAGAGAGGGAGTGGTTTGCCACCTCTCATGGAAGCTTCCTTGATGATAGGGCCAATCCCATAATTATAGGGATCCCCAACTCCCCTTCCTCCTTCTATAAAAGCTTGCCCATTTCCTTTGCAAGCTAGTTCCAGAATCTCCAAGTTCCCAAGAGATTTCATATCCTTATGTTGCAAGAGCCTTCTTGATTCACTAAGGCCAAATCCAAGCAAGGAGACTATTGCCAAGAATCTGGAGAGAGAGGCTTGTCCCATCCTTGACAGGCTTTATCGAGACATGTTCTGCTGACGACCCGCCAAAGGAGAATTCGGCGTCGAAGCTTTGGTTGTATTCTTCTTTTTGACTCATTAATATTAAGCGACTATTGGTTATGGTTCCACTCTTGTTATTGATCATGTTCATGAGTTATGTCCTCTTCGACTGACATATAGTTGCATATGCTGGATTTTATGCTTGCGTTTGTGTTGTTTCTTGCATGTGCAGGTGTCTGATCACAGAGATCATGAGGATTGTGATCTGCCAGGGCAAAGGAACGGGAGCACCACCTCTTCTACAAACTACAGCGTTGGATCCCAGGTAAGCCTTCCTCGCAAGTCGGTTTATTTACAATTAGGAACCTGCACTGTAGCGTGTTTGATTGTTGCTAGACCCGATCTGGGCTAGTAGGGATCGCCTCTGTCCGCAGAGGGGATTTACCTCCTCAACAAATAGTGGGTGTATTTTTCCATTAAGGATGCAAACACCTACATTCATGGCTTAGAGTGCACAAATCACCTACACTCAATGGTGGTCATCTCCCTTGGTGTATAATTTGGGTAAGTATTCTTGTGTCTCACTAGTTTTTTATGGTTTTCGATTGTCTCACTATTTTTACAGTTGGTTTTTTATCCTCCTTTCTCTCTCAAACCTTTGTTCTCCTCTTAATCTAGCATGTTCCTCTCTTAGTCTATATCCCTTCACCTTCCTTGTTGGTATCTCGTGCATGCTCCTCAACTTCACTCAAATCATGTTCCTTGTTTTATCGATGTTCTTTTTGTTTGTTTGTTGGCCTTGATATTTCTCTTACCAAATCACCTTGCTTCCTATCCTCCTCCCTTCCATATCTCTTATTGTAGTTATGCTTCGTCACAAGAATTTGTTCTCAAGTCATAGTGGTTGTAGAAGAGAGAAACCTCCTTACACCAAATCCCAAGACAATGTGAAGATTCAGCTTGTTGCTACTGGGAATATGCAAAAAATAGAATTGCATTGGAAAATGAATACTATGATGGGTAAAGTCTTGGTGGAGTGAAGTGAATCCCAAGAGAAAATACTCCTCTGCATAGATGCCTTGCAACAACAAGTTAACAAATTGGACAACATAGTTTTAGTGTTGGCCAAGAAACTTATCAATCTAGGCTTCCAGAATAGTGAGGATGATGAACAGACTCTTGCTCTGACACAAGTGGATTTTCGAAAGGTTAATCATGGTCTATATTACAATATTTTTTATTTTTAGGAGACTTTGCAGGCAAGTATACCTTGTTGTCAATTTTTGTTATGTTTTATTCTCTGGTCTTTTAAATAATTGCAGGCTCTGCTACTTAAATGAATATTATATGATATTTGACATACTTTTTTATAAATTCATACATACATTATGCTACTCGTCTAGTTTCCCCTGTGATAAGCAAGTGTATATATATATTAAAAATACAAAGTTGGTCTAACTTAAAAAATAAAAATAAAAAATAAAAAATATGTGACATAAATGTTTATTTATTAAATCTATATAGATATTTCCCAAATAATTTCTTGCCATATAATATGATTAAATTTTAACCCCTCAATGCTTTACTATAAAAGGAAATAAATATTAAAAAGAAAAAAAAACTCAAAAATATTAATTTGAAATGAATATGACTTTAAATAAGATATACAAATTTTACACATATTCTAGTTATTCTTATATACACCTTGGAGATCATTTAAAAAAAAGAAAATAGTAACCTAAATAATTGTAACTACAAATTAAATTATATTATTTACTTATTTTCATCGACTTTTAAAACCATTATTTTTAGTTTTTAAATTTTTATAAATATTCATAATATTTTTTATTAAAAACTTATGCATCCTATCCTATAAAAATAAAGGAAACTATTCTCTCAATTCAATTCTTTATTTAACCTTATTAATACTCTTCATCTGTATTTAAAATATATATTATATTCGAGATCTAATATATTATATTCAAGATCCTTTTACATTCTCAAACTTGAACTTATAATAATTCACCATAAATTCAAATGCCTTCACCAATCATTCCCTCCGCATTTTATTCACCACTCGATGTTCATGTTTCAATTTATGTTATATCCTCTCATGATCATAGTTTCAATTTATATTATACCGTCTCATACTCATAATCATATTTGCATTGGTAGTTTTTCGAAGTTTTGATTCAACACGGTATTCACTCACTTTGGAAAATGATAGGGACATTGTATTAGCTACTTTGATAATTAGGAATTGAGGTATATTGTAAATGGTGTTGTAAATATTAAATTAGTAATATGAGTTATAGGTGAGGTCTTAAAAATGAAATCAAAACTTATTTCTTTAATGTGTTTATATATGTTTCACATCAATGAAATAAATATAAACATAAACATGGAGTTTATCAATATTGGTTGAGAGTGATATTATATTAAGGTTATTATTTTTATAACCGTGTGATTCTTCTTTTTATTAGGAAAATATGTGTTTAGGAATTCTTGTTGTTTAACGCTTCCACGCCTTTATTTTTAGGAATCTCTTCAACCTATTCATACAACCTACTCATATTGTCTAGAATCTCTAGTCTGACAGTGGTTGAAATCTCTCATGTGACATTGCATGCTCAAGGTTTTACTTTAATCCATTCTACTAATTAGAGACTCCAAACAATTAGTATGGCTTATACCTCTGCTTATTGCTTCAAATCATCTTCTTTACCTCCACTTGTTGCTTTAATTCATCTTGTCTACTCTCTCGTGGCTAGAAACCCACAATAACTAATCATGGAATTCTCACTATGTATCATTTTTCAATTCCTTCACAATCATAAGAGATTGAAAGGTGCTTCCTTCTTGTCACAACCTCATTTCAACACTTTCTTGGCGTATTCACATTTATATGGTTGTCATAGAAGAGAAATAATGGACACAATGCAAGGCAACCATATTCTGCAAACTTTGTATGGGTTCCACAACCTCTACAGAACATTTTGGCGGGTGTATTGTAACTTATTTAAAAGGATCCTTTATTGGCTAAAACATTTTTTTAATGGAATTTCATTTCATTTCCTATTTTATGAGATATAAATGATTAAAGCCTCGAAGGACTATAAAATAATGTGGCTACACATACTTTGTGTTTCAGGAATATTTTTTTCACTCCACTGGATACAACAAAGCAAGCATCTTTTATCAATGGAAATATCTTTTCAATACCTCATATAGCTCTTTAACAAAATTGTATTTCATCATAATGAAACCTGAATGAACAAACAATGAGCTAAAATTACCAAGCCTTAAGGAAATAATAATTATAGTTTTTACAGGTGGCCTATATAGATGTGGAGCATCAACATCCTTCACCCTAGTTATTGCAGTGATTTCATTTATAAAAATGCATTCTCTATATCAACCATTGACAATATGAGAATATGTGGAATGAAGCATTTCAACGGCATAGGGGACATGCATAAATCTAACATTCACCATATCTATTGTGGGAAGAATGGACTTGACACATAGATTTGTGGGATCCCATGGGAGAAGATCAAATGCAAGCATAAAAAAAAGGAAGGAAAATGAAAAAACACAATGCCTATGCCACTCTTTCCATTATTGTTGATTGGAATATTGGCATAAATGAAGATTTTTTCAATACTTCTTTACTCCTTGGAGAGATGCCTTATTGCTTGACAATGGTGTAACTTGCATATAACATTCTAGAGAGAACTTTTTTAAGAATTGAATGAAAATGTAAATGGTGTATTAAAATTTGAAGATGGTTCTAGCCTTGAAATTACTACAATTGGCACCAACAAGCTCAAATTTCTTGGATTCCCAAGCTTTCTTTTACATGATTGTTGAGTCAACATTTTGTCATCTTTTTCACCATTTAAAACATCCATTTTTTATCATTTTAACTCACCTTTTCTCCTGTTTATTATCATTTTTACCGTGTTTTCATGAATATACCGCAACAAGCTCACAATTGATAAAGTGGCTTTTTATTTTTTTAAGGGTGGCTCACGGACACTGGATGGCCACTACATCCACCAGAAAATCCAGGCAGATCAACCAAAAGGGATCTACCTGTCGGCCAAACAAGCAAAGCCTAATGCCAAGGGCGTCGAGGATATTTGACCTCGAGACCTCCCAACTCGTGAAGTACTTAGCAATGGGAACTCAACCAACTGAGATAACCCTTGGGACTAGTGATAAAGTAGTTATTTTACATGTGTTTCTTTATTTTTAATGAACTAGAGAGGATTATGGTTGGTTTTGCTAATGAAAATTGTGAGTTGAATTCTTGTAGCCAAAGAAGTCCACATTCTTATAGTTGAAACATTATTTGTAATATGTTTATCCACTTCTAACAAAATCAGAGGCATAGGTTTTATTGCCCACATGCTCAACATGGTTCTACTTTCCTTGGAATGCACCCAATGTCACACGTGTGAAGTTGTAGCATTTAATTAAGTTGTTTCTCCAAATTTGTAACAGTTTTGAAACAACCAACTTTTGCCTTGATTTTAGAGCCAACGAAGAATAATCTCAAAAAATTAAAACATGGGTTTCATGCACAACATAGAAAATTATTTAAAATGCAATCCATTTTTTAAAATTTGAAATAGTTTGATATTTATGGTTGGATCTTTAATGCCAATATGCTCAAACTATAGTTACACCCAGAATCGACAAAAATTCAAAATCAACACCCAATTTGGAAAGAAAGGATAAATCGGTTATTCTCCATATTTCCTTTTGGTTTATATAGTTTGGATTTTGTTGTAAGGATATTGACCTCCTTGCTAAGTTGTTACTCCTTTAAATATAAATAAGAGAAGGCCTAGACTGTAGGGGGGATCCATATAGCGTAGGGTTAATAATTTGATACTTTGATAAACTTGTAATTTGT
This sequence comes from Pinus albicaulis, assembly GCA_034641835.2. Lineage (NCBI taxonomy): Eukaryota > Viridiplantae > Streptophyta > Pinopsida > Pinales > Pinaceae > Pinus > Pinus albicaulis. The sequence continues at coordinate 1,063,645,674 of CM076572.1, forward strand.
TTTACTATGAAATATAACAATTTTTTTTTCATATTTGATTATTAAGTTTCTGATTTTGTAAGGATTTTAGGAGCCTAATTCTGAGAGAAGGCAGGGACCCCTTGATCTCAGAAGTAGTGTTTTCAATTTGTATGTGTCATTTATTAACTAGATTTGAAGCATTTTGTGTTATGAGTATTATATAGTATGAAATTTGTATTGCAAGCATAGTCTAAAACTGTAATTAGGTATTATGTGGCTAATTGGATTATTTTTTGTGTGGTTTTGTCAAGGATAATTCAAAAAATATCCCATGTTGAACAATCATTAGCTTAATTGGTAGCTCTTTGAACAAGGGAAATGCCGCAGCTACAGTTTATGCAACCTCTTACTTATCATTTTTTGCTAATAGAGTTTTCCAATCTTAGTTTTCCTTTCGTTATTCATGTTTTAGATTACGAGTTGTCAATCTAAAAAATAGAATGGATTCATAGGAGCACTTTCAATTGTAATACTACATTTGACCTAAATTTTTGCCTTAGAACATCCACTGTTGGATGGGTAATTGAATTAGAAAATTATTCATCAATTCTTTTTGTGTGTCTTTGAGATCAGCTTTGCATATATATTTCCTAACACTTCATAAGCTTATAAGCCTTGGTTGATGATAAAATGTAACGGAATTATTCCCATACAATTCAACCCATAAAGATGTTTTCTATCTTCCCGAGTTGTAGAGAAACTTTTTATCTCTCATGCATATTCAATGGGAAGGCCATTCTAGTCACTTGTTTGATGGAAAAGTTGAAGTAAGGAGGTCTTCCAACAAGTTGGTTGTCATGATAAGATGGGAGGATGAGAAACTATTAATTTGAAAGGAATATCTACTTGGGAAAAAAATTCTACATAACTCTTTCACCATTAGGAATGTATATTGTCATCTAGTATTTTGTGGCATGCTAGATTTGGACACATCAATAGTGATGGTATGTATATATTGAAGAAAAATGGTGTCTATGGTTCTCCCACCACTCTAAGGATTTTGAATCATGTGAGTCTTTAATTTTGTATTATTGGAAAAGATAACAAGCATCCATTTCATTATTATACTTCGAGAGCATGTAGAAAGCTAAAATTAGTACAATCTGACTTGTTTGGCTCCACACGTGTTCTATTTACCTTTGGTAATAGATATATCTTGATTTTTATTGATGACTACTCCTAAATGTGTTAGGTCTATTTTTTGAATGATAAATGTCAAGTATTTGAAACATCCAAAAAATTTCATAGATGGATTAAAAATGAAGCTCAATCTCATATTGGTACTCTTTATATTGACAATGAATGGGAATACACTTCAAACAAATTTAAACTCTATCTTCACCAACATGGGATCAAGCATCAAACCATTGTGCCATGAAATCATTGGAAAATTATTTTGCGGAAATATTGAACATGACACACTTGAACATGGTAGGTTTAATGCTATCTTTTAAGAATGTGAGGTTGATGTTTTGGATTGATGCAATTCTATGTGCAGAATATGTGAACAACAAGTGTCCCTCCCATGCTCTTGGAACAATACCCCATACAAAATGTGGTAAGGTTGTCTTCCTTCAGTGAGGAATCTAAGGGTATTTGATTCCACCTATTATGCTTTAATTCCAAGGAGGAAAGAAACAAACTTGGTGTGTGGAGTCGAAAGTGTATTTTTTTAGGGTATTCAAATATCAGCAAGTAATATCATCTTTATGATGAGGTAAAAAATAAGCTCATTCTTTCGAGAAATGGAATTTTTATTGAGTCCACCAATAATGAAAAAAAAAAATCAGTGACAGCTTGATCATCTAGATAGATTCACCCATGTAAAGTTGTATCACAAGCTTGATGATGAGATTTCGCATCTTGAAGGGGGGATCCCTATCTTGGATCAATCTCTAGAATATTCTTTTGAAGCAACATCTCCCCCTCATGAAGAATATCTAACCACTTCATTAGAATAGGAAGTTTAATTGGTTAATGTCATTAATAATAATTGAAAGGTTGAACCTTAGTAGAAATGTAAAACCATCTCAATTAGCATGCCAACTTAGATGATCTCAGAAATTTCCAAATTGGCTCATCAAGACACTTGAAAGTGTTCAACTTGATGAAGTTGGAAAGACAAGAATCAAAATTTATATAAGAGAATATGAACATGATGTAGATAATTCAGATTCATGTGACATAGATGATATGGATGTTTCATGTGATTGGGAATTGATTTTTTCTACTAAATTTGAACTAACTTCCTTAGAATAAATTGCTTCTCATGATGAGTGGAAAAAATTTATGTAGAAGGAAAATGATGCTCTCATCAATAGTGGGACATGGAAATTAGTGGACCTTTCACTCATAACCAAACCAATTGGATACAAATGGGTCTACAAGAATAAGTAAAAATCAAATGAATCATTTGACAAGAAAAAAATAAGGTTGATGGAAAAAGGATTTACACTGAAAGAAGGCATTTAATTATGAGGCGGAATTTTCCCCCATAGTAAAATGGGACACGATTTATACTCTATTTTCTTTTGAAACACATGATGGATGGAAATTTCATCAAATGGATGCGAATACTACTTTCTTGAATGGAGACTTGAAAGACATTGTCTTAATGTCTCAAACCTAGGGTTTTATTATGAAGAAATAAGAACATAAAGTATGTAAACTCATCCAATCCTCATGTGGCCTAAAACAAGCACCACGATCCTAGTATAAAATCTAACTAAGCATTTATGAAGTTGAATTTAAATCACTTTAATATTGATGATGCAACTTTGTTTTTCAAGAAAGTTTGAAAAATTGTTGTATATCTTATAGTTTATGTAGATGTTATATTCATAATAGGGAATAATGAAAGATATATTACATCTATAAATAAATAATTGAAGAAAGGCATTGAGATGACAAACTTGGGACATCTTCACCACTACTTGGGAATTGAATTGACTCAAAATCCAAAGTATATATTCAACTCCCAAAAGGAGTACATTGGATAATTGTTGAATAAGTTTGGCATGGCTAAGTGCAACCCTCTCTCTACTCCAATGAAATTTTTATGAACACGGAACCTTAAAAATGACAAGAAACCAATAATTATAGTCCTCTTCGAGGCAGAAATCATGTGACAATGGTTATAATGTACAAGATAAGATTTGATAATCCCAAGAGCAAGTCTCCATAGTGTATACATACATACAAACACACACACACATAGGATACAAAGGATAAAATTATAATAAAATGGGACCATGAAAGGTTCTAACCTACATAACAATATAACAAAAGATATTTAATCACTCAATATATATGGCTTAATAAGGGGTTTTAGGGTTAAAAAGGGGCTTATATAGGGCTTAACATTCCCCTCCCCTTTAAAAAGGAGTTTTCCTAAAGATTTGACTATCTACAAGTGTTTATGCATTAACAACTCCTCTTCCCATGTTGCTTCTTCCACTGGTAAGTCCTTCCAATTGACGAGGTACTATGTAATTGCTTGATTTCTCAACTACTTAATCCTTGTTTCTAGGATTGTTTTTGGTTCTAGTTTGATTTCCCTTCTTCATTAATATCTAGTACAATATTATGGATTTGGATATTCTCAATAATTTCCTTATTTAAGCAAGAAACATGTAAGACTATAAATACATGGGAAGATAGAGGCAATTCCAATTTTTAATTCATACTTCCAATCCTAAGAAACACTCTATAGGGGCCATAATACCTCGATGCTAATTTATTTTCCTTCTTTTTTTGCTTTAGGGAAATATTCTTATATGGTTGTATTATCACAAATACCAAATCCATCACTTTAAATTCCCTTTCACTGTGATGTTGATATGCTTGTTGTTTCACCCTATTTTTTGCTACAACCAATTTTCCCTTCAATAGTTTGAGAACCTCTTGTCGGTGTCATATGTGGTCCTCTACTACTTGAGCCTTTATAGTCCCCTTCAAGGATTATGTGATGGATTGAGGATGGTATCCATAAAGTACCATAAGTGGTGACATTTTGGATGAAGTATGGAAGGCTTTGTTGTACCACCATTCTACCAAGGGTAACCAGTTGGCCCATTGTGCTTGTTTATTAGAAGCAAATCAACATAGATATCCTTCTAAACATTTATTCACAATATTATTTTTTCGATCATATTGAGGATGATAAGATGATATATGAGTCAATGAGTACCCAAACAAGAAAATAATTTAGTGAAAATCGGATCTCTATCACTTACAATTATCTTTGGTGTTCCATGTAGCTTTTATATTATTTCCATGAAGCTTTGCCATTGTACTTGATTTAAAAGGATGAAAAAGAGAGCAAACATTGGCATCATTTGTCATTAGAGAAAACACTACCACAATGACATTATTTCCTTCATATTTGGATAAACCTATAATAAAATATGTTAAAAAAATTTCCCAATGTTGACTTGGTATGGCTAATTGTTGAAGAAGGATCTTGACTGTCTCTCCCTTATTTTTTTAGCATACCACACATTCAATCACAAACTTTTGCACATATACTTTAAGATCCTCCCCAAAAAAACCTTTCTCGATCCTATGGTTTGTCTTCAAGAACCCTAAATGTCCTCCTATTGAAGAAGTGTGTAATTCAAAGAGGACCTTTCGTTTGAGTTGAGAATTCTTACATAAGTATAAAAAATATTGATACCACAACAAATCATTCTTCTGCATGAATGTTTATATTGTGTTTGGTTCTTCTTGTATTTGTTGAATGATCTTGCATACCTTATCATCTTACTTCCATTTTATCTTTCTCATTCCACCTAGTCATATAGTGGAATTGAAATAACACATAGTAAACTATTTGTGTCTTCCTCTTTCCTTGAGAGTGAATTTTCCACAAAATTATTTTTTCATTTTTTCTAGGTAATTTCAAATTCATAACCCCAACATCTTTGTATCCCCATTTTTTTTACTTTTATGAATATATTCTTTGTTCCAAGAAGTACTTCAAACTATCATGATATAAATGTACTTTGAAGTGTCTTCTTATTAGGTATGGATCCCATTTCTTAACTACATCTAGTATGTCCAACATTTCTTTGTCATATATGGATTTGAGAAAGTTCTTATTTAAGTTCATTACTTTCAAAGGTAAGTGACTTTCATTATTGCATCAAAATTGCACCAATTCCACAACCTAAGGGGTCACACTCCATAATGAGGTTTTTTGTGAAATTAGATGTTGTTAGGATGGGATTTTCACACATGATATGGATCTTCTAGGCTAAGTTCAAGGAGGTTTGAATGTCTAGAGAGGAGAAGAGAAAATATAAATATATACCATGAAACTAATGAAAATAATAGTGATAAAATTCAAGTACTAAATATATCATAAAATTATGAAGAGAGAGTGAGAGAGAATTGGATAAGAAGTATTCCATTAAGGAGAACATTACATGCAATGAGGCCAATTTTGGTACCTCTCCTTCTCAACCTTCACTCTCATCATATTTCCTTCTCATAAGGTGTCTTGTCGATGAAGTCAACTTTAATTAGGTTTTACTCCATCAATTACATATCTATCAAGTTTCCTTTTACATAAAAATATGAATTTATAACCTATACATCCAAACTTAGACTATAGGGCCCCCTAATATTCAAAGCAAACCTTCCCCCTTAGAAAATGATGGCCCCCCTCATTCACCCATGATAAAAAAGGAAGGACCCCATTATTATTAATTGCCATCATGATTATAATATGTTAGCCAATGAAGACAAGGGTTTTTTGTGTTTAACCAATAACCATGGGTTTGTGGATCACTCATAACCATCATGATTACAATGTGCCAAGTTCCAATGAAGAGGAGATTTTTTTATGGTTAACCCACAACATTGGGTTTGTGGATGACCTGTAACTGACTTTATGGAAATAATAGAGAATAGTTTTCTATGGTTTTCCCATAAATGTGGATTTATGGATAACCCATGACCATGGCTTCTTCTTTTCTTTTCTTTTTCTAGTAGTCGAACTCTCCCTGCAACTTTGTCGATAAATTTTGTTACAAGTGACGAAATCATTTTTTGTTGAAGTCACATTTGAGTTATTGAAGATAACTTTCCATTCATACAAGAACTTTCTATGTAATTATCTATGGATTGATAAAATTATTCCTGAAACTCAAGGTACATGTGGTCGCATTACTTTACAGACATATTTGACTTTAATTGTTTATATCTCTCAAACTACGAAAGAAAATCAAATTTCCTAGAAAATTTATTTAAGATAACAGAAAATCCCTTAAAATAAACTATTATGCACCCTTTAAAATGTTATGTAGAGGTCGTTGCATTTGTATGAAGTTCATTGAATATTGTTTCATTGATTTACATCCACTATTATGCTTCTATGGTGGCCATACCATTGTGGGTGTGATGAAAAATGGATGAAACAAGGTTTCCCAAGCTTCTAGATGTTGCGTACATATTTTTTTAAGCTATAACATGATTGTATAAATCTACAATAACATTTCATGGGAGAACACCAAGTGTGGAGGGCCATAAAGGATGTCAAGAGTTTGTAAAGCTACATGGGTTGTTGTAGAGATCTAAGAATTTGTGTTGCAAACCAATGGATGTATTGAATCCATGTAGATATGCTCCTATAGTGGTGAATGAAGCTCTTGTTGGAGAATCTAGTATGAAAGTTATTTAAACCATTATCCTATCCTTAATAACTTCTTGTGAACTTATGTTAGCTTCTTCTTCTTATTTATGAGACAATTTTAATCAAACAATTATAAATATCACAAACCATGAAGATAAATAAAATACAATGGACACAAAATGTAGGCTCCGTGCTAGGGGAAAACCCCTCCAAAGAGGAAAACACAAAAAGAATTTCTGAACTTCTTATAGAATCAGATCAAATGAGAAATCCAAGACCCAAATTCCAATACCAAGTCCACTCACAAGACCCAAGTCAACCCTCCTTCCAAGCCCTTTCAACAAGTCAAAGTCTCCAAAAGTCAACGATGGTCAAACCCTTCCAAAACTGGTTAAACTTCATATTTCAGCCCCTACAACATAATTTCGGCCTCCTGCAATAGACTTGCAATTTTTTGGCCTTCCTGCAACTATGAAATTTCGCACCTTTAAGGTTATATAGGGAAGATTCTCTCTCTTTTGGCTTTGCTTTTCTTCTCCTATTTTCTTTGACTTCTTCCTTATCCTTTTCGTTGATTTTCCTCCTTCTTTTCAAGAGATCGAACTTGGTTGATGTGTGTACCAAATTAGGTTGAGTTGCTCTTATATGTGCACATCTAAGGAGGTCAAATTACCCTAGACAGGACCGAATTGAGGAGGCAGGTCCAACTTGGTCTTGTTGGGACAAAAATGACATTTGGACTCAAAATAATTGTTTCTTTACATTTTCTTTTCAAAGTCCAGATGGGACTTGACTTCAATACTTATGATAAATACTCTTTTTTTTTACTTGAAAACCCCTAGAAGCATGAAAAACATGCTTGCATAGAAGACAAATCAATTTGAGCATGAAACCCATGCTTAAAATAATAATTATTTTTCTTCTTTTAAAAAAAATATTCAATGTCATAAGTACAAAGGTAATTATGAAGATTGAATCTAGTTACATTTTCCAACACTCCCTCTTAGCTAGGGAGGTATTCATAATTACATAACCGGTACAAGGATTCTATCAAACTAAAATATTCTCATAAGAAGAGTTAGGTTGATAAGCCATCTTTAAGCATCATCAGCCTAACCAACATTGTCAACATAGCAATGGTTTGAATAACAAATTCTATCTCTCCACTAGATCATAGCACAATTTTGGGAGGATTTACATGAGATATCACACTACCTCTCAAGGCACATATCCCATAGATATGTTCACTCGATATGTCCTTTTAGGATTATTATTATATTGTATTCCTTATCCTCAAATAATATCATTACTTTGTGACCACTATTGTCTTGGATACCTTGTCCAATCATCAAGAGTGTTAGTCCACAATATTGCTTTCTTTCTTGGACTTCCAAATCCTTAAATAGTACCAATCCTATATTCTTATCCAATCCTCCATGGACTTCACTAGACACATGGTTGTTAGTCTTGGCCTAGTGCATGACACATGAAGAAGAGAATTTGATGTACATCATCACTCCCTCTCAGCTAAAGAGGAGATACCCATTCCCTCTTGTTCAGGTAAGAGATCCTTGCTCCTTATCAATCATTTAAGGAGACTTCTTACTCCCTCCAAAACATAGAGGATATTACTTACTTCCTTTTAACTAGGAAGACATAACCACAAGATATTTTAGCCTGTCACAAACTTTATCAATACATAAACTACTAGTTCTTTCATGGATATCTTCAAATAGTTGCATGAATCCTTTTCTTTGCATCTCATCATATTGAGCTTTTATCTTTAAAAATGTTATGGATCCAAAATCTTTCTTTAATCTATGACAGGGTTCAAGCCATCAACCTTGCATATCACTTTCCTCTAATCATCATCAACAAAGGCATTATATTGAGCCAATAAAAGTATAGCTAGTCATATCTCCCTCTAATCATGAAATTTATCTGCATTTTCATCGAAACATAAACATTAGGTTATATTTTTGTACTACTACCTTTCAATCCCAAGACGGTGTAGACATCTTGGCCATATAATCCTCCAAGGATTACCAAATCCATCCACTCAATCCATGTATCCTTTGAATTGAGTTCAAAACAAATAGTTGTAGATACACTAGTCTCAACTTCCATTATGCATTTCAACAACAATATTTTAGGTAGAAAAACCATATACCAACCAGATAACCAATACCAAAACATTAATATCATAGTTACCTCATCATGATGGCCTTTTGTCAGGATATCGGATTTCATCTTACTTGTTTCGTTTGACATCAACATCCTTCTGCATGGTTTATCTCAATATTGTAAAATTCCTTCTCCATGCTTTCAATTCTTGATCAAAGTGCCCATGGAACGAACTAATTAGCAAGCTACAATATCTTCTTCCTTGGATTTGTCACTGTCAACTCTCTTTCTTTCTTTAGGAGACCATATTTGATTTTGATTAGTATCATCATGTCTAATTCATGCTATATTATGGAAGAGTCTCCATCTTTATCCATTCCAAATCATACCAAACTCCTTCTTCCAAGCATCATGTAACCACATGGAAGACCTCTCATGCTCATGTTTACCGAGCACATTCTTATAATCATCTCTTCCGGCAACAGTGTAGACATTAATTCTATATTATAGTGAAGAGTTATTAAAGACATACATACATTTTCTTTCATATATCCATCTAGTCATCCTTCCCTTGAATGAGCCTACTTTTATCCTTATCGAAGATAAGCTTTCCTTCCTAAGAGGATAAATACTTCAATTTTTCCTTTCAAACCGCAATTTGACCATCATCATCCTTTCATCCTTTAAGACTATTGTTTCCATACTAAATGGAACGTATATTATTCATGTCATGATGCTTCTTCTAAATATTAAAGAACCTTTCCTAAATGATGGTTCTTATTTGAGGATCTTGGTGATCCTTTCTGTAAGATGGCTACCTCAAACATAATGTTAGAAAATACTTGGATGAATTGTGATGTGCAATATGGTCCAAATATTCTCATTCTTGTCAGCTAGATGACTTATTTCAAAGCAATTTGATCATATATACTCTAAATCTTCTACTATCATATGCTTCCTTCTATGATTCCATGCTTCACAAAAACCAAGACATGTCCAGAGAATGCAATGGTGCATGCTACTCTAACTGCTACTTTCTAATAAAAGAAAGAAAAAATACAAATAAACAGGATAGAGGTGAATCTCCTTCAATAGTATAGATACTCAGGATATTCACCTTTCAGCTTCTTCTCAGGTTCTTATTTTTCTTCAGCTTTATGAGCTCCACTCCTTTCCTTCCTTTTGTTGTTTTTATTGTTTGGACAATCCCTCTTAAAATATCCATATTCATTGCATCCATAAAATTCTATCTTGGACATATCTTCTTTTCCTTTGGAATTTCCAAACTTCATTTTCTTCTTCTTGGATTTTACAACAAAGGCTTGAGACTTTTCATTTGATTTGGTTTCATCCTTTGACTTCAATATTATTTATTCCAAGATACATTGAACCCATAGTTCATCAAAAAGGAGTAGTATACTTTCTTGAGTAGACACTAATTGCAAAAATGTTGCATTCGGGCGGCAAAGCAATTAGTACAAAAGTAGTCATTTCTAAATCTCAGATGACTTCCCCAAGCCCTTGCAACTAGTCCCTCAATTGTGAGATCTTCATAAGATATGTGGCCATATCTTCATTCCTTGATAGCCTTGTTTTATATAGTTAATTCCTCAAGGATATTTTTTTGACTTGGGGTACTTATAGAGTACAATTTCACTAACTTATCATAAATTTCTTTAGATGTACTCAAATCATCAAAAAAGGAAATGAGATGATCCTTCATGGATTCAATAAGAATCCTTTGTGCCCTCACTTCTCCCTTTTTAATTTTTTCTAATTATTGAGTATTCTCTTTCTATGGTTTAGTGATGTTCCCAAGAACATAGTCCATGACTTCATTTTCTATGAGCACTAAATCAATCATTTTCTTCCATGCTAGAAATTATGTTAATGCACTAAGTTTATTTCTTTCCTTCCAAAACGTAGCCATTTGATCTATAGATTGAGACAAAGAAAACATGGTACTTACTTTTCAAATGAGTGTCCTTCTAGATGATTCCTTCAAATATGTTTAAGCTTTCAAGAAATTTCAAGAGACTTCAAAGATGTCCTTCAATAGTAGAGAGCCTTCAAGAGAGAAGTATAGTTGTTCTTCTTCAAGATTATGTAGTGCACTAAAGAGCCTTCAATGAGAGCTTATACTCTTATTCATTCTAGGTCAATAGATAACATTTATTATGCCCTTCCTTGGGTACTTGGAAAGTGTTTTCATTTGATAAGAAATCTCCTCTTATTCCACAATAATGATCTCCAAGATGCCTTCTCTTCACCTTAGGTCTGATTCCATGTTGGAGAACCTAGTATGGAAGTTATTTAAACAATTTTCCTATCCTTAATAATTGCTTGTGAAATTATGTTAGCTTATTCTTATTATTTATTAGATTCTTTTCATCAAACAATTATCAATATCATAAACCATGAAGATCATAAAATACAATGGACACAAAATATAGGCTCTAAGCCAGGGAAAACCCCCTCCAAAGAGGAAAACCTAGAAAGAATTTATTCTCTTCTTATAGAATCAAATCAAATGATAAATCCAAGACCTTTTTTAGATGTAGTAGTTTGGGAGGTATTCAAAGCCCTAAGGTTCTAGGTTTGTAGGTTGTAGCACCACAAAAGTGATTTGTGGGCTTTGCACCCAATTCTGTGGGTGTCAAACCACTTGTGGATTTTTACATGTGATGATTTGAGATGATAGAGGACCTCAAGAGGAGAAACAGGCAATTAAAATCACTCAAATCCAGGGTCTAGAAATGGAGAAAATATTTTTTATGTGTAGCTGGTGGGTTTTGTGGCACACAGAGCAGGTCGATTTGGGTTCTTATGTGCCCCAAGACATGTTTTGATGACATCACATGGAGCCAAACCTTAGCATATAAATATAAGGTGTGGGAGGAGGCAAAATTACACATCCAAAGTGCATCTTCTCATGTGAAATACATCTCTAAAGTAGCTCTAGGAGAAGGAGGGCGAAGTTGTGAGGAATTCTTTTGGGTGAGTTTCACATCTACAACAAGGCCAATAAGATACAAGAGGAAAATCATTGTCTTGAGGAAAAATCTAGGCTAGATTTGTGTGGTATTTTTTTCCTTGCATATCTAAATTCAGAGCAGCAGGCAGGCCAAGTATTGTTGTGGTATTTTTTGGCAGGTTGGTGGAATTTTTGAGGTGGAAACAATATCCTTATCAGGCCACACTTCATATTTGTTGCTTTAGGAGGGGCTGATCATTTGTAATAGCCTATAAAAAGGGGTCGAGAGGCCTATTTGGGGTACATACTAGTCCTAAGGACCAGCAAAGAGAAGCAACTTGTATGTTAAGGGGACCTGCAACTAAGAAGAGGATTCTTACCGTAGATAAGTAAGACTATAGTGGACTATAAGCAACCCTAATCAAACCAATTTCCTAAAACATAGGACACCAACTCAAGAGGTATCTTGAAGATGTATTTAACTTGAGTTAGATGCTAGTAGATGAGAAGTCCTTAGAGAGCAAATTGTATTGGAAACTCATGATCTATTAGAGGGAAAAGTGAGAGTGGACCAAGAGTAGCACCTTGATGGACTAAGGTGGATTGTAGGAGAGGAAATGAAGAAGAGCTCAAGGTTTGGCCAACCAAGAGCAGTTTGGTATAGCCCGTGTTCATTATTTGAGAAGTGACATTCCATGATGATAGGTGGCAACCCTTCATCCCTATGTTAATATTCATTGGAGCAACGCAAGAAGATTATAATCGGAAGAATTCCCAAAATAATTGAAGATTAGTAGTGGGCATAACTCTCAAAGTTTTGTGGCATTGAGGGACAAAGGAGCAGTTAATGACTGTGAAGACCCTATGTGTTCTTTGTAGATGGAATTATGATCAGCTAAAGGGCATATTGTAGAGACTGAGTTCAGTGGCCTAAAGGAGTTGGTACATTGCTAGAGGCAGTGCTGCAAAATGGAAGTGAAGGACCTACAGTGTACGGGATATGACAAAGCAGTTGTGATCATCAACTACATCAGCTAGATCATCAGTTTATCTTGTATATTGTATTCTTGTACTAGTGGATATTTCAGGGTCGTTATATCTAGTACGAGAGCCCTATCCTTTGATGTATTATCAATTTTATTAATATAACAAAGTTGGGTTGTTGTATAAATTTGTGTAAAAATTGTATATTTTTTGTGCACTAGTAGATTTATTGTTGTATATTATTCCACTAGTGTAAATTAGTCTTGTTATGATACTTGGATTGGTAATGTAAGTGATTTAAGATTATATCCTAGACTCCAGTATCATCCCAAAAAAACATGGTATTAGAGCTACTTTGAAGGGCCAGTGAATCAAAGTGTGTGCATTAAAGTACAACTTAAGAGGGGTTTGGTGTCATTATTGGTGAAGGGCTCACAAAAATTTTGAAGTTTCAGGTTGGTGTCTAGTATAAGGACATGTTGGAAGGGTTTTCTAACTATGGTTTGTGGAAGGAAAGGATCAAGTTGGTTTTGATTGTCAACAGGATCTCAGAATTTTCTTAGAAAGCTATCAAGATGCCAATGGACCTAAGGAGTTGGAAGTGTACGAATAGATGGATATAAAGGAAAATTTTATCATCCTAGATGGGGTCAAGTATTCCTTTATACCTCTTTTATCCGAGAAGCACACTAGCCATGAGATGTAGTAGGATCTTTAGAATTTGTTCCAGAATAAGATCGAGAACTGGGTGTTGGTATTGGAGGATAATTTGAAGGCCACCAATTTGATACAGGGTGAAGGGGTGAATTCTTATCTGATGAGGTTGTCTCGAGTTCGAGATGAGCTTGTTGTCATCAGCATCACTATTACATGCTTTGAGAGGGTGAGGATTGCCTTGAAGGGGTTTACTCTAGAGTGGAAGTCGTTCATCAAGGGGATCATTGTCAAGGAAAAGTTTCTAGACTAAAATAGGTTATGAGATGACTTCATTCAATATGAGTTGCAATATTAGGATATTCATCTGAACAAGAAGGATTCAGATGATGACATAACACTTGCAGCGAGAATGAAGGGAAAGTAAAAGGAGGACTTGAGTAAGATAAAGTCTTTCAACTGTGGCGAGATGGTTCATTTTTTGACAAGATGTATGATGAAGAAGAAGGGAGATGATGAGAAGAATAAATGTAAGTAGGTCGTAGGTGTCGTCACTTCTACTGAGATAGATGATCTCTCTGGTAGATTGGAGGAGGATTTTGCCTTGATATATCATTTCTCACAGGGTACCATCAACGAGGTTGCATGATACATAGACAGTGGTGTGTCAAATCATATGACAGGGTCACAAGAGGTATTAGAGACTCTAGTTGAGTGGGATTAGAATTTTTACATGGTGTTGGGAGACAAGAGTCAGAAAGAGATCAAATAATAAGGGTTTATGCCATTCAGGATGGATTCAAGTTAGATGATGCAAGTTCGAGATGTACTTTTTGTACTAGGACTCAGATATAGCGAGATGCTTGTCTAAAAAATTGAGAAAAAGGGGTTTGAGATGTTGTTCCAGGATGCGAAGGGAAGACTCGGGCCTAGAGGCTATAGCTCTACAGTTGTGGTGATTGGAGTTAGAAATCATGGTATTTACAGATTGACGGGCAAGCCTTTATATCATGGGAAGGAGAAGCAGAACTAGGTACAAGTTCCAGAGAAACAAGTGCAAGTTTCATAAGAGCAGGTACAGGTTCCAAAGAAGAAGGTCCGGGTTCCAAAGGCTCAAAGGGAGTTAAGTTCTAGAGGATGACTTTACATCCCAAGAACAATGTGTGGTTAGTGGGGAGTAAGGGTGCTTCGACATTCCAGGAGAAGAAGAAGAAGTAGGATGCTTCCCATGATAGTGACACTTCTGAGAGAGGCATAATCCATTCTACAGGGTTTTTTGTTGTTATGGGGGCCAAGAGTTGGGCGAGTGTTGCGAGTAGTGGTAGTGATGATGACAAGTTACTTCCTAGTCTTGGAAGTACCTCCCTCGTTAAGAGGGAGTGTTGAGATTTGGTAGCTCGATTGGTACTCCAAGCCCTAGGGTTTGGATTTTAGAGTTTCGAGCACCACAAAAGTGATTTGTGGGCTTGGAACCCAAGGTGTGGGATTTGTACCCAAGTTGGTGGGTGTGAAACCACTAGTGTATTTTGACATGTGATGATTTGATATGATAGAAGACCTCGAGAGTAGAAAGAGGCAATGAAAATCACTCTAATATGAGCTCTATAAATGGAGAAAATAATTTCTATGTGTATTTGGTGGGTTTTGTGGCACATAGAGCAGGTTTTCTTGGGTTATTATGTGCCTAGAGACATGTTTTCATGACACCACATGGAGCCACACCTTAGATTATAAATATATGGTGTGTGAGGAGGAAAAAGTACACATCAAAAGTGCATCTTCTCATGTGAAATACATATCTGAGGTAATCGAGATCTAGGATAAGCATGAAAAAGTTGTGAGGGACTGATTTGGGTGAGTTTCACATCTACAACAGGGCTGAGAAGCTACAAGAGGAAAACTATTGTCTTGAGGACAAATATGGACCATATTTTTGTGGTATTTTTGTCCTTTTAGGTCTGAATTCAACATAATAGGCAGGTCGAATATTGTTGTGGTATATATGGGAAGGTTGGTAGACATTTTGAGGTATAAACACTCTCTTTATTAGGCCACACTTCATATTTGTAGCTACAGGAGGGGATGACGGTCTGTACTAGCTTAGAACAGGGGGTCAAGAGGCTTGGGCTACAGACCAATTGTAACGGCCATCGAAGGGAAGAAAATTGTATGCTAAGAGAGCCACAACAAAGAAGAGGATCATTGGAGCAGATATGATCTGAAAGGAGCGTATTAGTTTTGTTGTGTTAAGTGTCCTTTCAACAATATAAACATGTACAAATTGTCTCCATTTGTTTGATTAAAGAATGAGTGTTTTAACCATGAACATAGATGAATTTATGAACTTTAAGCATGAAAATAAGCCTTAAAAACACCATACAGCAATGTATAATAGATAAATACAATCACACGTAAGTTTTACACAATAGGCATGATGAAGCAATTCACCCCTCCTAGGCTACATCTATTGGTCCAACTCCAAATGGCATGTCCCTCTTTGTCATTATGCTCAAAATTGTAAATTACATGTGTTTATAGGCCTCTAATGGTTGTTTTATCTACACCAATGGCTCCAGAATTCTTAAATTAGTCTAGGTAGACTCTTGTTTCACCCAAATTGGTCGAAAATTGACCTCCCAATGCATTTTTCCCAATGTCAGCTAAAAAAGCTCCACTAAAAGTAGAGACTGGCACTTAACTGACACTAAAAATAGGAAAAACCCTAAAATTAGGGCATTGCTACAGTTCCCGCTAGTTGAAACCGCATGCATTTAACATTACGATTAGGGTTGGGGGTGGCCACATGCCAACCCCCGCAAACCCCACGGTTACAATAAATTTGGAGCAGAACTCCATGTAGTGGAACTAGAGTTGATCCTTTAACCCCAAAGTATAACTCCTGTGGGGAAATAGTTTCTAAACCCATCACATCTGATAAAATTGAAGTTTAATGTCGCAATTTTATAGTTTTAAATTTCTGCATTGAGTTGGAGTGAACCTGAAGTTGACAGGGTTCCGCAAATTATGGCAATAAAAGCCATGAGACTGCACCCATGTGACTGGTTTAAATCTCTGTTGGAAAGACTGTCCATCAAACCATCAACTGCAAGTTTAAGGTTACCGCCTCGCATGTGATCAGATCCACCGTAACCACCGAGTCTGCATATAATGTAACCGTCACCTTAACCTTTTCACAAATCTTACATGTGACCAGAATATTTTGAATGGTTTTCGTTATGGTTTGTGGAACCATCGGCCAGTTTAAATGTTGCGGTTGTTGGCATAGTCATGTGAGCAAACCTTGGGGCCACCAACGGGTTGGGACCATTGGAGGTCCCCTCCCCCAAATGTAAAACCAATACACCATATAATAAACCGATGGACTATATAGGTAAGGAATAACGGATAGAAGAGACGGTAGAAGGTTGGGCGTGCATGCTCGTGGTCGCGAGGTCGACCGCCCTCCCCCTAATGCTAATAAAATTTCACTAAACCTCCCTGAGGACATGTGGCAGCCTCCAGGATTTCTACGTGTCTCTCATCCAATGGCTTAAACAAAAAAACATGCAAACCATCCAATGGTCAGAATCACACTTCCGTACCACAAATTCAACGGCCCAGATTAAGCCATGTGGCGCGATCTGATTGACTATGAGAAAAGGGAATATTCCCCATAATATACCTATTGACTATACCTGCATGCTGACTGGGCATCCCAGTCACAAAATTTTTATTGTTTGGGAAAACAGATAGAACACGATATCTTCCTCATATGACTTCAGTTTTTCGAACCATTCATGGCGTCGAAATCGCAACGAAGAGACCTTTCCGGTCGCTTGGTTTGGTCTTGTTTCAAGAACTTTCAATTTTGAGCATAACACATGATCTCCTAATCACACCTCCCCACTGGGAAGCTTTTGGACCCCAAAAGCTCTATGTATTACTAAACATGAAAATGAGGAAACTGTGTCTCCACTCTTCCAATCTTTATCCACTAAAATTTCCCTGATTTCAATAATTGGAGCTTTTCATGAAAAGACAAATTTTTCCTTGATTCCGTCAACCAACCATTGTTGTCTTTGACACTGTCACGCTGCACATTTTCTAAACTTGCAAAACAACAACCTAATTTTGTAGTGAACATATTGTTTCTACATTGGTCTATAGTCAAAGGAAACTTGGAATTGTTCGCACCTTGCATTATGTTCTTATGGCGATTTTTTGTTGCTTTTGCCTTGAACTTGTGTCGACTCTCGACCAAGTTTCTTCGCCATTGTACCATGCCTTTTGGAAAACAGCAATGAACATTTATGAATCCTGTGCCTTCTTTGCCAAGTTGCTTTGCCCTAAGTTTAACCTTTGAAACTTCTTGTAGTGACACCTTGTTTTCAGCACCGTTCAACACCCATGTTGATTGCTGCAACTTCTTGTCATCTTCTTTCAAAGACAACCTGCTTTCAAACTGAAAAAACTCATTACATACATCAGCATTTGTTTGAAAAGGATGATATAGAACATCTCTTTGTTTAATCATCATCAATGTCAATTTTTGTCTTGCATTGACAAACCTCTTCATTTTCCCTACATTAAATAAAAAAGTGTCTAGTTTATTGTGATGAGCTCTCACAATATACTCCTTGTCATCTTTGAATAAATGGTATTTGTTCTCATGGCGATGGAAGATCGCTTTCCTGTCATACAAGTAAGGACTGCCCAACACCATACATGTTATATCAAGTGGAACAACATATAATTCAACTGTGTCAATGAAATGTGCAGTTATTGCAAAGCGCAACATGCGCTTCTTTGAAACTTGTAGATTTGCATCCTTACAAATCCAACCAAGTGGATATGGTTTCGGATGTGGAATGGTCTCAAGATTAAGTTTCTTTACCAAGTCTTCAGAGACTAAATTTTCTTGTGACCCACTATCAAACAATGTGTCAACCTTGGTATGTTTGGAAATGACCCTCACATGAAACAGTTCAATTCTCTCTTCTTCATTTGGAACTAGTATGTGACAGTTATATATACTAGAACTGGGTTTAGTTTCAATATCTTTCCCCTTCATGTTATTTTGTCCCATAGCTATGATTTTTGTTTCATCTTTTGAATCTAACCCTAAGTCTTGTTCAGCTATTGCAACATTTTTTCCTTTCTCCTTGGCTTTAAAATTTTATGGTTTCAATTCTGGATGAAGTTTCCAACAATGGTCTTCATCATGGCTAGTTTTATAATAGTGTTTGCAAAATAATTTTCCCTTCTCTTTTCTGATATTTTCGTTTCTCTTTTATTCCATTTGCCTTTAAACTCGTTTTCCTCATTCACATCTATGTTTTGTTTTCCCCTTGCCTCTAAGTGTGTGGCTTGTACACAAACTTCATCTAGGCTTGTAGAGTTAAACATGAGGATAGTATGTCTTAGGTAGGTATGTAAGCCTCCTATATACTTGAGAAAAGTGTCTTGGCTCTACAAATCTACTCCCAATAAAAGAGCTCTTCTCCTGAATTCTTGAGTATAAACTTGTACATTTTGACCTTTCAATTGTTTAAAAATGTGCCAGTCCATTATGGCTTTCTGCATGTGAGATAATGGGTAAAATTGTTGTTTTATTGCAGAAATGTAATCAGTCCATGATAAAATAATCTTACCATGCTTCTTGATCTCCTCCTTTGTCTTGGCTTCCCACCAAACAAGTGTTGCGCCTTCCATTCTCAATGAAGCTAGTTGGATTTTGGTATCATCATCATGCAAATTTTGGATTCTCAAATAGACCTCCAATTGCCTAATCCAATTATCAAGATTTTTTGCATTGACTTCACCATTAAACATTGGCAATTCAAACTTAACATCAAGTTTTAGAAAAGTACTTTTACCAGTGTTCTTTGACTTGTATGGCTGATGTACTAAAGATGAAGTAAAGGATGATGAGGATGAAGATGAGGGTAATGATGGTGACTTTCCACTGTCTCAATTTCCTCCATTGCTCTTCTTTGATTTATCTTCATCATTGTGGCCTCCTGATGATCCTTGTCCTTCCTTATGAAGTTTGGACCTTTCCTCTTATATTTTATCATTCCTTTCTTGATAAAGCACTCTAACCATCTCATTCAAGTCAAGAAATTATTTTGTGTGCACTCTTTCTTCCTCCTTGGGATCCATCTCTTCATGCATTTCTTCTTCTCCTGGAGGCATGCTTGATGCTGCTTCTGCTTCTTTTGGAGGTGGACAATGTGACAATCTTTCCCTCCTTTGGTGTGGCTTACTTTGAGAACTTCTTGCTTCCACCAATTTGTCTTCTCCTCTCTTAAGCTTGAGCCTAGTAAGCATGAAAACCCTTGCAAACAGTAACAAATCTTTGCACACAAAAACACCAGAGAATAAACTCTAGCTCTGATACCAACCTGATCTGAAAGGATTGTATTATTTTTTTTGTGCTAAGTGTCCTTTCAGCAATATAAACATGTACAAATTGTCTCCATTTGTTTGATTAAGGAATGAGTGTTTTAACCATGAAACATAGATGAATTTGTGAACTTTAAGCATGAAAATAAGCCTTAAAAACACCATACAACAGTGTATAATAGAGAAATACAATCACACATAAGTTTTACACAGTAGGCATGATGAAGCAGTTCACCCCTCTTGGGCTACATCTATTGGTCCAGCTCCCAATGGCATGTCCCTCTTTGTCATTATGATCAAAATTGTAAATTACATGTGTTTACATGCCTCTAATGGATTTTTTTTTTTCTGCACCAATGGCTCCAGAATGCTCAAATTAGTCTAGGTAGACTCTTATTTCACCCAAATTGGTCGAAAATTGACCTCCCAGTGCATTTTTCCCAATGTCAGCTAGAAAATCTCCACTAAAAGTGGAGACTGGCACTTAACTGACACTAAAAATATTTAAAAACCCTAAAATTAGGGCGCTGCTATAGTTCCCACCAGTTGAAACAGTATGCATTTAACATTACGGTTAGGGGTGGGGGTGGCCACATGCCAACCCCCACAAACCCCGTGGTTACAATAAATTTGGAGCGGAACTCCATGTAGCGGAACTGGAGTTGCTCCTTTAACCCCGGAGTATAACTCGTCTTCCACCAACCGCGTGGAGAAATGGTTTCTAAACCCATCACATGTGATAAAGTTTAAGTTTAATGTCACAGTTTTATAGTTTTAAATCTCCGCATTGAGTTGGAGCGGAACCTGGAGTTGACACGGTTCCACAAACTGTGGCAATAAAAGCCATGAGACTGTGCCCATGTGACTGGTTTAAATCTCCACCGGAAAGACCATCCATAAAACCATCAACCCCAAGTTCAATGTTACCGCCTCTCATGTCATCGGATCCACCGTAACTACCAGAGTCTGCATATAATGTAACCATTGACTTAACCTTTTTGCAAACCTTACATGTGACTGGAATATTTGGAACATTTTTTGTTATGGTTTGCGGAACCGTCAGCCAGTTTAAATGTTGCGGTTGTTGGAAATGTCATGTGAACAAAGCTTGGGGCTGCAAGCGAGTTGGGACCGTTGGCGGTCCTCTCCCCCAAATGTAAAACCAATACACCATATAATAAACCAACGGACTATACAGGTAAGGAATAACGGATAGAAGAGACGGTAGAAGGTTGGGCGTGCAGGCTGGTGGTCGTAGGGTCGACCCCCCCCCCCCCCCTCTCCCCAACTAAAATTTTATTGAACCCTCCTGAGGACACGTGGAAGCCTTCGGGCTTGCCACGTGTCTCTCATCCAATGGCTTAGACAAAAAAAATGTGCAAACCATCCAATGGTCAGAATCACACTTCCGTACCACAAATTCAATGGCCTAGATAAAGCCACATGGCGCGATCTGATTAGCTATGAGAAAAGGGAATATTCCCCAAAATATACCTAAATGACCTAGCATCCTAGTCACAAAATTTTCATTGTTTGGGAAAACAAACAAAATGCGATATCTTCCTCATACGACATCGGTTTCAGTGCCAAAATCACAATGATGAGGCCTTTATGGTCACTCAAGTTCGGTCCTATTTCAAGCACTTTCAATTTTGAGCATAACACATGATCTCTCGATAAATATAGGTAGGATTGTATTGGATTATAAGCAACCATAACCAAACCAATTTCCTACAGTAGTAGGACACCAACTCAAGAGGTATGTTGATGATGTATTTAAGTTGAGTTACATGCAGATGAGAAGTCCTAATAGAGGACATTGTATTGGAAACTCATGGTCTATTGGAGGGAAGTGTGATAGAGGAACAAGAGTAGCCTAGAGTAGCACCTTGATGGACTAATGTGGCTTCTAAGAGAGGCATTCAAGAAGAGCTCAAAGTTTGGCCAACCAGGTGTAGTTTGGTATAGTTCATTTTCATTCTTAGATAAGCGGCATTTGAAGATGATATATGGAAACCCTCCTGACCTATGTTAGTATTCATTGGATCAGCATAGGAATATTACAGTGGGAAGAAATCCCAGAAGATCTGAGGAGCAGAAGTGGGCAGAAGTCTCAAAGTGTTGTGGCCTTGAAGGATGAAGGAGAAACTAGTGAGCATGAAGACCCTATGTGTTGGTTGTATATGGACTTATGATCATCTAGAGGTAATATTGTAGAGACTAAGTTCAATGACCTAAAGGAGTTGGTGCATTGATAAAGTTAGTGTTCTAGAACAAAAGAGAAAGACCCGTAGTGTACAGGATATTACAAAGCAGTTGTGATCATCGACTACACCAACTAGATCATCAATGTATCTTATATCTTGTCTTCTTATACCAGTGGATATTTGAGGGCCATTATCCCTGGTACATGAGCCCTAGAATATTGTATTATCATTTTGATTAATATAACAAATTTGGGTTGTTGTATAAATTTATTTAAAATGTTGTACATATTTTGTGCACTAGTATATTTATTGTTGTATATTGTTCCAATGTGCAAAGTTATGTTGTTGTGATACTTGGATTGGCAGCATCAGTGGTTTAAGATTCTATACTTGACTTTAGTATCGTGGAAAAACAACAGACCCAGATGCCAAGACCAAGTCCACTCACATGCCCCAAGTCATCCCTCCTTCCAAACCTTTCCAACAAGTCAAAGTCTCCACAAGTCAATGGTGTTCAGACCCTTCCAAAACTGGTTAAACTTCAGATTTTAGCCCCTGCAATAGAATTTCGGCCTCCTGCAATAGACTTGCAATTTTTGGCTTTCCTGCAACTCTGAAATTTCTCATGTGTGAGGTTATCTAGGGAATATTCTCTCTCTTTTGAATTTCATTTTCTTCTCCTCTTTCCTTTGACTTCTTCCTTATCCTTTTCATTGATTTTCCTCCTTTTCAAGAGATCAAACTTGCTTGATGTATGTACCAAATTAGGTTGAGTTTCTCTTATATATACACACCTAAGGAGGTTGAATTACCCCAAAAAGGGTCATCTTGAGGAGGCAGGGTTGACTTGGTCATGTAGGGACAATAAATGACATTTTGACTCAAAATAAATTTATCTTTACATTTTATTTTCAAAATAAATTACTTCTGACAAATACTTTTTGTTTTTACTTGAAAAACCCTAGAAGCATGAAGAACATGCTTTACCTAGAAGACAAATCAATAAGAGCATGAAACCCATGCTTAAAATAATAATTACTTTTCTTCTTTTTACAAAAATATACAATGTCATGAGTACAAAGGTAATTATAAAGACCGAATCTAGTTACATTTTCCAACAACTATGAGGGTAGAAAACCCAATAATGCTTATAAACAAACATTGATATGTATAGTGTATAGCCTAGAAAATGGACTCCAAAGGTGCCAAAAGGAGATTGGATATTTCTACCGAACTGAAAATGAAATATACTTCAAAACCTAGTTCCCATGGAGTGGTAACCTATTCTCATACTAATTATATGAATCTTGGAGGCTAAGAGCCAAGAGACTCGAATGTCAAGAGAGGGGCAGAGAAAAGATACATATCTACCATGAAATTAATCACAAGACAATTGATAAAATTGTAAGAACTAAATACATCAAAAATATGTGAAGAGTGCAAGAGAGAGAGAATTGGAGAAGAAGGATTCCATTTTGGGACCTCTCCTTCTTGAACTTCTCTCTCTTCCTATTTCCTTCTTATAAGGTGTCTTTTTTACTCTGTTAGTTACATATCTATAAACTTCCCCTTTTACATTAAAATGTGACTCCATGACTTATACATTTGAACTTAGACTATATGCCCCCCTAATATTTTGATCAACACATAACCTCTTTAAGAGTTTCAAAAGCTTTGTTTGCTTCTTTGGTCCAAGAAAGTTCTTTCTTCTTCAATATTTTTGTTGGAGGCATTGCTATTTGAACATAATTCTTGAAAAACTTGTTGTAATATCTTATCAATTCTAATAATCCTTTGATTTTCTTCAATGTATTGGGAATTGTACATTCCCTCGTAACTTTGATTTTGTTAGGATCGAATTTGACACCCTCATGGGATATAATATGACCAAAATATTCCTCTTCTTAAACCCTAAATGAACACTTGGAAGGATTTTCATATAGTTGTTTCTCTTCCAATAATGTCGAGACCTTGTTAACATGTTGTACATGCTCTTCCCATGATTTGTTGTATATTAGTATGACATCAGAAAATATTAACACAAATTTTCTAAGGCTTTGAAAATAGAACTCATCAATCTTTTAAATGTCAAAGGTGCATTTGTAAGTCCAAATGGTGTGACCAAAAAATCATAATGACACTCGTGTGTTCTAAAGTTTGTTTTGGGAATGTCTTGTTGTCTCATTTTGATTTGATGATACCTTGAAGGAATATCAAACTTGGTAAAGAAAATTGTTGCATGAAATTATTCCATAATTCATCAATGGGAGAAAAATGAAACTTATCTTTGTGTGTGATTTTGTTGATTTGTTTGTAATCTAGACACATACACCATAAACCATCCTTTTTTATAACCATCAACATTGGTGAAGAGAAAATACTCTAGCTAGGTTGAATGATGCTATCCTATAACATTTATTGAACCATATGCTTAATCTCACTATTCAATGCATATGGATACCTCAAAGGCCTAATGTTAGGTTCTACACTTATATGTTGAAAATGAATAATATCATCATGATATCGAGCAGGAGGAAGAACCTTAGGAATCTCTCCAAATACCTTGGAATGATTGTTGATATTTTTTGGAAATACACTGGAGAGAGGATATAGATGTTTGAAAATATGATGAACTTAATTGTGCAATTACACCTTGGTATCCCTTTTTTATCAATTTTTTCATGCTACTAGAGCTCACCACTTTATTGTGTTTCCCTTGGACACCTCTACACTCAATTTCCTTTCCTTTTTAGGAAAATATTATGAAAATATCTTGATTTTTTTAAAAAGTAGAACAATAATTTTTGGATAATCGACAACTTTGATCAAATCAATTGTCATTTTACACTAGATACAACTATTTCATAAAATGCCACAAATGAGCGAGTTAAAAACATGTCTTTAAAGACTTGAAACCATGCATCAAAGTAAATGAATTGTTCACCAAACCACTCAAGCTAAGATCATTTGAAAAAAATATCTTGAAAAGTATGGGTCATTTTTACCAATGATTGTAACCATTAGACCCCTAATACAACATAAACACCACCTATTTGGATAGAAATCATGGTACTGTCCAAAAAAGACTCCCACATATTCAACCTAATACCATGGCACTTTCATGAACAATTTATGGAACCTCCATCTGGAATCATTACTTAAAACTCCGGTGTTGGGTATAAAAATGAATTAAGTAGTTTTGTTATTTTGTAATTGATGAAGTTATGGATATTGCTTGAATCTATAAATATCGTTACCCTTTTATTTTTGATATATCCTTCTAAGTTTAGGGTTTGTGGAGTAGTGATGTCCACCAATGCATGACAAGATATTGTTGGAGTAGTCTCTTCTAGCTCTAGACCTTGTGAAATCTCCACTTCTTGATCTTCTTGATCTTCACATTCCATGTAAAATAATTTCTTCTCGTTTCATTTATGGCCCATACTATACTAATTGTCATAGCTGAAACATAGTCCCTTTGCTCTTATTTCATCCATTTTTTGAGGATTCAATCTTGTCGGTTTAGGAGAGGGAGCATGATTTTCTCTATAGTTATTAGTGACAATTTTTCTAGTACTAGTCATATTTTTACTTTCAACTTTCCTTGCTAGACTGAATGCATGCTCTAGAGATTTAGGTTCAAATAAACATACCTCATGTTGGATTTTTCATTCAAATTTCCCATAAATAGGTCTAACAAATTATCCTCTGAAATTTTCTTGATTTCAAGTCTCAATTTTTTAATTGTTGAATGTGCTTTGTAACTTTACCTTTTTGTTGAATATTTATTAACTAACTTTAGAATGTATTGTTCGTAATCCCCATAATGTGTTGTCAATTCCTCTATAAAAATGGACCAAGATATAACAAAATATTTTTCCCTTTGACAAATCCAATGATACCACATATGTTGGTCTTGTTCTAAAAGCATGGATGTGATATTATCTCTTGTAAGGTTGCCACCTGGTGGAGATCAAACTATTGCTCTATATGGAATAATTGTGTTATATGATTTACCCTCAAACTTCCTCATATCAATATTTGGAATGCAATAGTTACTCGGTGCTGACTTCAATCCCCAATGATGTGGATGTTGGATTGGAAATTCCTAATGATGGTTTTGTGATTTAATATTTGTGCGTACTCATTATATATGATTGAGTCTCAACAACATTTTCCTCCTTTTTTTTATGATTTCCTCTGAGATTTTGTAATATCATATTTTTTATTTCTTCTATATTTTCATTCATGGATTTATTTATTTTTTCCTTATTTTCAATCATCTTCTTTTTCATTTCATCCATTATATGTGTTCCATATTTCCAACTTATCCTTTCACCAGTGACAATTCAACACTCATGGTATCATATATATTATTAAATTGACTTTCCAATGTGGATAACTAGTATTCAAAGTCTTTATTTCTTCACGGGTCATGCATGAACATTTAGTAGGCTTAATTGGGGAAATAACTCTCTTTAGAGACATGCTGAAAAATAATAATAATACTCCTCTTTATCACAACTTTCATTCACTAGAAAAAAATGGATCTTCAAATCAAAAGTTGTGTCACTTATAAGTTGTGCACTTAATTTGGAGAATGTTTGAATGGTTAACATTTTTATTGATATACATGAATGTTTGACCCTTTTATTAATATATCTGTGAGCTTTGAGCCCTTTATAAATCTGAAATTGTTTCTTGTAATAATCTAATATATGTTATACAATGATGTGTGGTTTGATGGTTAGTTCTCCTAGGTGAAACCCAAGAGACCTTGGTTCAAATCTAATTGAGTATATGGCTTTCTATGATCTTAGCTCAAGGAGTAGACTCCCCTTTCCTGTTTAGAGTCTCGACTCTTGCTAAATCATAAGATCTGGTATATTTGGCTTGCAGGCTGCTGGATATACTTGTGGTGTTATATTGGCGACCATGAGGGTTGATCCTGGGTCTCCCCTAGATTACTCCAAAGAATTACCGATTCACCATGTGTTAAAAAAAATAAAAAAAATAAAAAAAAAAATTTAATTAATTAATTTAAAAAAAAACAAAACAAAACAAAACAAAACAAAAGCAAAAAAAAAAAAAAAAAATCCAACGAAACAAAAAAACAAAAAAAACAAAACAAAAAAAAAAACCAAAAAAAAAATTCTAATATATGTTATCTACAGTTATAAGGGTTTGGCTAGATGTGCCAAGTGAACATTATGGTAACTTTCCCAAAACTTGTTGATTTTTTGTCTCTTTCCACAAGAAAACTTGTATAATATGCCACATGTCCAATTATTCAAAGATAATTCTAAAATTTTTCCCATAGGTAATTTTGTATGTCTCGTAATATCTCTAAAGATTTCATAGTGTGAAAATGTCCCATAAAATAAGTTATGTAAAGAATGCAAAGTTGCCTCTTTTGAAGCGTATTTGAACATCGTTTACAAACCCTAACTTATGCAAAGTATATTTCTGGAAGTGTAGTGAACCAAACTTTTAAATTTTAACCAGGTGTTCATCAACACCTCACCTCAATATGATACAAATTTCACCATCTAAAAATTCCTAAAAAAAAGTTACAGTGAAAATTTCAAATTGACTTGTTTAAAACTGATTTCAAGAGCATTTAGGAATCGTAACTTCCTTAGAGCATATCCCTGAAAGTATAATAATCCAAGATACAAAATTCTATCCAGATTTTCCTCAAGATCTTGCTTCATTATGATCTAAATTTCATGATTTGAAATGTCCAATGAAAAACGTTGTAGCAAAAATTCCAAACTAACATGTTTGAAACTAATTTAAGGAGCATTCAAGAACCCTAAATTCATTATAACATATATCTAGAAGTATAGGGAACCCAAATCTAAAATTTTAACTAGATTTTACCAAATATTTCCCCTCATTATGGTCCAAATTTCACTATTTGAAACCTCTTATAAAAATTTATAGCAAAAATGTCAAGATGACTAGTTTGAAGCGGTAAAACCTTGGGTTTGTATTCTCTGAAACCAAATGTTGTGAACCTCACACCTTAAAAATGATAAGAAACCAATAAATATGGTCCTCTTCAAGGAGAAAGCCTCCTTTTGCAATGAATACAATTTACAGGAAAAAAATTGATGATACTTAGACTAGGTCTCCTTAGTGTGTGTGTGTGTGTGTGTGTCTAATATAAATGAGACAAATGGCACAATTATAATAGAATGGGACCATGAAAAGTTCTAGCTTACATAAAAATATAACAATAAAAATGTAATCACTCAATATCTAAGGCTTAAGAAGGGGTTTTAGGGTTAACATGGGGTTTATATAGGGCTTAACAAGAATATAGTTTAAAGCTCACATCAAAATAAGGGAATGATTTTGAGGGTGCAACCAAGTATAGGGAATTTTGTTAGTTTATGTAGCTTGGATAGGTGTTCTAGTCTCAAATAGTCTCTATGAGACTAGGAATGCAAGTGGATTAAATATATCAATACCCAGAAAAAATTTCTAAGTGAAATTATCTTAATTAAATTTATTTAACCAATTTCATTATTTTCCTAATTCTAACTTAGGGAAACATGTTTAGTAATTGGGATTAATTGAGTCAAATTGATATTTCTCTAGTGACTTCTATAAAATTGTTTTGATAAATTCAATATGATCCTAGCCATTGATTGGAATTAGATCATGGTTGCTGATTTGTCAACAAGAGATTATAAGAGGAGATCGATCAGGATTTTGGAGATCATTCAAACAACAGATTTGCGGTGTTAGCAAGGTTGCATTAGCAGTGAGGGAGACGCCTAGCAACAAGGTTTTCAACAAGAGAAATTGAGGAGAGAATTTCCAGATAAATTCTTCATAGTTGTTCCAATTTTACGAGAGCAAGGAGGAGGTTGAATTATTTTATAGGAGGAAGGTCAAATTAGGCAGTGTGAGTATCCAGTTTATCTAGTGTGAGTTGCTAGAAGCTTGTTTTCTACCAGTTTCCAATAATCTAGAGGCACTATGAGTTGGTTGGTCGAGTTTCTAGAGGCAGTATACTCATGAAATTGATTTCATGGTGGCAGTGTGAGTGTTTGGGAGACCAGTTTGTATTTTCCAATGCGAGTTTCTAGAGGAGGAGCCAATAGCCTAGGGGAGTCTCACTTGATTTGCACAGCAAGATTCTAGATTTACGAGTTCAATTTGATTGACAAGGAAGATTAATGAAAATTTTCAGCGCTTTTCTAGTGAAAGGAAAGTTGTTTATCAAATTCTGAATTTATGAAAGAAATAATTAAACCCTCATCTGCAAAACTGGTTTTCCCCACACGTGGAGTTTTTTCCAGAGACTATTTGTCCAAAAATATCAGTGCCCAATATTTTATGTGCATATTATTTTCTCAATCCCTGCAATTAATTTTTAGTGAAATTGCAGTTGTGTTTTTAATCAGTATTTGTTGTAAGTGAATTTACATAATGCAAGTAATCTTTAAAACATAAAAGAGTAATCACTAGTAACTGCAATAGAATTTTCACTTGGTATCAATACAACTCAGTGAAGTGCATATATAAGGGTAGAAGAGGCTCAATCCAAGGCACATGAAGAAAAATCGAGAATTTATAAAACCTAGAGTTCAACTTCTTCAAATTTATTTGTGTTTTGTCTATTTTCTGATGGTTTTCAGAAATGGCTTCAGCGAGATTAAGAGATCGGATAGATTGGAGGGAACTTCTAACTTTGGTGTTTGGAAAGCCATAATTTCATTGTTGTTGAAAGAGAATGATCTCAAGGAATATGCAACCAGTGTTATAGATGTGCCAATAGATGCAACACAACTTATAGCATACAAGAAAGAAGAAGCCAAGGAAAGGAGAATAATATTAGACAGAGTTAAGGATCATATTGTTCCAAAAATCATATATTTAGACACGGTGAAGAAGATGTGGGATGCAATTCTAAATTTTTTCCAAGATGTTTCCATTAATAGAAATTTTATTCTCCAATAGAAGCTGAGAAATGCCCAAATGAATAAGGGAAAAAGTGTTGTTAGTTACCTCACCATAGTTTGACTTGTCAATGATGAGTTAGTAGGTGTTGGAGATTAATTAACTGATGATGAGATTCTAAGAATGACCTTGAATGGGTTCTCAAAGTAGTGGGATGTATTCGTTCAGGTGATCAATGCATGAGATACACTACCAAGTTGGGATAATTTGTGGAGTGATTTAACTTAGGAGGAGCTTCGACCGATTCTTGTCAGTGGTAGCAACAGTAAAACCTATAAGAGCAATGGATGACAAGAATGTAGACCCAGTAGGAAAAGAAAAAATGAAGAAGGGATTTAGAAAAGGGTCCAAGGGAGAGAATAAGAAAAATTAATTGAGTAAAATCAAGCGTTTTTTATGTGGTCAATAAGGGCATTATGTTAGTCAACGTCCAAATAGGAAGAAGGGTGATAAAAAGGAGAAGTAGCAAACAAAAACTTCGATGGATATTGATGAGCTATCCTCGAGACTTGAGGATGAGTTCACTCTCATAGCTTACTTATCTAGCTCTATCTCCATAAGGGTGTGGTATATTGACAACGAGGCGTCATGCCACATGACAAGGGTTAAATAATATTTTTCCAGTTACCAAGAAGAGGAAGATCTCAAAGCAGAGGAATAACATGTTCAGATTTTATTAGTAACCCAACGTTTTAGACTTCACAAGTGAGTCCATCATCAGGGGTAAACGCCAAATGATCTTTGGGAAGATTTGAGAGAATTAGGGCAAATAAATAAAAATATGTATAGTGATTAGTAAGATATTTTTAAGGTCGGTTAGAAAAAGAAAAAGAAAAAACATCTTTTTTTTTTAAGGTCAGTTGGAAATATATATATATATTTTTAATATAAAATATTAAATAAATAATGGGCGGATTGTTAAAAAATGAGGTTTTTTTCGATTTATATTATTTAATATAAAATATTAAATAAATAATGAGGGGATTGTTTAAGTAAAAAAAAAATAAAAAGAGAGGTTGTTATAAAACATTTTATTAATTTTTCATAATGGTTAAAATCTTAGGTATAATAAAATGTTTTATAACAACCTCTTTTTTTTTCTTTTTCTTTTTTTTACTTCAACAATCCCCTCATTATTTATTTAATATTTTATATTAAATAATATAAATAAAAAACAACCTCATTTTTTAACAATCCCCTGATTATTTATTTAATATTTTATATTAAAAAAATTATATTTTTCCAACCCACCTAAAAAAAAAAAAAATTGTATTTTTTCCAACCGACCTTAAAAATCTCTTACCAATCACTATACATATTTTTATTTATTTGCCCTAATTCTCTCATATCTTCCCAAATATCATTTGGCGTTTACCCCTGATGATGGACTCACTTATGAAGTCTGAAACGTTGGGTACCTAAAAAACTTTGAACAGGTTATTCCTCTGCTTTGAAATCTACTTCACTTGTATGGATTCTCTTTTCAAAAAGAGGAAGATCATCGTGAGACAGGATGTAAAGTTCCAGGAGGAGAAATCCCTTAGGAGATCTTATGAGTTGACAGCAGTTGATCAAAGTGAGCCAAAAAAATCTCCAATGGATGAATAGGGATCTCAGGTTCAGAGCACTAGTATGAGTATGGTGACTAGTATAGGCGCATGTATAGGTGCAAAGGAGAATTCACAGTAGGTGGAGCAACAACAACTATATGAGGAGAATTAAACTCCACCCACCACTAGTAGGAGAAGAAATAAAGAGGTGCTTCAGACGTTGATAGTCGCACAAGAGTTTATGGGATCTCCTAGATTGAGCACCACAGACAGGAGACCACTAGAAAGGTATTCATGGTATACGGTGTTGATGAGTGAGCTCATTGATAGTGAGCCTTCCAGTTATCAGGAGACAACACAAAATCAAGTGTGGAAAGATGCGATGGTGGAAGAGTACAACTCCATCATGTTGAATAATGTGTGGGATGTTATACCTAGACTATCAGAAAAGGAAGTGTTTGGTTCCCATTGGATCTACAAGATCAAACACACTGCAAATGGCAGTGTGGAGAAGTACAATGCTAGGTTTGTGGCCAAGGGATTTACTGAGAAGGAGGGCTTAGACTATGAGGAGACATTCGCTCCATTAGACATATACACTTCCATCAGAGCCACGATATCTCTAGTAATGCGGATAGGATTGAAGACTCATCAAATAAATGTCAAGACGAATTTTCTGAATGAAGTAATAGAAGAGGAGGTGTACATCGAAAATACTGATGGATTTGAGATGCATGGGAGGGATACCCATGTATGCAGGTTAAAGAGAGTGTTATACATACTCAAGCAAGTTGCCAAAGCATGGTATGGTTGGATTGATAATTACTTGCAACATATGGGCTTCTTGAAGAGTGACACAGACTCAAACCTCTACTATTTATTGGTAGGAGTTGAGCCTATTATTCTCATATTATATGTGGATGATCTATTTCTCATGGGGTCACCAGGGCTTATAGAGGACTGTAAGAGGGACTTGGAAATAGAGTTCAAGATGAAGAATTTTTGGTTGATGCATTATTTTCTAGGTCTCGAGGCATGACAAATTAATGGGGATATATTACTTGGTCAAGGGAGATATGATATGGAGATCTTGAAGAAATTTAGGATATTGGATTGTATACCCATGTCTACTCATATGATTAACAATCAGAGGAAGTTAGATTTGTTTAAGCAAGAAGTAGTGAGCCCCACCTTGTATAGACAACTCATTAGCTCTCTTGAGTATCTACTAAACACAAGGCCGAACATTTGCTTTGTGGTCAACACTCTTATACAGATTATGGTTGAACAAAAGAGAGTGCATTAGACAACAATTTCACATGTGATTTGATATATACAACGTATAGTCGAGTATGGGTTGAGATATACTCGAGGTGATGGTGTTAATTTGATGGGGTATATAGATGCAGATTGAGTGGGTGGTACATTGGAACAAAAAAGCACTTCACAGTGTTGCTTCGGTATGGAATCAAGGGTTGTCTCTTGGTATGGTAGGAAGCATAATTTTGTGGCATTGAGTTTTGTAGAAGCAAAATACAAGACATCAAGCATGGCTACATGTGAGGCTATATGGGTTTAGAAGCTGCTAGTGGCACTATTTGGTCAGAGGTTGGAGTCGAACAATATCTATTGTGATAATTAGAGTCGCATTAGGCTCTCTGAGAATCCAGTGTTTCATGATATGTCGAAACACATCGAAATTAGACACCACTTCATCAGGGATTATGTACATTGTGGATTTGTTTAGCACAATATGCTTCCACTAGTTAGCAAGTTACAGTTATTCTCACAAAATCCCTAGGTAAAGCAAAGTTTGTTTTCTTTAGGGATAATTTGGGAGTTGTGGACAACACCTTCCTCGCTAAGAGGTAGTTTTGTAGCTTAGATAGAATTTCTAATATAAAATGGTGTCTATGAGGCTAGGAACACAAGTGGATTAATTATCTCTAATAGCCAAGAAATAATTCTAAGTGAAATTTTCTTAATTAAATTTAATTAACCAATTTAATTATTTTCCTAAGTCTAACTTAGGGAAATGGGTTAATTAATTGGGATTAATTGAGACAAATTGATATTACTATAGTGACTTCTAGAAAAGTAATTTGAGGAAGTCAATATGATCTTAGCTATTGATTGGAATTGGATAATGATCGTTGATTTTTCAACGAGATATTATAAGAGGAGATCAATGAGGATTTTAAAGATCATTTAAACAACATATTTGTAGTGATAAAAAGGGTGCAGTGATAGTGAGAGAGACACTAGCAGTGGGGTTTTCATCAGGAGAAATCGAAGAGAGAATTTTGGGAGATATTCTTCTTAGTGATTCCAATTTTACAAGAGCAAGGATAAGGTCGAATTATTTTACAGGAGGAAGCTTGAATTGGTCAGTGCGAGTAGCTATTTTATCCAATGTGAGTTGCTAGAAGCTTGCTTTGTTGCTAGCTGTCATAATAATATTCTGGAGGCAGTGTGATTTAGTTATTCAAGTTGTTTGAGCCAGTGTTACGAGTTTTATTTCCTAGGGGCAATGCGAGTTCCTGAGATTCCAGTTCGTATTTTACATTTTTCTAGTGAGAGTTGTTGAAGGAGGTGTGAATAGCCTAGGAGAGGCCGAATTGATTTGAAAAGGGAGATTTCTAATTTCCCAGTTCAATTTGATTAGCAATCAAGATCAATTAAAATTTTGGAGCTTTGTCAATGAAAGGCAAGAAATTTATGTAATTTTCAATTTTCTAAAGAAATAATAAAACCCTCATATGCAAAACTATTTTTACCCACCATGGGATTTTTTCTAGGGACTATTTGTCCAAAAATATTGATGTCCAATATTTTATGTGTATATTATTTTCTTTTTTTCTATGATAAATTTTTGTTGAAATTGTAGTTTTGTTTTCACTCAATATTTGTCGTAAATGAATTTACAGAAGAAAAATAATCTTTAAAAGATAGAAGAATAATCACTAGTAACTACAATAGAATTTTCACAATTTTTTATGTGAAGTCTTATCTCCCTTACCCCAACTAGACTAGATATTTCATTCCTTGTCGGGATTTTTTCTAGGTTCATGCAAAAACCTTGTGAAGGACATCAAACGATTCCAACAATAATTTTGAAATAGTTGAAGGGAACTCAAGACTTTGGACTAAAGTATTCTAAGGTGGATGACTTCAATCTGATTATATAATTTGATTCATATTTTCATGAACTAAAAAATTAGAGTGTCACTTTAAGTTATCCTATAAGTCTTGCATCAACAACTATCTCCTGGAGATCACACAACAACTAGTTTTAATTCAGGTAAAATATGTGGTAGTTGTAGAAGAAACAAAGGAGATTGTGTGGCTTAGGAAAATAATTAAAGATTTGCATGAAAAATAGGTGAATGCTAGTCTTCTTATTGTTAACATAATTTTGCAATAAAGTTGGCCAAGAATCCTAGATTTCATTATTGAACCAAGCACATCAACACAAAGTACCATTTGATTTCATATCATGTATAGGTCAAGACTATTTGTTTGAGACATTGGTTCTCGAATGAGCAAATTGTAGACATCTTCATTGAAGTGCTTGGAAGAGAAAAATTAAAAAGTTCGAAATGATGTTTGGACTCACAAACACCCCTTCAAATTTAGGGTAGGGTGGGGTGGGGGGAGGGGAAAATGTTAGATACCTAGTCCTCGGTGATCAAGTCCTTAATGGAAAAATTCTCAAAAACTTAGTTGCTCAGAATTGGTCCAAACTAGAACGACGGGAAAGAGCTCGAAAAAATGATCCTGTAGCCACGAACGACACTGAAAACCGATGCTGTATGAGAAATTTATTCAGCTTTGAAGTTTTTCAATTTCAGGGAAAAAGCCTAATTTGACTCAGTTCGACCTTATTTAAAAAATTATTTAAAAAGAATATTCCACAGAATATTCTATAAAATATTTCGTGGAAGCAGCCAATAGCAGGGCGCCACCTGGCCTTCCTGTAGGGCGCCACCTGGCCCCAAGGATTGAACGAAATTGTTGTGGCAAAATTGTATGGGCGCAGGTAGGATTCGATCCCGGATCGGGGCGGAGACAAACGAGCGTCCCAACCGTTGGGTCACAAATGGTTCTTATTAAACATTGGAGCAACATTATATTTAAACTTTGAAATTTGTTTAGGCGGGGCCTGAAAGGGGGCCAGCCCCTAAGGGCCAGCCTCCTCCGCATGTAACCTCAAGGCTCGGAACCTTGGGTCTTAACTTTTGTGCGTTTAACCATTTGAACGATTGGGCATATGGTGCGGAGGTGTTATTAAAATGCGGATATATACTAAAGTTTCAACAACATTGTTCCAAAGTTTACACAACAAACAGCGCCCAGTTCTCGGTCTTATGGATAAGGCCTTAACTCCTTAGCACCCACG
Source organism: Pinus albicaulis (assembly GCA_034641835.2). Classification (NCBI taxonomy): domain Eukaryota; kingdom Viridiplantae; phylum Streptophyta; class Pinopsida; order Pinales; family Pinaceae; genus Pinus; species Pinus albicaulis. The sequence goes on from CM076572.1 coordinate 1,063,681,600, forward strand.
ACTGGCGGAGATTAGGCGGAGGTGCCACATTTAGCGCCGGACCCTTATTTGTCGGGCTTAACTGGAGTTCCACCACATTTGGTGGAGCTTTCCTAGCCCTAACTGGGCAAAGTTTGTTTCAGTCATAACTTTGGCTAGGGAAGTCCTTTTGAAACGAATTTTTTTTTGTTTTGGGGGTATTGGAACATTCTGAAGCTTTTGGAATAGGTTGCAAAGCCATCAAAGCACTCTGTCAGAGTTTTTATCAGCGGATTTTCTTGTGGAGCCACCAGGGCTAGGTGAATGATCAGCTGTATTGGGCTATTTTCATCTGTTTGAGGTGAATGAATAGTCAATTTTTACTATTTCCAGCACTCTGATTCTGATTTTGCAGCTATTTCAGCCTTTTGAGGCTTTCTTCATGGTGTAATAATTATTTTGAGCATTAATAAAAGAGGGAAAAGCCTATTTGGAGGCTTTTGGACCCAGCAGAGGTAGCCCAAGAGAGGGGTGAACTGCTTAAAAAAAATGCTTACTATTATGTTGTGCATTCTTGCTGCTTATTTCCAGATTTTACTACATTAAACAGTAATTTTTTAATAAGTCCACTTTTCACGATGAGACTTATACAGTGATCAAAACTAATTTGTTCCATTTCAAACCACATTACTTCCATTGCAGAATACCTGAACTTGCTTATTCACACATAAAAATTGGTTAATGAATAATTTTCAAATAGAAACAAATACTTTCATTTCCAGATTGATTTAGTGTTTACTTCATATTTCTTTAGGCAGAGCTAGTAAGAGGGCCATAAGCTTCTGGTTTCATCCTTTCTAGTAAAGGTGAAATAACCAGTAAAAGCCCATACTGTCTATCTCTATATAAGAAATATTTTGTTCACACATTTCAGATCACTCGGGGATTGAGGTATATTGCAAGTAAAAAATTAGGAATTTGAAAATTCATATGTGAATGTCAATAGTCATCGAAGGTCTTGAAAGATGAAACCAAGAGTTATCTCCTCAATGTATTTATGTATGACTCACCTAAAAACAAAAACAAAAGCATGGAGTTAATTAATTGGTGATATATATCTAAATTATTAAGACATACTTTCATTTTAATAGAAAAAAAAGGGAATTCGGTGAACATTAAAATGATTAATAACAACGAAGAAAACATTAGAAATTCGTTTTATAGAAAAAAAATAATGATACATAATAAAGGCAAAATGAATAATAATAATTATATATATTTATATAGTTGGCTCATTTATTTACATGCTTTATTGATGATTATGATGATGCCATGATAATTAATGTTAGATCTAAGACTTTTGTGATCCATAATTTAGATAAATGTCTTTCAGATTAATCACATCGTAAGGATTTGGTACACATTTCGAACCATCTAATGTGGTTCATCCTCAAGACAAGGTGAAAAAATAAGATCGATCTTAAATAATAAATAGTGAGGATGCATCATTGCTCAGAAATAGTCGTTGAAAACTAGTCGTTAAAGACTAGCCTTTAATTAGAAAGATAGTTTAGAAAATTTAATTACAATTTATTATTTATAAAATATCAATATATAATATTTTAAATAAAAGAGGGTTATTAGTTTATTATGTAATTAATTTTATTTTAATAAAAGTTATTTTAAAACCCTAAATCATATATAAGAAAAAATTCATAAGAAAATAAAGGAAAAACCTAATTTAATAATAAATAAACAAAGGGTTATATAACATTATAATATATAAATTATTATTATAATACGGTTTTTAGTTTAAAATTTTATTTTAATAAAAGATTATAACGAACCCTTATTTATATATCGAGAATATAAAACCATAAATTAAAATGAATTCTAACTAAAAACAAACAAACAAAAAGAAAAACAAAAGAGCAAAAAAATGGTCATACTAGAATCTCTGATGACAACCACTTAGAGTCGAAGAAATATCATCTTCTTGATGTGTTTGAGAATAATGGTTATAGTAGATCTCAGAGCCTTAAGGCCTTTCAAAAAACCTATAAAGGATTAAAAGGAAAATCGCCCCGAGATGATCCTATATCCAAAGTTCATTTACCGTTTATCCAAAGGACTTCGAACAAAATTGCTCATGTCCTCAAGCGGAATAATATCTCCTCGTCTTTCAAGCCTCTTTGTACTATTAGAAACTCGATGGGTTCCATAAAATACCCTATTAACCCTACGGACATGAAGGGTGATTATCTGGTTCCTTGTTCCTGTGGTACTCCCTATATTGGGGAAACAGGTCGGTCTATTAGACAGAGAATCCAGGAGCATGCGGCGGACATCAGGCACAACTGATCCCACACTTCAGCTCTAGCTGAGCATGTGGAAAAATCTGGTCACCATGTTTGCATTGAGGACTCCAAAGTTTGCGAGGGTTGGTCACTTCCACCATAGGAAGCTCAGGGAAGTCATTGAGATCGAGAGGCATGCTAAGAATCTCAATAGGGATTATGGGTGGAAATTGAGTAGGAGTTGGACTCCAGCCATCTCTAAATGATTTCATCCTTTTGTCTTTGGGATTTGGTCCTTGTCTTTATTTCTCCTTTCTCTACTCTTTTGTTTTTCTTTTATTTTATTTTTAGTTACAGTTCATTTTATTTTATGGTTTATATTCTCGATATATAAATAAGGGTTTTTTATAATCTTTTATTAAAATATAATTTTAAATTAAAAACCCTATTAGAATAATAATTTACATATTATAATATTATATAACCCTCTTTTTATTTTTTATTTATTATTAAATTAGGTTTTTCCTTTATTTTCTTATGAATTTTTCTTAATTATGATTTAGGGTTTTAAAATAACTTTTATTAAAATAACATTAATTGCATAATAAACTAATAACCCTCTTTTATTTAAACTATTATAATATTGATATTTTATAAATAATAAATTGTAATTAAATTTTCTAAACTATCTTTCTAAGTAAAGGCTAGTCTTTAACGAGTTTTCAATGGCTATTTCCGAGCAATGATGCATCCTCACTATTTATTCTTTAGGATCGATCTTCTTTTTTCACCTTGTCCTGAGGATGAACCACAATAGATGGTTCGAAACGTCGACCAACTCCTTATGATGTGATTAATACAAAAGACATTTATCTATATGATAATTAATGTTCATTAAGACTAAAAATGGTTTATTGGATCTTATAAAATGCAATACATTACTTAGATTTCTTTGAAATTTTATTTTTATGCTTGAAAACATTAAGAGAAGCATTTTAAGATCACTATAGCTTTGATAACTTAGCAAGTTAGGAAGGCCAATATTGTCACGACCGAATATATCAACATAAAAGTAATTAACTTCTACTTTATTTATGACACTTGTCATTCATAGGGTTATTATGATGATGATGATGCTGCTGGTTAATGTCCACTGAGACCAAAATTTGGTCTATCGAACCTATAATTTTCTTAGTTCTTAATTGTCTGGCTTCTCGTCTTTCTTGGCGAGATTGGTGTTGTAGCTTTATTTTTCTTCTCTACAGTCTTCCAAATTCCTTTATCTTGCAACTCCTTCATCTCTTATGATTCTTGGGACACTGGTGTCTTATCTTCGGGAACTGGGAGATCTTCTTTGCTGCTAAATGAAGATTTATTTTGCGTGGTATTCTAATCCTCATAATTGTTGATGCTTGAGGGGCTCTCGATTTTGTTTTTTCGTTGTTGGGCGGGGCTTTCCCCCTGCTTGTCTTGAGGGTTGTTTCTTTCTTGCCTCATTTCTTGCGATTCAGAGTTTTATGGAGAGTATTCTTCCTTGATGACAACATAATGTTCCTTTTGTGCTCCTTCCCACCATGTGGATCTATGGTGATTCTTTCTAGCATAATTTTTATGGGATACTTTTGGGAATTTTTTGGCTAGATGGTCTGTCTCAAAGCAGGATCGACATGTGAAGAGGACACCTTCATAGTCAAGTTTTTGGTTCCATACATAGTATTTGCTTGTTAGAATTATTTCAACTGGGAAACCGGCGCTGAAGTCCATTTCTACAAAGATGTGTGCATAGGTGGTTCTGACATATTCCTCTATTTCTGGGCACCTGCAGTAAAATTTCCCAATTGCATTTCCAATGGATTTTAGTGAGGAGAGATTCCAGAGATGTAAAGGTAGGTTTGGAAATCTGACCCAAAATGGTGTTGAGGTTATAATTGTTGTTGAGGGATCGAATGATGGGTTCCATGGCTTCATGAATAGGCCCGATTATTCCCAAAACCAAGGACCAGAATCTAAAATGCATTGTTTTCTTTCAGAATTTTCAAAATATACTATAAAGAAACCCTTAGCACATGGGTAGATATTAATTTCATCAGAAATGACAGGCTTCCATACCTCTGAGATCCAGTTGTGGAGAGCTGTCAGCCACGGCCAAAAGCCATTAAACCGGCAGATTAAGGCACCTTCAGAAAACTTTAAGGCCTCATCCAGTGAGGTCTTGACCACCCGCACACTGGGAGCTGGGGCTTCACTGACAATATGGGTAGTAGCTTGACTCTAAGAGGCGGGCAGAACTGGGTCGGCAATTATCTTCGCGAAGTTGGGAGCCATACTACGGAAGAGATGTCATCGAACCCTACAAAAGAGATAACCATACACTTATATTTATACATTTAACAGTTCTGGACTATTATAAATAGGACCCTCACACTTATTCAGTAAACTAGCTGAAGGTTACTAAGAATCCGTTCATCAGTGTGACCTGGAAAAAATTTGATGCCGCAGAACTGAGCTATAGAAAGTATTTTTTAATGCCGCAAAATCGAGCTGCAAAAGGTATTCGATGCCGCAGAATAAACTTTAAACTGCCGCAGAATCAAGCTATAGAAGGTATTCGGTGTCGCAGAACAGAGCTGCAGAAGGTATATTACACCATACATAAATTATAAACATCAAGAAACTAACATTTTTATCCATAATGTAAAGAGCCTCTAAACTTATTCGAGTTATAGAAATTATTATTTCTGCACATAAAGGGTTTTCCAGTTATAATATGGTCTTATGCCAAGTTCCTTTATCGAATAACATCGACTTTAAAACTTTACGATTCATTGTTCTATTTACAATGCAAACCTTTATCCATGTGGCGATGAGATATTTACCCTTGATTCATTTAAGACTTAGCTAGCATGTCATTGTGAAGTTTAATGACACAATACAGGATATTAATTCATCGCAACAGTTGTTGGGATTACCGTGCTAAGTTTGCGGGACTCGAGGTCTGATGCCTCACTTACCACCATCAGATGCAACCGGAGATCGACAGTGAGTAGGCAGGCGGGAAGGCCTCGGGCTTTTCACTGCTGCCATACCCTAATTGTTTAATTTCTACACCAACTTTGCTCTATCGGTCCGCCATCACTGAGTTGCACAATCCAGTCACTAAGCTCTCAGCTCTCTACCTGCGAATTGACTCTGCGGCTTTCATTTTGAGCTTGTGTAAGCATAAATTGGTTCTGCCATACTTCCAACTGTGGAGGTTAGTTCAGAAATGTTGTGTTTACTGTAAAAATAGAAAACTCGGACTATAGATACCAAAGGTATGACTCAGTCTTTCTTGTAACCTTCTCTCCTGGATTTAAACAATTCATTTCTGGACATTTTTTCCTGTTTGATTGTATTATTTTATTTAGGAGTTTACCTTCCTCAAATTATTGTTCCAGATAGCTCGCGGAAAGATGCATTCTGGAACAATTTTCTAAAATTATTGTTGCGATTTTCTACAATTTTCTGATGTTATTTGCATGGTTAACGTTTATGAATTCTTGGATGTATACATATATATATGTGTGTGTGTGTGTGTGTGTGTGTGTGTGTGTGTGTGTCTATATATATATATATATATGTATATATATATATATATATATATATATATATATATATATATATATATATATATATATATATATATATATATATATATATGTATATATATATATATATATATATGTATATGTATATGTATATATACATGTATACATACATGTATACATATATATATATATACATATATACATATATACATACATACACACACACACACACACACATACACACCTATAGAATATATATATATATATATATATATATATATATATATTTATATATATCAAGAATTCATAAAATATTATTATAAATAATCAAAAAATTGAAATCATAAATATTAAGGTCATTACACATAAGCAGGATAAAATTCGGAATGCATCTTTCCGCGAGCTATCTAGAACAATAATTCGAGGAAGGTAAACTCCTAAATAAAATAATACAATCAAACAGGAAAAAATGTCCATACACACACATACATACATACATACATATGTATGTATGTATGTATAAATATTAACTCTTTCTATTGGCTACTCTGCATATATATATATATATATATATACACACACACACATACATACATACATACATACATATGTATGTATGTATGTATGTATGTGTAAATATTAACTCTTTCTATTGGCTACTCTGCAGGTATCCTCCCTTAGTGTCTTGGTTCTGATCTCACAAATCTTCCCGGTTGAGCTGTCAGCTCCTCTAATGGAATCTGACCTCTTTCAGGTACATTATTCATTTTTCCCATAGAAAACTCTTCCTGGAATTTTCGCTCTTGTGGCGGTAGAATTTTCTTTTCAAGCCTAGGGAGCTTGTCCCATTCCTCATCGTTTCTCAAGGGACTTAGATTTTCCATTTGTAACAGGTTTTATCTTATATTTTCCCAAAGAAAGCACAACAGTGCTAGACCTCAGTTGTATGAGCAAATATTTACCTCTGAGCTTATATACTCAGGACTTGTTATCAGTTTAAATCACATGTTTTTCACAAGTTTATTAAATTAGTTTTCTTCTAGCAGAGTTACTGCAATTGAACATTGATTCATTTAGCTCCTATCTTATGTATTTTCTTCTCGGAATTACAGTATTGGCTATAATGAAATCATTTAAGGCATTCCATTACTACTGTGTATTTAAAGATTTCATAGATACTTAAGCCTGTACTCTCTTTACTTGCTTATTGCATTCTAAATGTTTGTCAGTGAATGAATGGCACCAATGGTCGATTTCCCAAGTTTAGATTTAGTATTTGGATGAATAGCAACATAGAATCTGTATTCAAACTACTTTCCTTCTTTTCTTGTTTTACTTAAACACAGAATGGTTAATTTATGCATAATGATCTTATACACATCTATTCGCACTGTTTTTTGTGTATAAATTCTCATCCTGAGCTCTTTTTTGATTCACTGTAGTAAATATTCTTCTGTCCAATTTTATTTACGAGACAACCATTTATTTTTGGCGGTGTCCGGACCACCTTTCGACTCTCTCCGTGATTAAATAATTTCCTAAGAGGCGACTAGACTTGGGATTGGGTTTTCACCAGAACCCTTGTCTAACAGCGTGCTCGATTTTATTTTTTTAAAGTAGAGGTCGTAAATGAAATCCTTATAGTTTGTACACATTCATTCATTTACTGTTTATTTGTAAAAACCCTAGCATATACTTTTTGTATAGTGTAAGAGTTTATGAAGTAACCGGAGGGTTTTGTAGCGTTCACTGCTACCATTATATTGCGATACCCTCCTTCTTGTTGGCGGTCAATCTTTCCCCTAGATATACTTTTATTTTTTTGTTCCTTTTTTTTGAGAAAAAATATACCATCTAATTCTCTTATTCCATATTCGTTATTCTTCCTTAACCAATTACTTTCTTTCACAAAGATACTGATGATTACTTTCAGAAATAGTCATTCTTTCAAAACTATTGCACTAAAAATATTTGCAGAATAATAACTCACATAAGAGTAACTTTAACAGTAATATCTAAACCCTTAGTTAACTAGACATTTAAAGTACAAAATATCATTCATTAATATACAACCCAGCATGAAATCCTGTATTTAATTGTAGAACAAGAAAATAGCTTCAAATACAGAAATTTCATATATACTTATCTGTAACTTAAATTTATTAGTTGTGGTCCTCCCAACCATCAAGTGAGGCTATTACGTCCTCTACTTTCCCCCGTGCTCCACCTGAAGAGGTACATGTTGACAGTAGTTTATTCTGTTGTGACCTCGGGACTCCAAGTCCAGTAAGTTCCAGAAAAACTTCAGGAATCACTGACTGTTTTCCATTGGTCTCTACCAACTCAGAAAATCCTCACTCCTTCCTTAGACCATGAACAAAACCCCTACCTCTCACTGGGATAAGTATTTATCCTCAGAGAAGCAGGTAACTATTCAAATTGTCCAACCACCTTTCAGTTCTTGGAAACATTTACCAACAGCCTTTTAACTTTTTACTTTTCGTAACCAATTTTTATTATTCATAATTTAAAATATTAATTGTCTCAGTATTTTCATTTAACAAATAATAAAATTCATATAACTAGTTAATCAACTTGTTAACAGTAAATACAACTGTCACAACTTCCCCCCTGGAAGTAACATCGTCCTTGGTGTTTTACTCTAGCTCAGAAAATAGCTCCAGGTAGGCCTCGTGCACAAACCCTTCATCCTCCCAAGTAGCCTCATCCGGGCCGAAGTGCTTCCACTACACTTTAACCTGGGTGATGACTCGCTTTCGAAGCATAATTTCTCTTCAATCAAGTACGTGTTGCGGCTCGACCAGAAACTCATCTTCCGACTCTACCTGCGAACAAAAAAATGTCAAGTCAAATTCCCATAAGTAATTCATATATCAAGTTAGGATTTTTTAATTCTATCCTACCTGTATATTTTGCCAATGTATTACGTGCTTTGAATCATGCATATAACGCTTCAACAGAGACACATGGAACACATTGTATACTTGAATTTGAATTTGACTGGGAAAAGCCAGCCAATAAGCCACAGGTCCTACCCTTTCCAAAATTTGGAAGGGTCCACAGAACTTGGCAGCTAACTTGGCACAAGAGGTCCACTGCAAGGTACTCTTATTGGGTTTAATCCTCACATACACATGGTCTCCTACTTCGAACTCTCGATAAGACCTCTTTTTATCTGCATAGATCTTCTGCCGATCTTGTGTAGCCTTCAGATTTTGTCTTATTTTCTTTACTTTTGATTCCATTTCAGCAAGCATCTCGGGTCCCAACATTAGTTTTATTTCGGGGCTACTCCAATTTATGGGAGTGCAGCATTTCCTTCCATACAAAGCCTCGAAGGGACTCATCTTCAGGGACTCATGATAACTATTGTTGTAAGAAAATTCAACAAGGTACCAATAGTCCTCCCACTTGGTTGGCTGTTGCATCACATACATGCGCAGCATGTCTTCCAATACTTGGTTTACCCGCTCTTTTTGACCGTCGGTTTGAGGATGGTAAGTTGTGCTAAAGTTTATCTGAGTCCCCAGACCAGTAAATAGAGTATTCAAAAATGTTGATGTAAACTTAACATCCCTATCTGAGATAACTGACTTTGGTATACCATGCAACCTGAAAATTTCCTTCATGAATATGTCAGCTATCTGTACAGTCTTATACGTAGACTGCATAGATATAAAATGTGCAGATTTACTCAATCTGTCCACCACCACCATGATGAAGTCATTTTGTTTTTTTGTCCATGGTAAACCTGTAATGAAATCTAGGGATATGACCTCCCACTTCCATTCAGGTACTGGTATGGGCTGCAACAATCCTGCGGGGTGTCGATGCTCTACCTTGACCTGCTGACACTCCAAATATTTAGTTAGATACTCAGCAATATTTTTGCGCATACCGTGCCAAAAATATACTTTTCTGATGGTTGTTAACATTTTCTGGTATCCCAGATGACTTGCATAATTGTTGCGATGGTATTCGTCCATTATTAGCTTCCCTAGGTCTATACAGTTTGGTACATATACCTTACCTCTAAAAGTTAACATCTGGTCATCATTCACTCCATACTCAGAAGTATTTCCATGCTTTTTGGTTTCTTCCATTTGTTGCCATAAGAATTGGTATTCCGGATCTTTTTGTGCTTCTTATTTTACTTGATCTAAGAATTTACTTTCAAGCTGATTGTAGTAAAGCTCATAAACACAATGCAGCTTTCTACTTAAAGCATCAGCCACCCGGTTCTCCTTACCTTTTACATGTTGGATGTCCATATCAAACTCACTTAGAAAAGCATTCCATCTTGCCTGTCTAGAGTTTAAATCAGCTTGCTTGAAGTAACTAGTCAAGTTGCAATGATCTGTTTTTAACACAAACTTTTTACCCAGTAAATAGTGTCTCCATACCCGAAGCGCATGTATTACTACTGTTAATTCCAGATCATAAGCTGAATACCTTTGTTCATGCTCTTGTAACTTCCTTGACTCATAAGCCACCACTTTACCTTCCTGAGATCAGAATTCCCCAACACCCTCTTTGTTGGCATCTGTACAAACTTCAAATTCTTTGTTAGGGTCAGCTACCCTCAAAAAAGGTGCAGTGGTCAAAAGCTATTTCAGGTTTTCAAAACTGTTTTGACACTCAACAATCCACTTGAAGACTTTTCCTTTCCTCTGCAATGAGGTATTGGGAAAAGTGATTCTGGAAAATCCCTCAATAAACCCTCGATAGTACCCAGCTAACCCCATAAAATATTGAATATCTGCTACATTCTTGGGTACTTGCCATTCCAAAATTGTTTTAATCTTCTCTAGGTCAATGGCTATCCCTTCCGCTGAAATGACATGGCCCAGGTATTGGATTTCTGTTTTAAAGAAATCACTTTTGTTGAACTTAGCATACAGCTGGTGTTTCCTTAGCATTTCCAACACAATCCTCAAATGCTCTTTATGTTCTTCCTGGTTTTAGAATAGATTAAAATGTCATCTATAAATATGAGTACAAAATTATCCAGGAAAGGATGAAATATTCCATGCATTAACCTCATAAAGTTTGTTGGTGCATTTGTTAACCCGAAGGGTAACACCACAAATTCATAATGCTCGTACATGGTACGGAATGCAATATTGCAAATATCTTCATCCTTTATTGGGATCTGGTGATATCCAAATCTTAAATCTATCTTTGAAAACACAGTGGCTCCCTTCACTTGATCAAACAGATCATCAATCCTTGGTAATGGATACTTATTCTTAACTGTTAACTTGTTAAGCTATCTATAGTCCATGCACATTCGCATGGTTTCATCCTTCTTCTTCACGAACAACACTAGTGCTCCCCAAGGGGACACACTTGGACGAATGTAACCTTTGTCCAGCAATTCCTGTAGCTGCATTTTCAATTCGGTTAATTCTGGAACGCTCATTATGTAAGGAGCCCTTGATATAGGTGATGCTCCTGGCATCAGCTCTATAGTAAAATCAATATCTCTCCTTGGTGGTAATCCAGGAATATTTTCTGGAAAGACATCCATAAATTCTTGCACCACAGGTATTTTTTCCATCATAGGTGATTTTTCCTTGGAATCAGCATATCCCCCCTGAATAGCATATATTTGGCATCCCTTTCTCATACATTTACCCATTTGGGATGTTGTAATTGGACGTAGCTGTAGTGGCTTCTTGACTCCTTGAATCTTCTTACCTGTTCCATCTTGATTTTTGTAATAAATAATCTCTTCCTTGCAGTCTACTAAGGTTCAACGCTTTTCCAACCAATCCATGCCTAGAAAAACATTGTAGGACCCTAATGGAAATATGTTCAAGTCTACATTTAACTATTGTTCTGAAATTTCCAAAGTACAATTTGGAATTTTGGAAGTTAATTTTCATTTTTCTCCTGTGGCTAGCTGTACCAGCCACGAGTGTTTGAATTTATGTTCTTTTAATTTACACATTTCCACTATATTGGGACTAAGATAACTCAAACTTGCACCTGGGTCTACCAAAATAGAAACAGATTGAGACAGTAATTTACCTTCCAGCTCAATCATTGTCGGCTGAAAATCTTCCTGCCAATCCTTCAACATTACGTTGATTCGAGGAATGTTTCGTGCCACATGGCCAACAATAGAGGCCTCCTGCAAATTTGCAATTGTATCATTTCTAGCTCGCTATGGGCAGTTTTTGTAATAATGTGCCTCACCACAACCCCAACACTGTAGAGGTGGCTTGGTCACCTACCCTTGCTCAGGTTTGCTAGATGCCTCTGTAGGCTTCTCTTCCGCTGGCCAACGAGTCCTTTGATGATTTCTGCCAAACTATTTGCTGACAGAATTATGTGCAGAATTCTTAAAGTTACTACTTTTAGTGCCTTTGAAATTTGAATTAATTTTCTGTACTTTCCTTGGTTGCCAAATTTTGCCAACCTCTCCTTTAACCTTGGACTACTGATAGCACATTATTGCCTTATGAATCACTTTGTCCATGGTTCATGGATTTACGAATTCAATTCGCTCTTTCATATGTGTTGGCAGACTACTCAAAAATCTCTACACCTTAGTTTTTTCCTCTCGAAGGTATGGGACATAACATAACAGGGAGGTGAACTTGGTGATGAATTCATCTGTGGTAATTTGTCCTAGCCTCAAGTCATGGAACTCCTTAGCTTTATCATCATAAAAACGTTTTTTCAGTTACTTGTCTTTAAAGTATTGCTAGAATGATTCACAATCGACGTTTTGTTCTTCAATATTGCTTACCTTTTTTACTTCTTCCCACCATAGAATGGCTTTCTCCCTTAACTGGTATGTCGTTAATCTGGACTTCAGGTTGCTGCTATACTCATACACCTGAAATTACTTGTTCATGCTTATTAACCATGCTTCTGCCACTTCCTCGGCCTCACCATCAAATGTTGGTGGTTTTATTTTTTGAAACTCCCCCTGAAGTTCTACTTTCTTCTTTTTAACCTCTTGCTGATCTGACAAATTTCCAGATTCTACTTCATTATAATTTTTGTTCTTGTTACTTTTCTGGGATGGGCTTATTTCCACCCTGTCAGTGGTGTTATCTCTATTTTTCTGTTCGTCACCTTCTTGCATGCCTATGTCAGTACTAGGGTGCTCCATTCCTTGGTTTTGCTTATCAGACAGGATATTTAATATCTTTTCCTATTCTTGCATCAATCATTCATTATCCCTTCGAACTCGCACCATCTCTTCATGCAATTGTTGTACTGTGTTCAACAACAAACTAGTTTGATGTTGTTGTTCCTCCAACATTCTACTGGTTTGTTGGTGTTGGTCAACACTTAGCTAAACCCACATCTCAGGATTCACCACTGGTTGTGTTTGGGGTTCACCGGTATCTTGCGGTGGTTGTTGCATTGTTCCCTTCTCATTATGTTTTCTAAACTCTCTGTGCATCAGTACAAACACAACTTTAACGTTAGTTGACCCTTAGGATCCTAGCGTATGAATGCTGCTCTAATACCACTTGTCACAACCGAACATATCAACATTAAAAAAAAAATTAAAAAAAAATTAAATAAATTAATTAAATAAAATTAACTTATACTTTATTTATGACACCTGTCATTCATAAGGTTATTATATTACACCATACATAAATTATAAACATCAAGAAACTAACATTTTTTATCCATAGTGTAAAGAGCCTCTAAACTTATTCGAGTTACAGAAATTATTATCTTTGCACATAAAGGTTTTTCCTATTATAGTATGGTCTTATGCCAAGTTCCTTTATCAAATAACCTCGACTTTAAAACTTTACGGTTCAGTGTTCTATTTACAATGCAAACCCTTATCCATGTGGCACTGAGATATTTACCCTTGATTCATTTAAGATTTAGCTAGCACGTCATTGTGAAGTTTAATGACACAATATAGGGTATTAATTCATCGCAACAGCTGTTGGGATTACCGTGCTAAGTTTGCGGGACTCGAGGTTTGATGCCTCACTTACCACCATCAGATGCAATGAGAGATCGATGGTGAGTAGGCAGGCAGGAAGGCCTCGGGCTTTTCACCGCTGCCATACCCTAATTTTTTCATTTCCACGCCGACTTCACTCTATCGGTCTACCATCACTGAGTTGCACAATCCAGTCACTAAGCTCTCGGCTCTCTACCTGCGGATGGACTCCGCGGCTTTCATTTTGAGCTTGTGTAAGCATAAATTGCTTCTGCCATACTTCCAACAATGGAGGTCAGTTCAGAAATGCTACGTTTACTGCAAAAATAGAAAACTCGGATTATAGATACCAAAGGTATGACTCTGTATTTCTTGTAACCTTCTCTCTTGGGTTTAAACAATTCATTTCTTGACATTTTTTCCTGTTTTATTGTATTATTGTATTTAGGAGTTTACCTTCCTCCGATTATTGTTCCAGATAGCTCGTGGAAAGATGCATTAAGAATTTTATCTGTTTGGCAGGTAATGACCAATATAAATATTTTTATATATAAATATGAATTTTACGAGGAAATTTTGTTCCAGATAAATATGAATTTTATCACAAGTCAGAACCTGCTTTATGTCTCTTTTGCAAATTATCCCAAGTTGGCACCTTATTTTTGAGTAAATTCCATAGAAATAGTCTTGACTTGGTTGGGAAAAAAAGCTTCCAAATCAGCTTCCACCACCACTCCGGATTTACCCTTAGTTTATCAGCAATTTGATGAATGTAACTAGCTTTTGGGGTATAAATCCCTGAAGGGGAATATACCCAACATAGAGTGGTCTCCCTATATTTGATTATGATATGTGATATTTTGAGGGAAGTAATATAGTATGTCCATATGCAGTGAACTCCCCATGAAGATCCAGATGGGCCGCACTTTTCCATCCTTGTGGAAAAAAGGTATTCTGATCCTCATCCACAATCTAGTTAAGAAAAAAATAACCCTAATCATTCAGAATAGTTTCTAATTCAGGAGTAAGTCTGAAAATTTTAGCGTAGCTAGCCCATGAATCCAAACCAACTCTAATTTTTTTCCCGTTATTGACTTTCGAGGCAAGGCCGCAACCAAACACATTAAAATAATAAATGATATCTTTCCAAATTACTGGAGTATTTGGCATCCTTTTGTTTGGCCTTCTAATAAAATCATCTAGAGACAGAGGAAAGATGTATTTCCTCAAAATGACCAAGGTCCAATGACTTTCTGTAGATAGGAGCCTCCAAATGACCTTTGTCGAGAGAGGTTTCACAAAAATAAATAGATCCTTTAGGGCCCAACCTACCCATGACTTAGGTAATGCAATATTTTCCCATGCCACCCATACAAGTACAAATTCATATTTTGAACCAGCCCATAGAAGCCTCCTATAGAGTTTTCTTGCAGCTACTAAAGTTCCTTTAGGGACCTTTTGTCATCGCAACAACACCCTCCAAAATTTTTGCTACATTTAAATTTTATAGCCTACCTAGTTGTCATCTCAAGTGTTGCTTTCGTCATCATGTGTTGTTGCATGTCATTCTACATGTTTCAAGTGTTATTTTTCTTTCCTAAGTATCGTTACATTGTTTAGAATATATTGGTTGCACTCAATGGTCATAATACACTTACTAGTTGCAAAATGACACTTTTGGTCGCAGTTGCACATACTTTGTATGTTGCACTTAGAGAGTGCTTGTAAATTGACATTTTGATGTCTATTTATTAGTATTCGATCCTGTCTAAGTTTTACTAATGAGTTGGTATGTGTCGCACTTGATTTTGCTCCTAACTCATAGTGTTTTTCCCTTGTCTTGTCTTCCAGACTTAGACAAAATTCTCTTGGAACAAGTTGGCTTCACTAAGGCTAAGAGATCACATAGAGCACTCTTAAGGCTCAGTCAGAACCCCTTTCCTTGTTCAGACTATGCCATGCACCTCTCTGAAGCACATAACACACTCCCAAGCAACAAGCTCTCCTTTTCTTTTTGAACTGCGACCTCCAACAATCCCCTCTTTCAGTTGAGTGCATGGCACATCAACAGTGCTCAGTCAATCTTCCTTGACCCTTGTCACTATGCCATGCACCCTAATTTGAATGCATGATGCATTAACAATGAACATTAACCTCTCTTAAGCCTTCACACTACACCCTGCGTCGTCTTTGAGACATATGCTTTCCTAGTTGAGCACATGGCGTACCAATAAGCATCATTATGTCTCCTTCATCCTTCACATTATTTCCTACACCCTCCATCAAGATTTCTCTTCCTATTAGAACACATAACGCATCCTCAAGCCTCAACACTCAACCCTTTTCCCTTAACAGTGCGCCCTCCTAGAAGTTCCCTCTTTTATTCCTGAGCACACTAATGAACCATAGTTAGAAATTTTTTATGAAACATGTTAGAATAGGATATTTTTTGGGCTGATGCCCGCTTTCCATGAGTGATATTAGTTGCAGGTGTTCTAGAACAACATGGCGAGGATGCATGAAGAGATTTGTAAAAGGGAGAAGCTTAAGGAGCATTCAAGAACAAATAACACATGAAGTGAGAAGACAAAGAACATTAGAATCCGGATTATCAAAGTGATCCATAAAGACTTCGTATGATTCGAGACCCTTTCGAGGGTAAAGGAAACAACAACATGAAAGTTACATTCAAGATTGAAGACACAAGTGGTAGCACTGTCACCTCTTAATAAAGTCCATGTCATTAGCTTTTATGGGTCCAAGTCAACAATTAGTGACTTGTCATGTTATCAACGCATGATCATGTGGAAATAATGATGTAATTATGTAATCATTGTAAATACAAATATGTGGAAGTCCAAGAGTAATATATGGACAAAAGAGACACATAGAGAAGTCCAAAAGACATATGTAATTCCAAAAGTCATAAATAAGTTCAAATGTCATATAGAAGCCCAAGAGTTGTATAGAAGTCTAAATATCATTAGGAGTTGAAAATTCATATGAGAAACTCAGGATGCATGGGTATATGAAAAGTCACGCCTTTAGTTATAAGATAAGCCTCATTTCTAAAGGAAAAGACTTTTCACCTTGGCTTCTCCCACAAGGCATTACATAGATAGAGATGGTTCTTTTGGATAGCAAGTAGTGGCTCTAATACTCCATTGTTGGAGCTAGTGGTGTTCATTGTACTCATGTTTCTTGGAAATTTTGCTTAGTACTTCAAGTCATTGGCCAACACCATTAACAAGACCCATTTGAGATCCATCCAAAAGACAAGGATGGATTTGAGTACTGATTTGATAAATACTAACCTTCCAACTCTCGAAATCCATTTGAAGCTCTAATGCTTAAGCCTTTTCTCCACTTTGGCCAATGACTACATCTAGTCGTGGTTCCTGTACGAATTGGGTTTTAAAGAAAAGCCCAAGTATTTGAGGTTTTCCTGGAGAGGTTTTACTACAAAAGGTAAATAAATTTGATCCATCCTTGCCTCCCCTTAAGACAATCAAAGGATAGTGTGGGTTTTTGAACATTGATAATCATGCCCACTGCTTTCTAAAAAAGGGCAAGAGAATCCTTGACGGACTCCAAATCTTGTCTCGATCCATTACAAAAAATTAGGATTTCATCCATAAAAATTTAATGTGTAATAAAGAGATTTACCTCCACTTCAATGCCCTGTAGGTCACCCTAACACTTAGTTTCCAACAACATTCTGCTCAACCCCTCAATTGTTAAAAGAAACAAGAGTAGAGACAGGGGACATCCCTAGCTTAGGCCTCTTTGGGCATGAAAAAAAGGATATGTTGATCCATTTATCATAACTGTAAAGGAGGCATTAGTCATACAACCCATAATCCAATTAATAAAAGGGACCTCAAACCCCATAAGTGTTAGAATCATAGGAATATAAATCTAACTGATTTGTCATATGCTTTTGACAAGTCAATTTTGGCAACAATCTCTTTCAACTTCTAAATTTTTATGTTGTTTGTACCTTCTTAGATGACCCTAATAGTTTCGTGAATTTAATGCCCCTCCAAAAAATCAAACTTTTCTTTATACACATTCCTGGACAGAATAGGATGAAGACGCATTTATATGATCTTTTCTATGATTTTGTAAATGCAATTGGATAGAGAAATAGGCCCAAAGTCATCAAAATATTGTGGATCATTGACCTCTAGGATGATATCTATAAAGGTAGAGTTGAATGGGTCATAAATACTCCCATTTAGGTGAGTCCTCAATGACCCACAAAATTTCATCCCCAATTAAATCAAAGAATCCCAAATGGAACTCCACAGTCCAACCATCTAGCCCAGGGATTTTATCCTTATACATTACTTTCAGGAATGCCTCCAGTTCTCCTTTATATATAGGCTCCATTCTAATTATCTTCCTCATCCACAAATCTCGGAAAGAAATGGGAAAGATGGACTATTTCAACAATGGAGGCTTCCTCTGGTGCCTTGAACAAGTTTTGGAAGTAATCCTTTCCGAGGGATGAAATTTCATCAAAATATTTAGCCCTACTTCCATCTATTTTAGGAATTTCCAATATCGTGTTGCCATTTTTCCATCCCTTGGCGTAGTTGTCGAAGAAATTTGTATTCTCGTCCCCACTTTTTAAACATACCGCCTAACACTTCAACCTCCATTTTTCATCATTCTCTTGCGATCTAAAGAATTTTAGCCCAACGAAGCTAGCCAAAATCCCTGAGGTTATGATATGGATAAAGAGTCACCTAACACTACACCTTTCTGCATACATCCTAGGGTTTCATCCACAACCAAATCAGGGGGGAACCATGTCTCGCTGACATGGGAAAGTTATTCCTTCATATATTCTGAAGACTCCTCAAATTAATCAGAAATTAGAGTTCCCAGAGACACAAACGAATAACCTATGATATCCACTAAAATACCTCCATCAATGATACCTGCTAAAAATATCATCTTGGATCCCTAAATTTTTGACCTAGAAAAATTGGCTTGAGACATGCCCTCTTTCAGGGGAAAACCCTTATAGAATTTTGGCAAAAAAATTCCAGTGGATGGAGCTCGTGAAGGTAAAAGAGGGTTATTATTGAACCATACCACCACACTGCTTCGAACGATATCTTCGAGCCTTCTAAATTACTAGAACCATGAGACATCTGACAAAAGGGTTTCTAAAGTATTTGGAGGAGCGTGCTCCAAACCATCTAAAAACAACACTTCCATATGTCTCGGACCTAAATGTTTTCCAGGGTTTTCCTCATTCAGAGTTTCCTCCACACTCCAAATTCCAAGAAGCACTGAATCCACCTGCTACATGTCCGACAAACCAGAAACCCCATCCAGATTAAACAACGTTGATGTGTCATCCAAGTTTGCATGTTATGAGCTATATGGACAATAAACTTTCTCCAAATTTTGTTGAGTGGGCTCAAGGCCCCAAACAACCAAAATATCATGTGGATTAGGATTTAATTCCACGCAACCGTCTCTTTTTACGACAGACAAAAAAAAAAAAAAATCCTCCAAAACACCATATAATCCACACTTACCCCTGAGATAACATGCCTCTGTTACCCTAAACCACATCCACACAAAGAATATCGAGTAGGAAGAGAATAGAAAAAGATCAAAGACCCTGCGACTAGTAGGTTGTGTACTCACACATGTCTCTGACATTATGACTCACCACATAATCTTACCTCAATCTCCAAAAACCGTACAACCCATCCCCTCAATAATTGTTTGGATGTTATCTCTTAAATTTAATATTATTTACACAATGCTAAAAATATGGAAATAATGGAAACCAGAAGAAAAAAACAAGTAAATGAACACATCATCCACACAAATGCATACAAGATATAACATGGGAAATCTAATAAGGGAGAAAATGTAGTTATAAGGTGAGACCCATGCGCTACTATATTTTTCTCAGTTGTGAAATGCAAGGTCAAAGAAAGGGGCACTCATTAGGAGTTGTAGAAATTATACAAACATGTGTATATCAATGGATTCAATCCGATCAAGCAATGTACTAAAGCTAGATATTGAATCCTTCTACAAATCAATTGCGGAAATTAAACACAATCCCCAATCATATGAAGCAAAGAAAGAATCAAATCAAACCACAACAGAAATAATTTTCCTGGGGAAAGCTTGCTGCTCCAAAACCCCTCTATCTTCTATTGTATATTCACCATGGAATCATGAAACAATTACAATGCACTCTTCTCACAAGAGTATCTTGCACTCTCACAACTGTCTCACACTGTCCTGGACAAAACTGGCCAACACTTAGCCAATTATCGGCCTCTAAACAGCCTTCCTTGCTTGCACAATTCCTGATGAATGCAATCCCTATTCTTTAGGAATTTTTTCCTTCCAAAACTGCGCAAGGATCATGGGCAATCCAATGGATGTCTCAATGCATGCAGGCAACCTACTAATCACACAACTAATAGTTAACATACCTTTTTCTCAACTGGGTCTCCACTGGAACTGAAATGCATTTAGTTATTAATAGTAAATCATCAGTTGCATGCCAGATCATTGATTTTGAATAAAATAATATTTATTTCACTTGATCTCTCACTAGTGCAACAGACATTTACAACTAGTTCAACTGACTCTAACTCACCTAACTAAGTTAAATGATTACTCATGCATTAAAATAATGCACCAACTGCAATTCAAAATCCATAACTAATAGAATTACTTGGCATGCCTCACCAACCGCCCTCAACTTGAAATACATGAGCTAACTGAGTTTATCACACTCAGTTAACTGTTACAAGTGATCATGAGATAAGATTACATTTTATTGTCCAATTTAATTAAGGGAAAATTAAATTAGACACTGCACCAAATTAATTAATTAATTTGGCCATCACACTAATGTATCACTAGGACCTATTGGTCCCACTCTAGTGTGTGTGCTGCAATTTCTTGTTGGACTTCAACAGGAGTTACCATGGATATTATGGCCTAAATGACTCCCACATAATTTTCTACTTCCTTTTTGATGCTTAAAAATTCCATGCTTATGCAATTTGTAGTTGCTTTGCTAAATTATGTAACAACCACACTACCAAAAGAATAGGCAAATCCTTCCATTCCTAACAACCTACTATTTCACATAACTTAATAGCCATTTTGGATCATCTAAAATATTATTTAAAGTCCACATGTGACTAGCCTCATAGGTGTGAATAATGTATGTTTATGTGACATCCACTCAATACCATGGTGGTCCAAAGGGTAGGTCAACTTGCAAAAGACATGTTGGAAAATCATAAAGGTAGAAATATTTTCTCTTGTTGATTTTTACTTGTGATTTCCTTGAATTATTATTATCTTTCTTATGTTCTTCTTTTTATCTTAGTTCATCAACTAATTACTAAAACCAAAATGCGGAGATTAAGGACACAAGATGTAGGCACACAACCAGGGAAAAACCCCTATATAGGGGAAAAAATAATCAAGAACTCTTCCTTTAGTAATTCAAATTAGATAGACCAAGACCCTAAACCAAGAGACCTTCCTCCACCACCAAGTCAACCCTTAAATTGTTCTTCCAACCTTCAAAGATCAACTACAACAATATTGCATCAATACTACATCAAGGACAAATTTTCAACCCTACTTCATCATAACTTCAATTCAGCTTCAAGACTGCAATTTTGACCCTCCAAAAACTTTAGTTCATAAGCAAAATAGCAACCTCCTTCTCCTTTGCTTTCCCTTTCCTTCTTCCTTCTTGAATTTCACATTTCTACTACTTCTAACTACTACAATTCGAACTTGTGAGAGATGATCTTCCAAATGAGTGGAGTTGCTCCAATATATAGTGAGTTAGTGAGGTCGATATCCACTTATTAAGGCCGACTTTCCCTTCCTTGAGGCCAACTTGGCAGAGGAGGCCTAAATGACTTATTTTATATTAAAATAATTTTCTTTCTTGACAAATAAATCCCAAGAAGGGTTATTTACATTATGACATGGACAAGGAAACTTGACATAAACCATAGAAGCCTACAATGGAGGATTTGACCTATAAACAATTGACCCAAGCATGAAACCCATGCTTTAATAAGTCAATTTATTTAATAATAAAAAATATTTTTCTTTCTTTTGATAAATATATTCAATTACAATTATGAAAACCAACACTAGTTATATTCATCAACACTCCCTCTTAACTAGGGATGTATTCATAATTACTTATATCTATAGAGATACATGGAAGATCTAAAAATTAACTACGAAGAGTTCATCACACTCAGTGCTACAGACTAGATTCCTGACCAAGGTAATCTATCCGGGTAGAACTAAAATGGAATAAAGCTTTCATCCGTTATAAGTACAATCAGGCTTACGTACTAACAATCAACCTAGGGATATAGGTGCATATATAAGTTCAGAGCTCCAAGACCAATGCCACCCTCCCTCTTCGGGATCTAGACATTGACACATAGGTCAGCCCGATGTCCTCCCAAGCATCTACAAATAGATGCCTCATCTCTACCTAATAAAATAGATATATCCATTTGTCCAAGCATGCTTCCCAAGTGTTCATCCTTATTTATGGAGAGATTTACCTGTTAAAACACAAAGCCTAATAACCAATAAACTTTAAAATATACATATACAAGTAAACACAAACATTCAGGGCTCTTAATCATCATGAAGTCACTTAGTTATTTATATTCAAATATTCGAAAAATTTTCTTCTTTCATTTCTTCAGCAACACCACGAAATCCTAAAAATATTCTAGATCTATTCATGCTTCGATTTTTTCTATCAGGTATCCATCATGACTATCATAATATGCCCTCCCTCTCAACTGGGAAGATGTGTTCTTTTCTTCGAACCATGTTCCCTATTAACTTGGCAAGATCAACCACTTCCTTCTTCTATAACATCAAAGAGCCTTTCATGGCTCTAAACCTTCTTATGACATAACTTCCTTCATCATGCTTATACAAACATATTCATCATCTGAAGATTATGTTCTTGCAAAACTTTAAACATCAAGTACAACCAAATACAAACATTCAGAAGCATGAAGTTAACTATACCCAAAATTATGTCAATACAATGGAAGCATGAAAGCAATCAAACTTTTGACATCAAATACCTAAACCTAGTTAGGTTCATGAGACACATGCTAGACATCAACTTCTTGCTAGGATTTTGTCATAAACCCTAGACTTCACAATCAAGACTTTGAGCAACTCAATCAAGATATGAGTCTCATTATATCTATGGCCTTGATATTACTTTCAGAGATACATGACAGACTCTTCTATGATATATTTCAAACCCTAGAATCCATCTTTGAGGCATAAAGCCTTATATATCATCATTTCAATCAAATACAATTCTACAATGCATCTAAGGGTTCAACAATTTCCATAATTTACATGTTAGACTCTGCTAGGGATTGTTGCAAACCCTAGATTTTATCAACAAAACTAAATCATATCAGAAACAATATCATTATATTCTAGAATATCATTTTTCTACTAAAGTTTTGTTACAAATCCTATAATTCACAAACTATGAGCATCAAGAATTAGGTTAGCATACTCACATATACATATCTAGGATTTTATGAACTAATGTTTCTCATTAATCTCTACTAGGTAAACCCAAGACACAAACATCAAAGTTATAAATATAACGAATTTTATCTAGGTTAGGGTTTCAATCAAACATATGAACATACACCTCAGGTTTCATTCCTATGAGCTTGCTATAGATATTATTAAGGGTTTTGATCATAAACCCTAATTCAGCAAACCCTAAAAATCTAGGGATTCAATACATAACTTTAGATAACAAACCCTAAAGGACTAGGGTTTTTATCATAACACTACCAACACCCTAAACATAAAATGAATAGGTTTTCTAGATTTCATTAACAACCCTAAGTAAACTAGGGTCTCATAATCAATATTAACACACCCTTAGGTTAGGGTTTTACAACGAACATTTTAGGGTTCGACAAGAAAAATCAAAAGATAATAGAATTAGGGCAGATTCAGTCTAATGATTAGTCACGCTAACAAGAATATTTACAATTCAGAAACCCTATGCATAGCATTGTCAGTAATGTAAAGCAAATTCTAAAAGAAAGAATGAATGTATCTTTTGCATCAAGAGAATTGTATAACAATTAGCTTATATTTTAAGATATATCATTGATTTTATTCTTAACAAACCTTATCGGACATCAATTATTAAAGGGTAGAACTTATCCCATGCTTCAAGTCTATCCTTAAACTGTTCTCCCAACCTTCAAAGATCAACTGCAATGATATTGCATCAACCCTGCTCCAATATTGAATGAACACTGCATCAAGGACAATTTTTTGTCCCTATTGCATCAGAATTTCGGTCCAACTTCAAGATTGCAATTTCGACCCTCTAGCAGCTTCAGTTCCTTTGCACGTGTGAGACAAGAGAGCTACAATTTCGAATTCCTAAGAAAAATAATGACCTCCTACTCCTTCACTAGCCCTTTCCTTCTTCCTTCTTGAATTTCACATTTTATTGCTTCCAAATACTGCAATTCGAACTTATGAGAGATGGTCTTCCAAATGAGTCGAGTTGCTCCAATATATAGTGAATTAGTGATGTTGAATTCCCCTTGTTGAGGCCGACTTGTCCTTCCTTGAGGCCGACTTGGTGGAGGATGCTTAAATGAATTATTTTATATTAAAATAATTTTCTTTCTTGACAAATAAGAAGGGTTCTTTACATAATGACATGGATACGAACACTTGACATAAACTCTAGAAGCCTACAATGGAGGCTTTGACCTATAAACAATTGACCCAATCACGAAACCCATGCTTTAATAATTAAATTTATTTAATAATAAAATTTATTTTTCTTTCTTTTGATAAATATATTCAAATACAAATATGAAAACTGACACTAGTTACATTCTTCAACACGATTGAGGTGATTTTTGCATCGTTGGGAAAATTTTGGCGTGTAAAGCAACTTAGAGGGGTTGAGCTAAAAGTATTAACCCCCAAAAGTATCATTTAATGTCTCAGATTGTTTATGAAAGTTTTTAGACCTCAAATCACTAAAGTGACATGTAAAACAGGTTTTGCAAATCAATTCCTCCAAATTTTCCATTTAAAAAATACCAAAATAAATGAAAATTTATATTAATGATCCATCCAAAATTGTTCAATAAAATAATAAAGAAACATTATATAATTTTCTATTAAACAATGCCATTTTTTATCTCATTAAAGAAATTGGCTCTTATAATATGTGTTAGATTCCCTAGACATCTCCACATGAGTATTTACATCTCCCACTTCAATGGAGGGTGTATGATTATTTATTGAAGTTCTAAGCATGATTTCTTTTGATTACAAAGGTGGAATTATATAATAAGAATTACTTTTATACTATTTTCAACAATGAAATTTGTTACTTCACTATTTTTAATATAAGGCACATTTAGCGTGTGGGGATTTGGATTAACAGTGAATGGATGCATTGTTGAAACACTCTTTTTGATTAACTACACTTCAATTCATCCGTTGTGTCTTTATTCCTGCTCGCCCTGGTTGTAGGCTTCGTTGGCCATATATGGACAATGGCGTCGTCCCTCTTCAACAGTTCTCCCTCAGTTTTTTTTTCTTTCCATTTTCACTCTTGGCCCTATCATTCCCTGCGGCGACTCCGCCTCTCGCGATGCCCTGCAGGAACCCTCAGCCCATCTGCTCCACACTGGTCTCTGTCATTTTGCCTCCCTCATCTCCTTCACATTCCCTCATTTCATCCTCCTCCATGCCATGACGCCACCGTATGTGATTCCACAGAGGTGGAGGTTGTGGCTCCCATTCACGCCATGGAAAAGCGGACTATGGAATTTTCCCTAGACTTTGATGCGCTGGAGGTCTTGGACCCTATGCCTATCTGCCCACATCTCCCTACGCCTTCCTGAATCTTCGTATTTCCCATTTGGTTCAAGCTCCAGGAAGCAGATGCGTAAATCCACAATGTCATCCTCCTTCCTTCATCAACCTCGCAAGATGATGGCACTACCTGTCAAGACTGCAGAGGAATCCTCGACAGTGGTGGTGGTAGCAATTCAGCTGAAAGTGGAAAAGACATAGAGATTGGTGCTCGTTCAGCCTCCACTCCAAAGTTGGACCCCCAGATGTCCAAGCCCACAGACGACATCTCCGACTATAGGTACTTCATCGAGGAAGAGCATCCTCCCTAGCCTATGCAGGATGATAAGAAGAAGCAAGCCTAACGCCATGGTTCCCACTTGGCATGGTTTTTCTGGTTATGTTCTAGTTTCTTTGTCGTTTTACTTTTTGCACTGCATAATTATATACTCGGTAATTTTGTTCAACATAGGTTCCCCCCCAGAGGCAAAAATTTTCATGCTACTTGGACTGGTTTCCCCTCCTGGGGCAACCCCATTTTTGTTTTTTTGAATTTCCTATTTCCCAGCGGAATTGGCTAACTCGGAAATTCCAGTTTGTTTGATGAATTGTAACACTATCCTTTTGTATGATATAATAGAAGTAGCCATATTCAGAGAAAAAAAAAAAAAAAAGACGTAGACTAGGGTCTCATAATCAATATTCACACACCCTTAGGCCAGGGTCTTACAATGAACCTTTTAGGGTTCCACAAGAATGATCAAATGATAATAGAATGAAGGTAGATTCAATCTAATGATTAGTCACGCTAACAATAATCTTTACGATTAAAAAAACCTAGAAATAAAGATGTTAGTAATGTAAAGCAAATTTTACAAGAAAGAATGACCATGCCTTTTGCATGAAGATAACTTTATAACAAAGCTTATAGTTTAAGACATACCTTTGAGTTGTTTCTTAACAAACCTTGTCAAATATCAATTCTTAAAGGGTAGAACTTCTTCCATGCTTCAAGTCTATCCTTAAAATGTTCTTCCAACCTTCAAAGATCAACTACAACGATATTGCATCAACCCTGCTCCAATACTGCATCAAGGACAAATGTTTGACCCTACAACATCAGAATTTTAGTCCAACTTTAAGACTGCAATTTCGACCCTCAAGTAACTTCAGTTCCTTCGCACGTGTGAGACAAGAGTGGGATAATTTTGACTTCCTAAGAAAGTAACGACCTCCTTCTCCTTCGCTAGCCCTTTCCTTCTTCCTTCATTAATTTCACATTTTTACTTCTTCCAACTACTGCAATTCGAACTTGTGAGAGATGGTATTCCAAATGAGTCGAATTGCTCCAAAATATAGTGAGTTAGTGAGGTCGAATTCCCCTTGTTGAGGGTGACTTTTGCTTCCTTGAGGCCGACTTAGTGGAGGGGGCATAAATGACTTATTTTATATTAAAATAATTTTCTTTCTTGACAAATAAATTCCAAGAAGGGTTCTTTACATTATGACATGGACAAGGAAACTTGACATAAAGCCTAGAAGCTTACAATGGAGGCTTTGACCTATAAACAATTGACCCAAGCATGAAACCCATGATTTAATAAGTCAATTTATTTAATAATAAAATTTATTTTTCTTTCTTTTGATAAATATACTCAAATACAATTATGACAACCAACACTAGTTACATTATTCAACATGATTGAGGTGATTTTTGCATCGTTGGAAATATTTTGGTGTGTAAAGCAACGTAGAGGGGTTGAGCTAAAATTTGTAACCCTCAAAAGTTTCATTTAATGAGTGAGATTGTTTATGAAAAAATTTAGACCTCAAATCACTTGACACCTAAAACACGTTTTGCAAATCAATTCCCCCAAAATTTCCATTTAAAAAATACCAAAATAAATGAAAAATTATATTAATGATCCATCCAAAATTGTTAAATAACACACTAAAGAAATATTATATAATTTTCTATTAAATAATACCATTTTTTGTCTCGTTAAAGAAATTGGCTCTTAAAATATTTGTTAGATTCCCTAGACATCTCCACATGAGTATTTACATCTCCCACTTTAATGGAGGGGGTTCATAGCTATTGAAGTTCTAAGCATGATTGCTTTTGATTACAAAGGTGGAATTATATAAAAGAATTATGTTTATATTCTTTCCAATAATGAAATTTGTTACTTCATTATTTTTAATATAAGACACATTTTGCCTATGGGGCTTTGGATTAACGGTGAATGGATGCACTGTTAAAATACTCTATGTGATAGATCACCATTTCAAAACCCTCACGAGTATTAGCATATGAAAAAAAATACAACATACTTTTAAATTTAAAATAGAATTTACATCAAAACATTATATTTACATATCTAAAAAATGATTTTTTTATAGTTTGTATTTATTTGTATGTTAATTATTTGTCATTCATTAGATCATAATTTAAGCATACAAAGCATATAGATAGCAATGTTACTGTCATGGTTTTCCATAAGGGAAACCATACCAACAATAGTAATGTAACGTTCTTTTGTTTATAAAAGTTAACCAAACTAAACCTACTGCGTGTGTATCACTGCATCAAGACAAATGTATGACAAAGTTATCAAAAAACTTACAAATAATGAGTTTGGTGTAGTTATCAAATCACAATTTTGAAACATAGGGGAAAGTAAAATAAAGTTCACAAAACATAAACATGAAATAACATGAGACTTGGGCCTGCATTAGTCCTCAGAGGAAGTAGCTGGGGTGGGATATCGAGTGCTTAGACCTATTGGGGAATGTCTCCTACATTGAAGATGCCTCTCAATGACAGCGAGTTGAGCATCCACGCTGACCAAATAAGAGCACTGGTGTTTTTAAATTTGTTAGATGTTGTTGAGGTAGGCTATGATTTTGTGACAACATTTTTTGGTCATCTAACCTTTTATTATTAGATGAAACCAAGTACACCATGTAAGACCAATTTTACCCTAAGTAAAATTGCTTTCACTATGTGAAATAACATAGTAAAACACCTTTATTAAGTTGTTTATGGTCTAAACAGGAAACCCCAAAAGGAAATAATAAACAAATCTACATTTGTTTATATTTCCTGGTCATATTTAACCCAAAACAAGGAAATTAATTAAATAAATCATTATTTATTTGATTATTTCCTAAGAATAAGTTATTTAAATCATTATTTAAATAATATTCCTAGTTAAATTTGACTAAATTATTTCTAAATAATTAAATAAATCATTATTTATTCAATTATATTTCCCACCATTTCCCTAAAATAATAAATAAATCATTTATTTATTTATTGTTTATAAATAAAGGAATTGACCCAAGTCAAAAATCCTTTTCCCTCCAACAAATATAATAAAATATTCCTAAAGGGTGGTTCTAGAATTTGATTAATAATATTTTATTCATGCACCAAATTCTAGATAACCCTAATATTTTGTTATAAATAGAAGGGTTTTCCCCATTCATTAGTCACCTTCCATTGCATTAGATCACTCTAGATCTATACTTGGTCACTTTCTCCATTTTTGCCTTTTGAGCTCCCTTTGAGTTCTATGTTTGTCTGGGTTTTCTATACCAACAAGAGAGAGAAATTTTAGATCTAAAATGCTGAGGACTTTCAAGAAACCATCCCATTGAGGAGAACCGGAAATACACCTTTCTTGTTTTCCTCTCAGGTGCCCCCTTTTAATATAATATAAAAATTCTTTCAAATACATTGTTCTTGTCTTGTCTATTGGATGCATGGAGCCACATTTTACTTTATCTGCTTAATGTCTTTTATGCTTAGATTTGGATTTGTGTAGCATTATTTGGATCACTTAATTACAGATTTAAAGATATTTGGCAGCCATAATCGATGTTAGGGCTATTTGTTATGCATAGCTAAAGTGATCTTTTACGACGAAAGATTCATACTAACAATTGGCGACTCTGCACGGGTTTATTTTGCGACCGCTGTCGTTTTATCTATTCCTGCATATCTGGCTGTTTCAGACCCTAGGGTTTCTCTTCAGTTTTCTGTTTTTCCTATTTTTATGGTGCTTTCCACCCCTAAAACCCTCAAACATTAAAATTTTTAACTTCCATGTGTTTCTGGCCCTATTGCGTAGGTGAAAGGCATCAGTTGCAGCTGAGACGACAACTTTTTCTGAAATATGCCGCCGAGAGACCCGGATCTGCAGGTCGCACTTATCGGCCCAAAAACTGTGACCTGGCCTTGAGGTCGCACTTTTCTGCCCCAAAACTGCAACCTGGACTGCAAACAGGTCAGAACCTGCGACCTGCACTTTTTTCTGCAATTTTCTAACACTTTTTCTGGGTTTGTCTGAAGCTTTTGTCAGGGTTTTCCAGCCTTTGTCTCTGCCCATTTAGACATTTTTCTGATCTGTTTCACTCAATTAAGTGGGAATCTTGTCCCTTAGGGCTCTAGTACCCTCCACTTTTTGTGGGAGAGTTTTCGTTGTTTCAGAAGTCTGAATTTCCAGAGTTTCAGCCTTATTTCTTTCAGATTTGATACCTCCTTTTCAGATCCCTTTAGATCAGCTCTTATCCCTTTCAAATCACCTCATATAGTTTTGTTTGGGTTCATTTCTAGGGCCACCTCCTTGTCCCTTCTACTTTTAGCTGATCCCCTCCTTTCTAGCAGCAACCTTGCCTCTGCCTCTTTGCTGTTCTCTGCACCTCTTTTCAACAATTTTCTCCTTTAGATCCCCATCCCTCCCGACCTTAGATCTATCGGCCTCTTTTTAGCGTGCTTTGATTAGATTTTTTCCCTCTTATAGACTAGTTTTGAGAGACCCGCCTTCTTGGGTTAGATTGATGCATTGCTAGCTATTAATTTTTTGTTCTTTCAGTCTTATTTACTGCAGATTTATTTTCAGTTACGCAACACACTTTTTCTTTTACTCTCAAAACATCTGGGTTTAAAAAATTAAAATTAACGCACGCCACACACTGACCCTAAGTGAAGAAGAGCGTGGTTAACACCGCCTGGAAAATACTTTAAAATAAATTGACACTGCACCTCTTTGCCCTTGTTTCGACATTAACCTCACTTGATTTTGCACCTCCCTGCCCTTGTCGGTTTTTCTTCTTCCAGTCATCATTGCGCCTCCAAGGCATTTGTCCTGGAGACTTCTTGGCCTTCACCCTCAGTTTCTGGTTGGTTGACTTCCTCCTTCTCGTCGTCATCGAGCAAGTCCTCCCTTGAGTCCGTACTCCGACTCTTCCTCTGATTGTTCGGGTTCTCCCCCTACTCCTGGTTCTCCCCCTGTTACGTTCACCGTGTCTAGTTCAGGGCCTAGCGCTAGCGACAACCCCAGTTCTACTGCTAGGTCCGTTTCCAGTGGAACCACTACAGGACCTACCTCGACTGCCCCGTTGCTCCCTTATATGGCCGGTCTCAGTCTCCCCGACTTCAATCAAATGATCAATGATCCTATTCGCCACTATGTCAGTTGGCCTGCTATGCCAACCAAGCTCCCCTCCGACATTCCCAAGTTTGAAGGCCTTGCTAGTGAAGATCCCTCCAACCATATCTGATCTTTCCACATGTGGTGTTCCTCCAATTCCATCACCGATGACTCCATCCGTCTTCACTTGTTCCAACGCACGCTTACCGGCGAAGATTATAAATGGTATGTTGATCAAGCCACCTCTTCCCATACCACCTTTGCGACCATTGCCCAAGCCTTTTTATCTTATTTCCAGCTCCCTCTCCGATATGACACTGGTACTGAACTCTTGACTTCTTTTCATCAATCCTCTTCGACCCGCCTTTCCGCTCATGTCCAGGAATGGCGAAGAAGACGGAGCTTATGTCGTGCTCCCCCCTTTGAAGATTAGGTTTATATGGACTGGTTCCTTTGCTCTCTCTTACCTCCCATTGGCAAAGATGTCACATCCCATTTTCCCCAAACCAAAGAAGCCGCCCTCCAAATAGCCTTCAAATATGACCTTATCTATGCTCAATCTGGTTATGTTTATACCGTCCTTCCTGACCTCCCCAAACCCGGTGGCCCTAATGCCCCAAGGGCATCTCACTCTACCGACGGTATCGTTGGAGCTCTGTCACATACCTTTGCTCAACCTCTTATGGGTTATGGTTTCCCTCCAGGAGGGGCCAACACCTCCGGCACTTTTCCCCCTCTAGGTAGCATGTATCCAGGATACAGCATGCCTCCTCCTTTTGCCCACCCTCCTGCTTACCTCAATTTTTTCCATCCTACCCCTTATCCTTACCCACGGCCTGGTGTCCCAACTCCTCCAGCATTTGGACTTCCCACTCCCTTGCCTTCTCTACCCTCGCAACCGCACTTACTACCTCCTCCAGGGCAAGTATTTGCGCAGCAAGGTGCACCTAATTCTCTTCCTTCTCAAAGAAAGAGGAAATGCAATAAATCTGCTTCTAGTAATCGTGGATCCAATCCTTCCAGTATTGATTCTAACACTACCAACCAGCCACAGGGCTCTCAGCCCAAGCCGGACAGGCCGCTGCGCACCAATAAGCCATGTTCATGTTGCGGTGTTTATGGTCATTACACTCGCGATTGTCCCCTATTACCACAAATGCGGCAGATGTGGGAGTCTCGGGCCACCGTGCGGGGACAACATTACTCCCCTATTGTCCCTCCTAATACGGCTACTTCTCAACCCGCTGTGTTTACCGATCCTTTCCCTCAACAAGGATTCATGGCTACTCAACCACCTCATGCCCCGGTAACCACTCAACCTTCCCCTTCTAGTTCCTCTGATTACCAGATTCTCATGATGGCCTCTCACCATTGACCTTAACCTTCAAACTCGGTCTCGTCAGTACTCCATGCCTCCCATTCCGTCTGTCTTCGAGTCCCCATCTTCCGGTCCTACAGAGCCTCTTTCGACACCCAATGGTCCCTCGCAAATACCTCCGCCCAAAGCTGAGGTTCATACCAAGATTCCTAAAGGCCCATTACGCTGAAATGCTGCCTTTGGTCGGGTTGCCCATTCATATAGCATAGTAGATGATTTGGCACAATCTCATGCTGCCATTTCAACACTGGAACTCCTCCAGTCATGTCCTTCTCAAAAGAAGGCTCTACTATCTGCCGTGGGTGCTGTAGATCCTGTTGATGACCAATTTATTATATTTGATGCCCGTCAGTCAGACCATCCCCCACTTCCCACTTCTGTTGCTTTCCAAATCCCAGTCAAAATCTGAAATGCAACCGTCGCTCGGTGTATTATTGAGGAGGGGGCATCTACCTGCGTGATGTCTGCTTCAGTTTGGAAACAACTCGGATCTCCTGAGCTGGCCCCTTCCACAATCACCCTTCGTGTGTGGGATGGCCATGCCTCCCAACCCATTGGCCTATTCCGTAATTTTCCTATCACTCTTGCGGGAAAGACTGTTTGTGTTGACGTTGAAGTTATCGACGCCCCTCTTGACTATAACATTCTTTTAGGGCGTAGTTACACCTATGCCATGTCTGTCGTCCCATCCGCAGTCCACCACAAGGTGTTTTTCCCACATAATGGAAAGATTGTCACTATTGACCAGTTGACATATCATGAACCAAAATCTCAGACCTCCCCTGAGTTCACCATCTCTACTGTCACCAATAAGCAAATTGTTGATTCTTTGACCAGTGTTTCCCCTGGCGTCTACAAAGACTCCTCCTTGCTTGGAACTTTCCCAGGTCCTCCCCCTCCTCTTGTCGTTGATCCCAGCTTAGCGAATATTTGCATGATGCAATCGTCTCAGGCTGACCTTCCACAACCTGCTTCGGCTAGTCAGCAACCTCAATCTCGCCCACCGCAACCTGCTCCTAGCCCTTCGCCTCAGCCGACCGAACCTCTTCCGCCTGGACCTTCCTATCCACCTCACACTTAGGAACCTCCCTACCCTCCTGAGTCGGTTCTCCCAGGTCTCCACCATATGGGAGTCGTCCCTCCTAGCCATTACCCTGCCGGTCATATACCTTTCCTTACTCCCCCTCCCGGAGTTTATTCGGTTCCCGTCATGGCTACCCTTTCCCTCCCTAATTTAACCTTGGGAATACCGGTATGGTATATTACTCCTCCACCCGAGACCCCACCCGGCCACCCCAAACCATACATTGTTGTGACACCAGTTCAACTGATGCCCTTCACTCCTTCCACCGCTACGATGCCCCTAGCCCCTCCGTAAGACCATCCTCATGTTGTGACAACTACGGGCAAGAAAAGAAAAGCTCGCAAGGGGGCATCCAAAGACAAGGCCACCGCACCCGACCCTACCCCTCCTCCACCCGCCAAGCCTTGTGCCTTGTGCGATGGTATCGTTCATGCCACCCATACTTGTCCTAAGTTGCCCCGTATCCAACCCATGGTTAAAGTTGCGTTCCCTGAATCTATGATCCCTGAAACCGCTGTTTCTTCCTCATCCACAACCAAGAACCCAAAGACTCTTCGCACCAACAATCTCTGTGCTCTGTGTGGTGTCCATGGCCATTACTCTCACCATTTCCCTCACCTCACGCATTACCGAGCCTCTTTAGAGGTCATTCACGAATACGAAGTTGAACAAAATCAATCTACCTCTCCCATCCTTTCTCAATATGCGTCTAAATTACTCAAGGATCCCCCTGCTACCATTGACATTCCTCCCCCTGATGTTGAGATGTCAGAACCTGCTGCCCCCCTTCTCTACCTTTCATCATCTGCACGACCCTCGGAGTACATTCCCTTTGAATCCACTCCATCTGTTTTGCTTGATCCTCCTTCAACAACATCCTTGGACTTTACATGCTTTGACCATCTTTTTACTTGTTCTTCTGTCATCTCCCGCGACGATCCGTATGTGCGCCTTTCTTCCCTAGCTGATGATTTTGGTAACTTTGCAGTGTCATGTGGTTTCCTCGACCTTTCCCTTTCCTCCCATAACCAGGATAATACCATCCATATCTATGATGTTCTTCACAGCATGAGTTCCCGCTCTCCCTCCCATAGTTCTCATTCATCTCCCTCTAGTCGATCTATGAGTCCCAGACTTCCTACCCAGATTACTTCCCCCCATAGTCGTCATTGGATGTCTACCCTATACTCACGCTGCCATCATTATTCTCCTTCCTCCCATTTCTTGTCTTGTGACACTATTCCATCGGCCTTATCGTCCACACATTATATCGGCTATGCAATGGGGCAAGTCGTTATTCCCAGAATCTCGCCTCGGCCGCATGGGCCATCTTTACCCCCTTACATACCCTCGTTATTGCAAATGGCGTCTGCATTGGTAATGCCACCAATAATCAGATCGAATATGATGCAGTACGTCGTCTCTTAGCCGATGCCCTCTCTCATCACATCCTCCATCTGCACGTTCGTTTAGATTCCCTGCTTCGTGTCTTACAACTTAATGGTGTCTATCGTGTCCATAACCCTATCCTATTTAGACAATATTTACGAGTGAAACTTTTGATACGTGAATTTAGATTCATCACTTTCAACCATATACCTAGAAGTCAAAATCACTACGTAGATCAAATTGCAAATCATGTTCTAGACTGGCATTTATCACACACAAGACAATGACATTTCACACCATCAACACAATGCATATACGTAATATATATCATATAACATGCTTTTTAGAGTCCATCTACTCTGAAACATATCACATGCCCATAACATGTTACAAAAAAAGAATTACAAAACTGGGGGGCACCACTTGCCCCTACATACACACTGGGGGGCACCACCTGCCCTACATCTAATCACTTTCTGGAGGATCCCGAGCTAATGGCGCTGATCTCGCAGCTCGTAGATCACGCATAGTCTGACTGGCCATCGCCATGCGTCGCATGATGCCTCGCCACTCCGAGGGTAGCCCAATACATAGCTCTATGTATTGGTCGTCTAAATCCTGCCAACCACGCTCTGACACACCAGTCAGCAGCCCCTCACATCTACGACAAATTTCCTCCAACAGAGCGGCCATATCCTCGTTCTGTGCCGTCCTTGATCCACTTGCACCTGTAGCTCTAGCCGTTGCAGGTCGTCCCATATATCCGGCCGGTTTTACCGGAGCTATATATGCATTCCAAAAAGTATAAAGATCAGTACCATGAATACTATTCACAAACTTTAAAATGCCCACAACAGATTAGTTACTTGTCACTTACCATCGGGCCCCCATACTCAACCAGGCGGAATCGACAAGTCCAGATCTCCCCAATAACTCATCCCACTATAGGGATAGTCGTCTATGTACAATGGCATCTGATCCCAATGGGCGAAGAAATCTGGTTGGAACACCCGTCCGACCGCCCCTCCTCCTCCTCTACACAGTAGTCGTCCCCACCGACGCATTCGGGGCTCTCTCGGACCCCCATTAGGTAGTTGTACACAAGGTCATAAGGTCGGGATCTTCTAAAAAAAGGAGCACAATATCGTCCTGTAATATCCCGTTTCCAGGATATTTCAAAAACACACCAAACTCCAACCAGAGATTGACTGGGAGGGCATTTACCAGATATGTCGCCTCCAGAAGAGGACGAGATCCGGAGGCTATCTGGCCCTTTCCAGACTCTGTGTAAGAGTGATAGAGAACACACCAAGTGGTATAGAACTGGAACATACCATATCATACGGCAATATAGAAAATGCTAGAAATATAACATGGAGCAAGTACTCATAAAAACGTCGGGAACGCTAAGCCATTTTATTAATCTGAGAATATAATGAAATACAATAGATGATCAGAATAATAGCACCTATTCTTGCTCAAGGCAAGTGAAGAACTTTCTCAGAAAACAGGAAATGGCTGCTACAAGAACTACGTCCCAGCTGCTGCGAAACTGCCGTAAAACTGCTGCTGCTGGAATGGACTAAGGCTAGGGGCTGATCCCCTTGCCGGAATGAGCTAAAAATCTGCAGACCCCCTGAACTCACCACCCCGGACCAAACCCAGAAACCATATAGAAAATGGTCAGCCTCCGAAAATCACCACAGAAACCCTCCTCAAGGAAATACGCCGTCCAGGAAGGCTCAGCGTAGATGCCAAAAGATAAAAGCTGAAACGGTGCCACAAACTCCTCAAGAAACCTCTTGCCAGCAATACTGATCCTCTCCTCTAAATACCGACTGAAACTCCTGCAGAAAATCCCCGCAACGGAACACCTCCAACTAGAACTGCGTCCTCTCTCCTAGGGACTGCGCAGTCACAAATAGAGCCCAGATCCTCAGCAAACAACCAACCAAATATCTCGCTAAAGACTGAAGGAAAAACCTTTCCTGAGCAGGCACTCGAAGTCCCTCAGGGCTAAGGGCGAGATCTCCGACCGGAGACACTCAACGCACTAAACATTGCTGCAGACAGGCTAAACAGCCAGCGTGCTCAAGAAGACAAAACGTCTAGCTCCAATATCATCAACACAAGAATGCCAAATGAGATGGCTCTCCCACCTTTTATAACACTGGCCCTCCTCAAAAACCCTAACGTGGTCCCTCTCTCTCCCACGTGCTCCTCATAAGACTGCGCAGAAGCTCCTAGAGGCTACGTGAGCCTCCTCTCATACGTGGTGTGGATCCCCAAGGCTCCCCCTTAAGTTATAACGTTGCATCTACTAGGGAAACACTTTATTTTATTAAAGTGAGTTAGACCCCTTTTTCTCACTTTTATTTATTAATAAACTATAGTCGGCGAAACTATACAAAATCAAATATTCCAATTAGCAGTGCTAATTAGGAATATTACAGTCTCCCCCAGCAAAATGTTGCTTGTCCTCAAGCAACTGAAGTGATGGATGCTGCAAAATCTTCTCATTCTCCCAAGTGGCATCCTCATCCAGCAAATCCTTCCACCTCACCAAGAATTCCCGGACCGTCTTGCTCCACAGCTGCCTCTCCCTGGTATCAATAATAGCCTCTGGCTGCAACACCAAATGCCCCTCATCATCCGTGGGTGGTAGCTCATCCGTGACTGTCACCTGCTGGCCCAATGCCTTTTTCAAGCATGATACGTGAAAAATGTTATGAATCTTGCTGCCTTGGGGCAGTTCTAACTCATATGCAACCTGTCCAATCCTGCGTATCACCCTGTATGGTCCATAAAAGCGGGGCTTGAGCTTCTCAACCCCCTTCTGCTTAAGTGATGACTCTCGGTATGGTTGTAATTGTAGGTAGACCAAGTCCCCTACCTCAAACTGTCTCTCCACCCGACCCCTATCCGCATACAGCTTCTGCTGATTCTGCGTTGTGGCCATGTTATCCTTGAGAGCTCGGAGGATGTCCTGACTCTCTTGGATCCAAATCTTGGCTCTCGGAGCCTTGCTAGCACCAAACATCACGTCAGCAAAAGATAAAGGATGATACCCATACAAAGCATAGAATGGTGACATACCAATAGTAATGTGATGTGTCGTGTTGTAGCAATACTCTCTGAGATGCAGCCACTTCAGCCACGCTCGTTGTTGTCCACTGACATAGTTACGCAAGTAGCCGTCCAGCCACTTGTTAACTATCTCTGTATGTCCATCTGTCTGTGGGTGATAACTAGTGCTCGGTGTCAACTCTATCCCCACTAATCGAAAAAGCTCCTGCCAGAATCCGCCCATGAAGTGGTTGTCCCTGTCACTGATAATGGTCTTAGGTAGACCATGCAACCTGAAAATCTCCTTGAAGAACAGCTCGGCCACCTGTGCTGCTGTGTGGTGCGCGGATATGGCGAAAAAATGAGCATACTTCGTCAGTCGATCAACGACGACAAAGATGCAGTCCTTGCCCTGCACCATGGGCAACCCTGTGATGAAGTCCATCGATATGCTCTCCCATTTCCCCTCTGGAATGGGAAGAGGCTGCAACAACCCTGCAGGATGGCTCATCTCTCCCTTGTTCCTCTGACAAACATCGCACTCCCTGACATGTTGGAGTACGTCCTCCTTGAGGCCCTTCCATGAGAACCTCTCTCTAATGGCCCTATAGGTTTTGGTAAACCCCTGATGGCCAGTCAATGGAGAATCATGAGATGCATGGAGTATTTTCTTCTTAAGCTGAGATCCCTCAGTCAAGAAGATCCCGTCCCTGTAGTAGATAATCTCATCAACCACCCTGTACCTATCATATGTTACCTGCCCATACAGCACCTCACATGCAAACCTGTCCTTGGAGTACTCTACCAACAATCGAGCCCTCCAATCTGTGTCCAAACTCATAAGAGATAACGTGGCCGGTCTACGTGAAAGGGCATCTGCTACCACGTTATTCTTGCCTTTGACGTACTCTATGTCAAAGTCATAGGCTTGGATCTTACTGATCCACTTCTGCTGCCTCTCCTGCAACTGCTTCTGCTCCAGAAAGAACCTGAGGCTGTTGTGATCGGATCTCACCCTGAATCTACTACCCACTAAATACTGCCAGTATTTGGCCAATGCATGCATAATGGCCAACATCTCCTTGTCGTATATGGAATACAACCTCTCATGCGGAAGGATCTTTCAGCTCTCAAAAGCTATAGGATGACCACCCTGCATCAATATTGTGCCAATCCCATCTCCTGACGCATCACACTCCAAGACAAATGGCTGCGTGAAATCTGGCAATACAAGCACGGGGCAGCTACTCATCACCTCCTTGAGCCTATCAAAGGCTCGCTGTGCTGGTGCATTGGTCAGCCCAAAAGGAATAACCAGAAACTCGAAGTGCCCATAATGACACCTGAAGGCGGTCTTGGGAATGTCCTGTTCCCTCACGCGTATCTGATGGTACCCAAATCTCAAATCAATCTTTGAGAAGAACTGTGCTCCTCTCAAGTCGTCCATCAACTCATCGATCCTGGGAATGGGGTACCTGTTCTTCAGGGTCTTCTTGTTCAGAGCCCTGTAATCAATGCACATCCGCAATGTGACGTCCTTCTTCTTCACCAACACCATAGAAGAAGCAAAAGGACTCGTGCTCGGCCGAATGTGCCCAAGGGCCAGCAACTCCTGAATAGCTCGCTCAATCTCATCCCGATAGGCCTTGGGATGCCTATAAGGTGTGGTGATCATGGCCTGTATGCCCTGCTCAAGCTCAATGGTATGCTCAAACCCCCGATCCGGTGGCTACCCTAGCGGAATATCCTTGAATACTATGGCGTACCTGTCAAGGATGGTCTATATCTCTGGGTGCACTGCCTGTCCCGTAGTCGCTGCCTCTGATGCCCGCAGCTCTACTACCCACTCTATATCTCCCTTACGGAAGGTTGCCTCCATTCGATGAGCCGAGACAGTCTGAGGCGGATATGTGTGTTGTCCTCGTATCTTCTCATGCCTCCCTGTCTTGGGATCATCCCACTCCATCTCTAGGGCCTTCCAATCCGTCGTGACCTTCCCTAGAGTGATAAGCCACTGAACACCCAGTATCATGTTGGTGTCCGGAATATCGACCACAAAAAAGTGATCTGTCAATGTATAGGTGCCCATCGTCACTGATAACTCGGGAACATATCGAGCACATACCATGGTCTGATCTCTTGGGACCAAAACTGAAAATCCATCAAAGCCCTCAGTCTGTATACCTCTCCGCTCAACCATCTGTGCATCGATGAAGTTGTGGGTTGCCCCACTATCAACCAAAACTGAGACTCGCTGACCACGCACTGTCCCCCGTACGCGCAGCGTCAAGTACTTGGGAACTCCCCGCAATGCGGCTAGAGCTCCTCCAGTAGGTGCAAACGACGCACCACCTGTTGCTGGTGGTGGAGGTGGTAAGGTATCCTGTACCGCACGACAATCTCCTGCCTCCAAATCATCCTCCTCATCCTCTTCCCTGCTGCTCTTGGAGAAGACCTCAATGAAATGTGCTTTCCCAGCAGCACATCTATGTCCTGGTGCCCATGGCTCCTGGCAGGTGAAGCACAACCTCTTCTTCTTCATCTCCCTCCTGGCCTCATCATCAACCTGCACCTGTCCGGGATTCCCCTTGGGAGGCGGAATCCTCGCGTCCTTCCCTTTAGGCTGGAAAGCCTATCTCTGAGGATAAGGTGTCCGAGTCTGGGGTAAGGCATCCTGTAAGTCTCGGGTCCTGCTAATAGCATCCTGGAGTGTAGCTGGTCTAGTCGACCTAACTAGGCCACGAAGTGGCTCTACTAATCCCTCCACAAACATGTAGATCATCCAGGCTGCGGATAGATATGGCACCATCACTGAAACCCTCAAGAAATCTGAAATGTAAGTCTCAGGGCTCCCAGTCTGCTTGAGCCTCGTCAGCTCAACAAAGTGCTGCTCCGGATCCCTCCGGTCAAAACGCTCTATCACCCTCCTGGTAAACTTGGCATATGTCGTCACAACAGAATGCCCGAGTATCGTCATCCCATGAAACCACCAGTCCTAGGCCTCACCATCCAAATGTAATGTTACCACCTTAATGGCCTCTGACTGCGACATCTGATTAAGCTGGAAATAGATGTCCAACTTTTCTACCCAAGACCTTGCCGAACTGTTTGCTGAGCCATCAAACGTGGGCAAATGGAATCTGCTACCTGCGCGGTGGTCATCATGATGATGTCTGTACCCTCTGCGATGATTACGGGGTCTACTGTCACGTTGGAGCTGGACAAAGTCTCTGAATGAGATAAGATCTCTGAGCTCCGGCCCGTATGCCCAATATTCTGCAAGATAGGCGCCCATCTGGCCAGGCTCAGGCTCTGGCTCCTATTGTGCCCCCGCCCCTGTGTCCTCTGCTAGGAACGTGGGCATAGTGGATCGCGTGGGTGCATGCGATGCCATAAAGGGGATAGCCTCACGCTCTAGCATATGGTGGGATGTGCCTGATCCCTCACCAACCTGAAACCCCCTTGGGATCTCACACTGTCGAACCTCTATCGCAGCGATTCTCTGTCCCACCGTCTCCATCTGTCTCGACAGATCTTGCATCGTTTAGAGGAGCGTATCCCTATATCTCCTCGCATCCTCATCGTCTACCATAGGACCCTGCTGCTCTGCGTCCACCACAGGCTGCTCCTGCTCTGTATCTGTCTCAGGCTGCTCCTGATCGGGATCTATCACAGGCTGCTCCTGATCTATGTATATCTCGGGCTGCTCCTGATCTGTGTCCACCACTCGAACACGGTCCCCCTCTCCGTAGGTGTTCTCCAACCTACGCTCAATGTCTCTGTATATCTTACCCCTGTAACAGATGTGGGGTCTATCTCTCAGCCTCATAGACTGCTAGCTCCACAGGCTGAGCCAGATCTATGCTTTGATACCACTGTAATATCCCGTTTCCAGGATATCTCAAAAACACACCAAACTCCAACCAGAGATTGACTGGGAGGGCATTTACCAGATATGTCGCCTCCAGAAGAGGACGAGATCCGGAGGCTATCTGGCCCTTTCCAGACTCTGTCTAAGAGTGATAGAGAACACACCAAGTGGTATAGAACTGGAACATACAATATCATACGGCAATATAGAAAATGCTAGAAATATAACATGGAGCAAGTACTCATAAAAACGCCGGGAATGCTAAGCCATTTTATTAATATGAGAATATAATGAAATACAATAGATGATCAGAATAATAGCACCTATTCTTGCTCAAGGAAA
The DNA here is from genome assembly GCA_034641835.2 of Pinus albicaulis. NCBI lineage: Eukaryota > Viridiplantae > Streptophyta > Pinopsida > Pinales > Pinaceae > Pinus > Pinus albicaulis. The sequence continues at coordinate 1,063,723,892 of CM076572.1, forward strand.
GTGAATAACTCTCTCAGAAAACAGGAAATGGCTGCTACAAGAACTGCGTCCCAGCTGCTGGGAAACTCCCGTAAAACTGCTGCTGCTGGAATGGACTAAGGCTAGGGGCTGATCCCCTTGCCGGAATGAGCTAAAAATCTGCAGACCCCCTGAACTCACCACCCCGAACCAAACCCAGAAACCATATAAAAAATGGTCAGCCTCCGAAAATCACCACAGAAACCCTCCTCAAGGAAATACGCTGTCCAGGAAGGCTCAGCGTAGATGCCAAAAGATAAAAGCTGAAACGGTGCCACAAAATCCTCAAGAAACCTCCTGCCAGCAATACTGATCCTCTCCTCTGAATACCGACTGAAATACCTGCAGAAAATCCCCGCAACGGAACACCTCCAACTAGAACTGTGTCCTCTCTCCTAGGGACTGCGCAGTCACAAATAGAGCCCAGCTCCTCAGCAAAAAACCAACCAAATCTCTCACTAAATACTGAAGGAAAAACCTTGCCCGAGCAGGCACTCGAATTCCCCTGGGCTAAGGGCGAGATCTCCGACCGGAGACACTCAACGCACTAAACAGTGCTGCAGATAGGCTAAACAGCGAGCGTGCTCAAGAAGACAAAACGTCTAGCTCCAATATCATCAACACAAGAATGCCAAATGAGATGGCTCTCCCACCTTTTATAACGTTGACCCTCCTAAAAAACCCTAACGTGGTCCCTCTCTCTCCCACGTGCTCCTCATAAGACTTCGTAGAAGCTCCTCGAGGCTACGTGAGCCTCCTCTCATACGTGGTGTGGACCCCCAAGGCTCCCCCTTAAGTTATAACGTTGCATCTACTAGGGAAACACTTTATTTTATTAAAGTGAGTTAGACCCCTTTTTCTCACTTTTATTTATTAATAAACTATAGTCGGCGAAACTATACAAAATCAAATATTCCAATTAGCAGTGCTAATTAGGAATATTACACGTCCCATAAGCACAATCATGATTCACTTGTCGCTTACATAGCGACAGCTGTCATTTCACCGACACCAACATCATCTGGGCCCACCCATAGTAGGTCCCACTCAACACACTCTATAATCATCATTTTCCCTCCAGTGATGTGATGGAATGCCTGGCTGCCCAAGATTCGCAACACTAATGTTGCCACTGCCCGGGTCTCCAACCTCTCTAGATCCCTAATCGATATCCGAGTCCCTTTGACTCGGAAACTTGGTCGACAATGTCGCTCAACGAACTCCATGATGTTATGCCCCCGCGGTAACACTGGCTGTGTATTTCCCACCATCCCTAATGGTGGAAGACCTGTCAGGAAATACAGAGCCTGGACTGTCAGCTCAATCCTGTGCCCCTGCACTATAAACACCTCATGATCTGGATCCAAATAACTGATAATCCGGGCCAACAAGGGCTCCCCAGCCCTCATCAAAGGGTTCTCCACAAATTTCAGAACCCCAAACCTAGCCAATGCACGACAGACACCATGATCCGCTTGGATTTCCTTCTGTAATGTACCTAGGTCTCTCTCTCTCCACTTGATCCGTATATCTACCATATATGCACAAAACCATCATCTTTGTCAGTCTACAGATAAGAAAAACTGCATTCATTCACACCAAAACTGAATCTCAGCCCATAACAGCACCGAAACCACCTCCATCTAACAGGTCGCACTTTTTGGCCAAATCCTGGGCCAGGTCGCACTTTTCAGGCCCAAACCTGCGTCCCAGGTCGCAGTTTTTGCCCCAAAAAGTGCGACCCGACCGTAATGATGAAGTAGGAGCAGTTACTGAGATTTAAGACCCTAATCTGAACTTTGAATCCATCAAAATCAAAGAGTAAGATTAGGCCTCTTACCTGCAACTGACGGATCACGATTCCAACGGTTGGTTTGTCCGCTACAATCGCCGCAAGATTTAGGGCCTTCTCTCCTCTCCACATTCACCACAGCTACACAAGAAAATGAATGATTTTGGAGGGAAAATGCCTTATTAGAAGAAAATCCCCTGTTTTTTCTTTCGCCCGCTGTGACCAAACCGTAGCCCCATTTGACACACCTTCTGCACCGTTGGAAAGCTCTCACTAAGCACTCAAATGGGTATCTGTTAGTTTTTCATGTTTTGATACTTCACCAGGACACATTTTGTCCACAAAGGGTCTCTTCATCTCTCCTTCCCATCGGAATTCATCACTTACAACGCTTGTACTTGGGGCACCACTTTACCCCTTTACTTGTCTTTGTTCGTGTCGATTTTCGTCATGAGACACCCTATTGTACTCATGTTTTTATGGTCCCCCATTGGACCTTTACTGTGTGGCAGCACCATCGAGTCGCCCTTGTTTAGAGCATCTGAGTTGAGTCATCATCTATCATGGAGTCTATCTCGAGTCCCTTTGTATCCCGCTATAGTCCTCCATCCTTCATCGCTTGATCCCTCTCTCGTGTTGCACATTATGGCCTTCAGTACCATCGTCACCTGTCCTCCTTGATATTGTGTCAGTTTCTGCCAAGCCATTCATGCCCCTTATGCTCTAACAAGGGAAATCGTCCATCCGCTACTCAGTCTCCCCCATTTCATTATGATCATTAGCGTCTATCTGTTAGTCGCTCTACTCTTTTCTCTCATGCCTTAGTTGAGGATCCCTTATTACCTCACCTATGGCAGACGTCCTTCTGTCGACATCAACTAATTTACTCCAGAAGCCAGGTCTAGAGGGCGGTGTACCTTGGTTCCTTTCAGCATGATCGTGATCTGTATACTTGATGGTCCAGTGATGCAACAACCGCTTTTGGTGATTTCCGGGTGTGTGTGAGATGCCTCAACCCTCATGAGGGGGTGGCCCTGCAGGTAGCCCCCCACATGCCCGGATGACTTCTTCATTTCAGCCCTTGATGAAGCTCCTTCTATTTGATGATATCGGCCTCAGCCGCTTGCAGCGCCTCTTCGATTTGCATGTATCCGTTAGATTTTGTGAGCCCTTCCCCGTGTGTAGGGGGAATTTGGGTTGTATTTGTATCTCATGTACTAAAATATTATTGTATAAGTCCTGATTGTTATTCCAGGCACAACATGTATGTGGGATCCATCATTCTATTTTTCTGGCACGTATTTATGCCAACATGTACTTCATGGTTCGGTTCCTTGTTTACTGGACATCCTATTCTTTTGTACTTTGTCTCGGCAGACATAGGTATGCCTCCCCCGCTGCCTTTAGCACAGGTACCACTTCATAAACTAGAGACTTGTTGCACCTGTAAGTTTCGTCTCCTCAGGGTCTAGTCCTTTAGCACATTAGACTACCTTCCATTTCTCTCTCTGACTTCCCTCTTGATGTCTAGCGATTGAGTTCTTACAATGTACTTCGGTCATACGATTTGCTCCTAACACTCGTACGTTGGGGGGCAATCTGTTACAACATTTTTTGGTCATCTAACCTTTTATTATTAGATGAAACCAAGCACACCATGTAAGACCAATTTTACCCTAAGTAAAATTGCTTTCACTATGTGAAATAACTTAGTAAAACACCTTTATTAAGTTGTTTATGGTCTAAACAGGAAACCCCAAAAGGAAATAATAAACAAATCTACATTTGTTTATATTTTCTGGTCATATTTAACCCAAAACAAGGAAATTAATTAAATAAACCATTATTTATTTGATTATTTCCTAGGAATAAGTTATTTAAATCATTATTTAAATAATATTCCTAGTTAAATTTGACTAAATCATTTCTAAAGAACTAAATAAATCATTATTTATTCAATTATATTTCCCACCATTTCCCTAAAATAATAAAAAAATCATTTATTTATTTATTGTTTATAAATAAAGGAATTGACCCAAGTCAAAAATCCTTTTCCCTCCAACAAATATAATAAAATATTCCTAAAGGGTGGTTCTAGAATTTGATTAATAATATTTTATTCATGTACCAAGTTCTAGATAACCCTAATATTTTGTTACAAATAGAAGGGTTTTCCTCATTCATTAGTCACCTTCCATTGCATTAGATCACTCTAGATCTATACTTGGTCACTTTCTCCATTTTTGCCTTTTGAGCTCCCTTTGAGTTCTATGTTTGTCTGGGTTTTCTATACCAACAAGAGAAAGAAATTTTAGATCTGAAATGCTGAGGACTTTCAAGAACCCATCCCATTGAGGAGAACCCGAAAAACACCTTTCTTGTTTTCCTCTCAGGTGCCCCCTTTTAATATAATATAAAAATTCTTTCAAATACATTGTTCTTGTCTTGTCTATTGGATGCATGGAGCCACAATTTACTTTATCTACTTAATGTCTTTTATGCTTAGATCTAGATTTGTGCAGCATTATTTGGATCACTTAATTACAGATTTAAAGATATTTGGCAGCCATAATCGATGTTAGGGCTATTTGTTATGCATAGCTAAAGTGATATTTTACGACAAAAGATTCATACTAATAGATTTCATTGTGATCCTCCTATTTTATTTGATAATGCAACCCAATGATGTTTTCATTTGCCAATTTAGAGTGATGAAGTAAAAATATTAGTTCCTATGACCCATTTAAAACCTTGTTGACTAAATTTCTGATTTAGAATGTGCTTTCCGATCATTTGTATATCGGGCTTCAAGTTGACAATTTTTGTCTTGGATTTTAGGAGGGGTGACTAAAAGGTAATTTTTGCTGCAGAATGAGCTTGGGTTTGAGCTTTGGGTCTTCTTGTGGAACCTAGGCCACAATAATTGTGCCTCGGCAGGGCATGAAGTGAGGGCCAAAACCCAACAACAGAAGATTCAAGAAATGGATGCAAGTTGGGGGAGTGAGAGCCAAGGAACACCAACACAAAGCTAGCAGAATCTAAAGCTTCGAAGGTGGAGACAACACGGATCATGCACCTGGGTGAGTAGGAGTTATAAGTAAGGGACCATGTTAGAAAAAATGGGTTTTTTTGGACTCATTTTATATTAAAATAGTTTTCTTTATTAACAAATAAATCCCAAGAAGGGTTATTACATTATGACATGGACAAGCACACTTGACATAAAATCTATAAGCATACAATGGAGGATTTTACCTATAACCAATTGACCCAAGCATGAACCCATGCTTTAATAAGTCATTTTATTTAATAATCAAATTTCTTTTTCTTTATTTTGATAAATATATCCAAATACAATTATGAAAATCGACACTAGTTACATTCTTCAACACTCCCTCTTAACTAGGGAGGTATTCATAATTACCTATATCTATAGAGGTACATGGAAGATCTTAAAATGAACTACAAAGAGTTCAAAACACTCAGTGCTACGGAAAATATTCTTGACCAGGGTAATATATCTTGGTGGGACTAAGATGGATTAAAGCTTTCAGCCAATCTAGGTACCATCAGGCTTACTTAATAACCATAAACCTAAGGATCTAGGTGTGTATCCAAGTTTAGAGTTGCAAGACCAACGCCATCGTCCCTCTTCGGGATCTAGACATCAAGACATAGGTCGGCCTGATGTCCTCCCAAGAATTCGCCATTAGATGATTCATATCTCTCTAATAAACTAGAGATATCCATTTGTCTAAGTATGCTTCCCAAGTGTTCATCCTTCTTTATGTAGAGATTTATCTATTCAAACACAAAAACTAATCATCAATAAACTTTCAAATATAGATATACAAGTAAACACAAACCTTTATGGCTCTTAATCAGCTTGATGCCACTTAGTTATTTATATTCAAATATTCAAAAAAAAACTTCAGCAACACCAAGACATCCTCAATATATTGTAGATCTATTCATTCTCCATTTTTTTTTTTTCTATAAGGTATCCATCATGACTATCACAATATTCCCTCCCTCTCAACTGGGGAGATGCATTCTTTCTTCTAACCATGCTCCCTCTTAACTTGGGGAGATCAACCACTTATTTCTTCTATAACATCGAAGAACCTTTCATGGCTCTAACCCTTCTGTGGACATAACTTCCTTCATCATTCTTATACGAACATCTTCATCATCTGAAGATTATGTTCCTACAAAACTTTAAACATCAAGTACAACCAAATACAGACATACAAAAGCATGAAGTTAACTATGCCCAAAATTAGGTAAATAAAATGGAAGCATCAAAACATTTAAACTTTTGACATCAAATACCTAAACCTAGTTAGGTTCACGAGACACATGCTAGACATAAACTTCTTGCTGGGATTTTGTCATAAACCCTAGACTTCATCATCAAGAATTTGGTCAACTCAATCAAGATATTAGTATCATTATATCTAGGGCCTCAATATTATTTTCAGATATAGATGACACACTCTTCTATGATATATTGCAAACCCTAGAATCCATCTTTGAGACATAAAGCCTTAGATATCAACAATTCAATCAAATACAATTCTACAATGCATCTAAGGGTTCAACAATTTTCAAAATTTACATGTTAGACTATACTAGGGATTATTTCAAACCGTAGATTTTATCAACAAAACTAAATCATATCAGAAACAATACCATTGTATCCTAGAATATCAATTTTCTACTAGAGTTTTGTTACAAATCCTATAATTCACAAGCTATGAGCATCAAGAATTAGGTTAGCATACTCACATATACATATCTAGGATTTCATGGACTAACATTTCTCATTAATGTCTACTATGTAAACCCAAGATGGAAACATCAAAGTTATAAATATAACAAAATTTCTCCAGGCTATGGTTTCGATCAAACACATGAACATACACCTAGGGTTTCATTCCTAGGAGGTTAATATAGATATTATAAGGGTTTTTCTCATAAACCTTAATTCATCGAACCTTGAAGATCCAGGGATTCAATACATAACTTTAGTTAGAAAACCCTAAAGGACTAGGGTTTTTATCATAACAATACCAAAACCCTAAACATAAAATGAATAGGTTTTCTAGATTTCATTAACAACCCTAAGTAGACTAGTGTCTCATAATCAATATTGACACACACTTAGGTTAGGGTTTTACAATGAACCTTTTAGGGTTACACAAGAATGATCAAATGATAATATAATGAGGGTAGATTCAATCTAATGATTAATCACCCTAACAATAATCTTTATGATTCAAAAACCCTATACATAACGATGTAAATATTGTAAAGCAAATTTTAAAAGAAAGAATGATCGTAGCTTTTGCATGAAGAGAACTTTAAAGCAAAGCTTATAGTTTAAGACATACCTTTGATTTGTTTCTTAACAAAACTTGTCAGACATCAATTATTAAAGGGTATAACTTATTCCATGGTTCAAGTTTATCCTTTGAAGTCTACTCCATAACCCTCGAGCATTCAACAAGCTTTCCTAACACAAAATATATAAAGGTTATTAGAATAGAATTCAAACAATTCTTGATGTGAGGAGGAAACCAAACAGGAAAAGATGAAACAAATATCGTAATGCGATATTATGGTGATATGGTGAAGGCTGTCTCTTAATTCAATCTTGAGGATAACCTATAACTTAAAAGGTGTTCTAAAAAGACATGTTATACCTACAAGTTCTAGAAATCAAAGCATAAAGGAAAACAATGCAAAACTTAAAGTAGAAGGATATGCAACGGATCATAGCCCCAAGAGTCTCTGAAAAATAGGTCTTTGACTTTAGATTCTTCTATATTGTTCTTCTTTGGTGGTTCTTCATCAACAATATTCGATTGTTCTCTTCCTCTCTTTCCATTCCTTGGATTCTTCGGACATTGATTTTTATAATGACCCATCTTATGAAAATTGTAGCATTCGATCTTTGATAGGTCTACTTTCTTCTTTTGTCCTTTTTACTTCTTGAAGGTTCCCTTATTCTTGTGATGAGCGAAATAAGCATTTGAGATGTTCTCTTCTTCATCCTCCTTTTTTTTTTTCACTAATTATATTCTAGCTTCTTCTTGATTGCATGCATTCCACATTTGTTCGAATGTTGGATTATCCTTCCAATTGTGGATACCTGATGCAAAAGCACTCCTAGATTTCGGTAGACCTAGAAGAGTAATTATGAGCTCCTTTTCTGGTACAACTTCATCTATTGCTTGGATTTCATCTCCTATTCTAGATATACTTATAAATAAAGATTCCACAATATCGTCTTTCATCATCTTAATAGTTCTAAGTTCATTCTTGAGGCTTGTTATTTGATCAATGTTTTTGATGGTTAATAATTTGGATAGGGCCTTGTACGTTTCTTGAGCATAATATATGTTCGATATGTATGGAATAAGTTTGTTCCTTACTTCATCCACTATTATGTTCATGGCCAAGATTTCAGTTTCTTTGAACTTTTCTTTCTCTGCTTCATTTGTAGGCTTCTTGAGTTTTCCTACAACCAGATCCAAAACTTTGTTCTTTTCAAGGATGAGGTCTATCCTCTTTTTTGAGGGCCCATAGTTGGAGGCTCCTTCTAATTTGTTTTCTCCCTTCATTGAGTTTGGCATATTTCTTGTAGATGATATATTCTTCTTGTATATTCCTTTTCCTTAATGACCTTCCTTCAATCTCCTTATCTTCAATAGATCTTCAAGTTGCATTTTCCTTCTTCTTCACTTTAGCTCTGATTCCATGTTGGGAAATCGGAAAGGCAAAAATATTTTCTCTTTTTGATAATTACTTGTGATTTCCTTGAGTTATTATTATCTTTCTTATTTTCTTATTTTTATCTTAGTTCATCAAGCAATTACCAAAACCAAAACACAAAGATTAAGGACACCAGATGTAGGCCCTACTGCATCAAAATTCCAGTCTAGCTTCAAGACTGCAATTTCGACCCTCCAAAAACTTCAGTTCCTTCACACGTGTGAGACAAGAGTCGAAGAATTTAGACTTCCTAAGCAAAATAACAACCTCCTTCTCATTTGATGGCCCTTTCATTCTTCCTTCTTGAATTTCACATTTTTACTGCTTCCCGCAATTGCGGTTCGAACTTGTGAGTGATGATCTTCCAAATGAGTTGAGTTTCTCCAATATATAGTGAGTTGGTGAGGTTGAATTCCCCTTGTTGAGGCCGAATTTTACTTCCCTCAAGGTTGAATTGGTGGAGGAGACCTAAATGACTTATTTTATATTAAAATAATTTTCTTTCTTGACAAATAAATCCCAAGAAGGGTTCTTTACATTATGACATGGACAAGGACACTTGACATAAACCCTAGAAGCTTGCAATGGAGGCTTTGACTTATAAACAATTGACCCAAGCATGAAACACATGCTTTAATAAGTCAATTTATTTAATAATACAATTTCATTTTCTTTCTTTTGATAAATATATTCAAATACAATTATGAAAACCGACACTAGTTACATTCTTCAACATGATTGAGGTTATTTTGAATCGTTGGAAATATTTTGGTGTGTAAAGCAACGTAGAGGGGTTGAGCTAAAAGTTTTAACCCCCAAAAGTGTCATTTAATGTCTTAGATTGCTTCTGAAAGTTTCTAGACTACAAATCACTAAAGTGACACCTAAAAGACATTTTGCAAATCAATTCCTCCAATAATACCAAAATAAATGAAAAAATATATTAATGATCCATCCAAAATTGTTCAATAACATTCTAAAGAAATAACATATAATTTTCAATTAAACAATACCATTTTTTATCTCGTTAAAGAAATTGGCTCTTAATATATTTGTTAGATTCCCTGGACATCTCCACATGAGTATTTACATCTCCCACTTCAATGGAGGGGGGTATGATTATTTATTGAAGTTCTAAGCATGATTGCTTTTGATTACAAATGTGGAATTATATAATAACGATTACATTTATTTTCTTTCCAATAATGAAATTTGTTAATTCGTTATTTTTAATATAAGACAAATTTAGTGTGTGGGGCTTTGGATTAACAGTGAATGGATGCACTGCTAAAACACTCTTTGTGATAGATCACCGATTCAAAACCCTCATGAGTATTAGCCTACAGAAAAAAAAATATAAAATACTTTGAATTTTAAATATATGTTATTATATATCGATGCTTAAAATAGAATTTACATCAAAACATTATATTTACATATCTAAAAATTTATTTATTTATAATTCTTATTTCTTGCGTGTGTTAATTATTTGTCGTTCATTAGATCGTAATTTAAGCACACAAAGCATAGAAATATTAATATTACTGTCATGATATGCCACAAGGGAGACCATAGCAACAATAGTAATGTAACGTTCTTTTGTTTATAAAAAATAACTAAACTAAACCTACTGCCTGCGTATCACTATGTCAAGACAAATGTATGACAAAGTTATAAAAAAAATTACAAATAATGAGTTGGGTGTAACTGTCAAATCACAACTGTGAAATATAGGGGAAAGTAAAATCAAGTTCACTAAACATAAACATGAAATAACATGAGACTTGGGCCTGCATTAGTCCTTAGAGGAAGTAGCGAGGGTGGAATCTTGAGTGCTTAGACCTATTAAGGGGTGTCTCCTATGCTGAAGATGCTTCTCAATGGGAGCTAGTTGAGCATCCAAGCTGACCAAACAAGAGCATTGATATTTTAAAATTTGCTAGATGTTGTTGAGGTAGGCTATGATTTCATTGTAATCCTCCTATTTTCTTTGATAACACGACCCAATGATGTTTTCATTTTCCAATTTAGAGTCATCGAGTGAAAATATTAGTTCCTTGAGCCATTTAGAAACTTCTGCCTAAATTTTTGATTTAGAATGGGCATTCTAGTTGTTTGTAGCCTGGGCTTCAAGTTGGCAATTTTCATCTTGGATTTAAGGTGGGGTGACTAGAAGGTAATTTTTTGCTGCAGACTGAGCTTGGGTTTGAGCTTTGGGTCTTCCTGTGTAACCTCGACCACTAGAATTGCGCCTCAACAGGGCGTTAAGTGAGGGCCAAAACCAAACAAGAGAAGATTCAAGAAATGGGTGCAAGTTGGGGGAGTGAGAGCCAAAGGGAGGCCAACACAAAGCTAGTAGAATCTAAAGTTTATGAGGTGGATATGACAAGGATTGTGCACCCAGGTGAGTAGCAACTATAAGCAAGGGACCATGTTAGAAAAAAAGGGGGGCTTCTTGGACTTGAAGGGGAGTTGGAAGAACTTGTTATGAGGGACCACTAGTAGGTGTCTGTGCCCCAATGCATCAACTAGATTCCTGGACCAAAATATCAGAGCCTCATGACAGTAGAAACATTACCAATAAGAGATGATGGAATTCAGTGAATTTACCAGTGTGCTTAATGTGTGCTCATTCTAGAAGTTCTCGACAGAGTCCTCGTGCTGACCCTCTTGTTGGCTAACTCTTAGACCCGTCACATGCACCCCTACAATTGTGAGAAAGTTGTAGAGTTTCCAACTATCAATGAGGAGAGGGAGCTAGAATGACAGGCCAGGTGGGTTTGGACCTTCCTTCACAAGAGTGCCACAAATCCAAATGATGGAAAGGAAAAATTCCACCTACATCATGGTGATATCATGAAGAGTCCAAAAAATGGTTGAGCAATTCCAACCTTGGCAAGAAAATGCAGAGGCCACACGGGTTTCAATATTAATTCATTGGTTAATCATAACTCGTCACATGTGGGATTGCATGGAGGAAGTTGGCCAAGACATCCCCTCTTTAATGCCTAGGAGACGACGAGCCTTTCCTCTCCCTCTGTAAGCACACTATCCAACACCTCATCAAGGTTAAAACTCTTAAATTTAAACATAATTTTCTTTATAACTTTATTCAATTAATAAAAATACACAATAAAATAATTACCAGCCTAGATCCATCTTAACTCCGGATCTACCAAGTGTCGAGAGGGATCAAATCTCTTTTCACTCTAAAAGAAGTTTGCATCTCAAGAGATTTGTCCCACTTTGCACTTGGTAGATTCAAAGTTAAGATGGATCTAAACTGGTTTAATTTCACCCTTTAAAAAGACTATTTTCCACATGAATACCACGAGTTAATACCATGTGTGAATATTATGAAGTTATTTTGTTTGTTTTTGTTGATCAAATTGTCTGTGATCCTCTAGGCTTGAATTGTGGTTTGAGGAGCCACGACCTAGGGGCATCTAAGCCGTCAAAGTCACTCGGGGATTGCACTTGGCCTGGGCCACACCAACCCTTAGCTGACTAGATTTTTTAGCATGTCTCCTCCCCCTCGCATAGGGCACAACTACCCCTCGTGAGGTTTGATCTTGGGTCACCTTGTTGACGAGGCCCATCCTCAACGAGTTGTGCTACTGAAACTTGACACTATAAAGTTATTTTTTCACGAATGATTATTTTTATTTTTAAAATTAAACAAAACATGATATTACATTACAAGACATTACATTACATAAAACGCTAATACAATAACATTAAATTTAATTTTAAATATATTTCCATCTAAATTTAATTCGAAAAAATTATTTATAATAATTAAAATCAATATAATACACAAAATGCAAATATTACCGATGATTCCAATCAATACCACTTTTTGTTACCAATGATTCCAAACAATACCAAACACAAAATGTTTGATGCTATGTGAACAATGATGTCTAACTATTACACCTCAAATCTTTTAGGCACAAGGTATATCAATCGAAGTGACATATTTTCCATGCACGTTAGTGAAAATTTAAAAAATACTTCTTTAAATATTTTATTTGCATCAATCAACACAACTTTTTTTCCAGCCTCTTTTTTTTATTAGCTGAAAAAGACATACTTCATTGGCATTGATCCACCTTTTGCGCGAAATTTATAATTTACATTAAATGCACCAATCCGCATGCCCCCATCGAGGTAAATGAATTCTCGATCTTGGTATGATTGTCCACACTAATTGCACCATAAATTCGGAAAAGACAGACACTGGTTTAGCAAATGAATTTTCATTATATTGCCGCAGCTAAATGGGGCATGCTGTTTGAAAATAGGAACAATAGTTTAGCAACTGGGCTTGTTGGGTTAAAGTATATTTAATTAATATAGGATAATATCAGAGGCTGCTTGGTGCTCAGGAAAATAACTCAGATTCCCTTATTTGACTTATTCTATCATTATCACTAGCAAGCATCTGATGGCAGGCTGCATATCGAATTTTGGGTTATCAGCGCCTCAAAAACTCCAAAGCAAATTCCATCCGATGTCCAGTGTTAATATCAGGACCATCTACTCTGCTCAAGTGCCTCCAGATTATGACTTGGGATGCAGGAAATCAATCACAGCGTTTGCTAGAATCCCACATGCTGCCAGCAGAATCTCGGTTTCAAGAGGTTTCCCTGCCGGTTTGGAAATCGGATATCGCCAACATACTATACATAAGAAGAAGAAGAAGGGGGGTTTCCTTGTTTCGGCTAGCAATGAAAATAGCGAGTCCAACGCTATTGAGCTCTATGGCCAAATTGAAAGGTCAGACACACATGCTCATGCTTTGGTACTTTCTATTTTGTAATAAAGCATACCCATATGCTATATTGGAGGAAGACTTTGAAAACGACAAATGCCAAATTGTACAAATAACCATTTTGTCTATTGGTAATTCATTGATACATCTCTTTTAAGAAGTTTTCTGCTTTCTCTCTGTGTACATGGCAAACTCGATATAAGACTCTGCTGTCCATTTTGTCTGGATTGAATTCATGTAATTAATTTTGCTTCAGATCAAATGTCTAATGGAGCTTTGCAACTGATGCTCTCATAGAAAAGTGTTGTCTCTGTTTTGGAGGGTCTTTTCCATAGAGCACATGGATCTTTTAATTGTATCAATATCTACATGTTAGTGTTTCTAAGGTGGCGATATTATTGGGTGTCTTTTTCCTGGATTTGTTCGCAACTGTTCACCGCAGTATCACATGTTGCTCGTCCTCAACATCCTCTGATTTTGAGAGTGCAAGCTTCTGTGATCCATAACATTTTAAATTCTAAATCTTCCGGAAAATCACATGAGAATTTTTGGAACCGACACATTTCGAACTATCAACTGTAGTTCATCATCCGGATAATATTTTTGGAACCGACGCGTTTCGAACTACGGACTGTAGTTCATCATTAATTACAGTTGGTAGTTCGAAACGCGTCAGTTCCAAAAATTCTCATGTGATTTTCCGGAAGATTTAGAATTTAAAATCCTCTGATTTTGCAGAATTCAGGAATTCAGTCCTCCCATGAAGTTTCTCGGACAGGCCATTTGCGAGTCTCACTATTTAGGCTGTGGGAGTTGGTCTGTATTCTTAGCAGTTACTCTGAGTTCTCTTCCCCTTATCCAATAAGTTTTGTTTTGTCATATTTTCTTAATAATCTTTTAGATAGCAGAAAACTTTTGTTATGTTCAGTAATTTGAAGTACTTGTCACAGCAACATCTCGCACTGCTCCAGATAAAGTCCAAAGCTCAAGTGCAATACCCACTGCACCTCAAAGGGGGCCATTGTCACTTCACCAACCCTCTTCTCGCTTTTGGCCAGCTCTCCTTTGGCTCAAAGGGGGATTCTCGCTGCAGATTTTAGAGATCAAATGGCTTGGTCAAACCAAGTCAAGAGCCCTCCAAAGCTTCTACTTCACAATCCACCAATCGAATGCTTTGACCAATTAAGGTTTAGGTGGAAGAGAGGATTGCTAAGTTTCTTTAGGGTGATTAGGCTTATAGTTCAAAAGAAATGTCCCCAAACATGCACAACCATGAAATTTCATGGAGAGTGGAACCCTAGCAAAATATTTTGAATGATTTACCTAAGGTATAAAGTGATGGAGAATGATCAGTGCCTTCGCTTATCAATGAATTTCTGGCCATATGAAGTCAGTCAAATGCAAATGTTTCCAAAAGAGATCATGTATGAGATTCACAAAAATAGGAGAACTAAACCTCGGTCTCCTACCCTTGTTTACCTATCAGAATCAATTATTGAGATAAATGAAAAGAGAGAGCTAAACTAAGGTCTTCCTACCCCAAAGCAATAGAATAGGGAATCAAAGTAAGAGAAATAAACCTAGGTCTCTTACCAATTCAACGTTTTCCATGAAAACCAAGATATCATTCATCTTTCATAGCATAAACATAAAAATATGATAACTTATTTTATGATCAAGCATTCCATCAAAACCGTAGGACCATTCATCACAAGAAGAGATATTCCACATTCAAAATTATGCTCCAAAAAATTTGCTCAACTTGAAATATCCATAGCCAATTTAGAACCATTCATCACAAGAAGAGATATTCCACATTCAAAATTATGCTCCAAAAAATTTGCTCAACTTGAAATATCCATAGCCAATTTAGAAGAGAAAAATCACAGAAAATTTGTAATGTTCCTTCCTAAATTTTCCTAATGTTTGGAAAATCAAAATACCTTTTTGTCCATTTTGAATTAAATAGAATAAAGTACCTTTTTGCAGCTAATATAGGAAATAAAGAATAAAGTCAGTTGCTAGTGGAAGTTGGGACCCACAAAGGTAGTGTATTGGGGAAGAAAGTAAATTGATTTCCCATGGGTAAATCAAAATGCATGGAGGGACCCACGATTTTGCATCGCAAGCAATTATAAAAGGAAGGTTTGAGGAAGGCTTAGGCACTATTTGCATATTCTGATTTTCGAATTGCCTTAGTTGTTTAGCTGAGCCAAACACTGTGCTGTTTAGCGTAGGAGCTTCCCAAGGAGAGAAGCTCACCCCTTCTCTGGTGGACTTCGAGTGCCACTCAAGGAGGGTATTTCTTCAATTTTGTGATTAAGTGAGGCAGCCATAGTTCTCACGCATTTCTGGAGCAGCTGGGACGTATTAGGAGTTGTGACTGCGCAGTAGAGGGAGGCAGCTGTTGTGTGGGTGTTGTGTGGTGAAGGAAATCTTCCGGAGCAGCTACAGGAGGAGTTATTGGTGGATTTCCGGAGTGTTGGAGCAGTCTCAGTCCTTGTGAGATCAGAGATATGCTGTCCCTAGCATCATCTCTTCAGGAACTGTGTCACTCATCTAGTGACTCCGCAGTCATCTAGAGGGCAACATTTGGTGTGAGCATTTGCCGGAGTATTTTGGGTTGAGGAGTTGGAGGATTGATTGGAGGTTTATTGTTGGAGATTTGCTGGTGTTTTGGAGTGCAAAAATCTTTAGTAGCATCTACAGCAGTAGATTTCAAAATTGGAGGAGGGCCAAGCAGAGAAAGGTCCAATTTGGAAGATTGGAATTTGGAGCAGAACTTTTTGGGTTTTTCTGGGTTTTGGGCAAGGATCACCTTCCCAAATTCCTAGAATTTTCTGAGCATTATTCAGTGGGCAAATCCAGTGCCGAATTCAGCCAGCAGTTGCAGAAACTAGGAGACTGCGCAGTCATTTAGAGGACTAGTTGTAGCAGTAGTTGTATCATTTGATATTTGTTCACTTGAGGCATGTAGCTTGCCTTGTGCAAGCCCAGGTGCACATCTCCCTTCTCATATTGTACTCCAACCAT
Organism: Pinus albicaulis; assembly: GCA_034641835.2. Classification (NCBI taxonomy): domain Eukaryota; kingdom Viridiplantae; phylum Streptophyta; class Pinopsida; order Pinales; family Pinaceae; genus Pinus; species Pinus albicaulis. Next base: position 1,063,740,286 of record CM076572.1, read on the forward strand.
CCATATTAATAAAATTTGGTGTTTCCGACATATTTCTTGTAAGTGTTACTGAAATACAAATTTCTGTGTTTAGTTTATTGCATGTTTTCTATATCACTACAAATTTTCTATTTGGAATATTACGGTGGTATCAGAGCATGTTCTTGGGCCATTGTGGGTAACAGGAGTAGTAATGCCACGAAGATACCAAGGAGTGGTCTTTCATAGTGGCCGTGGCAGAGGAAGAGGCCGTGGAAGAGTAGCAGACCCATTTTCTGACACAAAAGTAGAAGCCAGGAGGAAAGGTATGGACCAACACAATGAGGAGGAGTAGCCTGTTGAGATTTTGTGTATTTGGGGTAGCATCAGTTGTGCTCTAGGTCCCGAATTTTGAGGAAGGACTAGAGTTCACCTTATCTACAAGACCCAGCAATGGATTTGGGAAATTTCATCTGGTTTAGGAGATATTAAATTAATTAATTATTTTAATGTATTTACTAAGTTAAAACTTAGGAAGCCCCAAGGGTTAGCTCAATTGGTTGAGTCCCCGCTTGGAAGTACTCCCAGATTGAGAGGTCATAGGATCAAATCTCCTAGACGCCCGCGGGGTTAGGCCTCAGTGTTAGGCCGATAGTAGATCCCTTCGGGAGGATTTACTGCGATATATTAAGACCGTGGATGTAGCTAGTACATGTGTGCGGGCACATAGGAACGTGAACCACTATGAAAAAAAAAGAAGAAGTTAAAACTTAGGAAAATAAAATAATTAAAGTGAATTTAATTAAACATGTGATGAAGTTGTCTTAAGTCACACGGATCAAGCTTTCTTTTAATCTTAGCCATTGATTCAAGATTTGATCATGGACGTTGATTTGTCAATGAGAAAAGTATAAAGGAAAGGCTTGGGGTCATTTGTAAAGACACACAGAGGCAGAGCACTGAAGCTAAGCTGAGATTCTAGGGCGGGGTTGCTAAGAATTCTCAGAAGTGTTTGAGCTACAGAGAGGGGAATTTAGACCAAGGGGATGATTTGATCGCAGGGTCTAGAATACGCAAGAAGCAGAGAAGAGATCAACTCAAGGACAACGCAGAGGAAGGCAACAACAACAATAGCAGCAAGGACATCGTAATTTTCAGGAAACCCTTTAGGGGTTATGCAGAGATCCTTAGGGGCAGCGTAGTGACTGCGTCACCCATTCTAGGGTAACACAGTCCCTTCCAGAGCAATGCTGAGGGTTTGGAGGCCATCCAAGGTTGACGCAGAGGCTTTCAGGGGCTTCAGAGGCTGACACAATGCATTTCAGGGACAACGTTGGGGTTTCTAGGCCTAGATTTGGCTGAGTCCTGTAAATCCCGTTTGAGGGTGTGGATCAGTCATTATTTTGGCCCTAGATGAGCTAGTGAGCTGTAGGTCTAGAGTTTTCTTTATCGGGTTTTCCAGATTTGGAACCCAGAGTTGTGTATTCAGAAATATTCTTAATAATAGAACCCTCCAGTAGCCAGAGACCAGTTTTCCCACATTGGTTTTTTCCGGGGACTATTTGTCCAGAAATAACTGTGTCACTTTGTCCATGTGTGCATGTGCTTATTCTAGATCTGAATTGGTAGAGATCCGTGTTGAATTCTTAGTTAAACTGAGAGGGGGGGGTGAATCAGTTTAACACATATATGAGCTTTTTATATCTTTCATCAGCTAATTTATAGCTTACTTTTATAATCAACCTTAGTGCATGAACAGTCTTAATATGATGTGGCAAGCATTAAATTAATGTGACTTCAAACTTATTATGAGAGCAACAAACATTAAGCAAATTTGGTAAATCATCTCAGTACACAGACAACACAGATAGAGACAACAGATTTAAGTGGAAACCCATAAAGGGAGAAAACCACATCTTATTATTGTTGTGATGCAAAGGCAAGCTCCAACTCCCTCTCACCACTGTTTTTCTGCAGGCACCGACCTACAGGAGGCACCAACCTCAATTCTGCAAGCTACAACTTGCAAGGAAGCTCCAACTCCCTTCAATTTTCTGCAGGCACCAACCTACAGGAGGCTCCAACCTCAGTCAGCTACAACTGACAGCTATCAAGCTTCAACTTGATAGGGAAGCTCCAACTTCCTCAATTTATCAACCAGAATGTTTGCTGATTTACCTAAGATATCAACTCTATTCTGTAGTATCTATTTCTGCTCTTATTTTCTTTATCTTCTCTGCCTCAATCTTCTATACTTTTCATTCTCTATATTTACTCTCTCTCTCACCTCTTGCAGCTTTCTTATTTTCTTCAACTCTTTTCAATTCTGCTACACACTCTCTTCTTCTCTCATTCTATTTCATCACCTTCTCCCCTTGGATATTACCCTGTTTTATACAAAATAGGTTCATGGCTATTTGTATTCTACTGGGAATTGGAAATGGATAGCCATGTCTCTTTTCCTTCTACCTTCTCATCTCTTTTATCCGCTCATTCAGAAAATATAAGTGTAGGTACCAATTTATCATTACAGTAGGATATTTGTTCTCTTCTGGAGACTTGCCAATGCATCACAACAATATAAATTAAAAATATTTACATTCAATGACAACGCAAACTCCAGCTCACTCATTCAGCCTCTTGGATCGTTGCGCATTAGTCTTTTCTTTGACTGTGTCTTTGTCCTTTCCGGCTCTGTTTTTTTCCTTATTCACTGTCACAGGGTAGCGGCCATATGCCATACATATGTAACTATGCTTTTTATATCAAGCTAATTGATTCTCGGCACAATAATAATAAGTCGTTTTGATATGTACACTGCCATGGTGTAATTACTATGTATCTGTAACAGTGCCTTTTATATATAACACAACTTCAGCTCTCAGCATAATTATAATAAGTTTTAACATACAAACTGCCTTTTTAATACAACTTAAATCAACTCTCGACGTAGTAGTAAAAGCCTGTTTAACATATAAAACTCCCTTTCGGGCCCACCATCCGAACTTTGTTTTGTGCTCCGATGCGATTGATCGCAATCGCAAACTTCATTGATATGTTCCACTGCTCAGCCTTCGTGCCGATGCGATGTCCCCACACTGCATATATATATATATATATATATATATATATATATATATTGGTTCATATATATTCTTCGCCTTATTTTACTTTCCAATCACAATCGCAAACTTCAGAGATCCTCTTGTGTCTTTGGTCGTCTGATTTCCGCCAATGCGATGAGCGAGGGTCCCACGAGACCATACTTCGGAATTTCAATGTTTTATGTTATATTTCTCTTTTATCTGTCGATGCTCTTTAACAAAGGAAATCCTTATTTTCGAGTTTGAATTCCAGTAGGCCCCACTCTGACTTCCTTTAAGATCCAACGGTTGCTATCATCCATGATCCAAGGGTTGCAATTAGATTGCATCATCGCAATCGCATGGTTCAATGATCCGTTGTTCTATTTTACTCTGATGCGACGAATCTCCTCCAGAGCTTTCCAATTGCGATTGATCGCAATCACAACTTTTGGTTGCATATTCCAATATGCCTATACTCCGATGCTCCGATTGCGATTACTCTGATGCGATGCAATTACTCTGGTGCGATGTGATTACTCTGATTGCGATTAATCGCAATCGCAACTTTTAGTTACAAGTCCCTCTGCCCTGCTTTCACTCCGATGCGATTGACCACTGTTCATTTAAATGTGTTGATGCGATTGGATCGGAACCTAAACATCTAAAATCATATCTTATAGACCCATCAGGTCTGGAACTTCAATCGTAATCGCAACCTATTGTTAACCTGTTCCGCTGCCCTTATATTCTCTGATGCGATTCATAAGGGTCCCACCTTATATTACTTTGTTTGTTTTAAAAATAGAACAATGGGACCTTTAGTCGTTTAATCTTGCACAGAACCTTATATATATCCTTCGGCTGGGGTAATGATTCTCGGAATAAGGTTTATATATATATCCTCTGTCTTGGGTCACGATTCTCAGAATTTTATATGTATATCCTCCAGCTTGGGTAATGATTCTCAGAATAAGATTTATATATATACTTTGCCACTTGGGTTAAGATTCCCAGAATTGTGTTTATGTATCCTCTGCCTGGGTTACGGTTCCTGGAATTTATTTTTAGTGTATCTACCAGCTGGGGTAGTGATTCTCGGAATAACGGCTCTGCCTCTACTTCTGCCTTTCCGTGATAACGACTCTGCCTCTGCCTCTGCCTTTTCCTTTCTGCTTCCACCTCTGCTTTCGTTGTACCTCTACTGCTCGACCTCTACCTCTACTACATGACCGTTTCATCTCTTCCTCTGTATTTGCTGCCTCTGCCTCTACTGCTCGACTTCTGCCTCAACAGCTCTCTGTAAATATTACCTGCTGTCTTTTGCTGTTGTTCTTTGCCTGTCTCTGCATATGTTGCCTCCTTTGTCTGTCTCTGTCTTTTCTGCCTCTATTTCCATCATTGACAACATTTCCAACAGTCTCCCCCTTTGGAATTGATGGCAATACACTTCCTTTGTTTTCCTGTTAGGGTCCTTTCTCCTGTTTCTTGCTCTTCCTCCCCCTTTGACATCAATGGCAAGGGGTTTGAATTTTTATTTTTATTTTTCAACATTTCGTGCATTTCCTCTCTCTGAGATCTTCTGACTTTGTACGCTGCTGCTCCAACCTTTGGATTAGATTCACATTGGGTTTACCACTGACCCTTTAGTATTTTTATTGATTCTTTTATGTTGGATGTATTCTTGCCATAATCCTTTTGATCTTGAGGACCTGTTTCATGCTTCCCTTGCTGGCTGATCTCCCCTTGGAATGATATTTTCGTTTATGTTCTCCCCCTGAAACTGTGCTTTTTCTTCATATCAGAGAGTAGCATCTACAGATACTACCCCTAGTCTGTCTCTCAAATATTCAAATGGTTCTCTAGCAAGCGGTTTGGTAAATATATCTGTTGTCTGTTCTTTTGTTGGTACATACTCCAGTTTTACTATCTTCTGAGCCACTTGTTCTCGGAGAAAATGATACTTGATTGGGATATGATTAGTTTTTGAGTGAAGCATAGGATTTTTAGATATACTTATAGCACTTGTATTATCACATTTGATTGAGATAGGTTCATCAATGCTTACCTTCATGTCTTGGAGGGTTTGCTTCATCCACATGACTTGTGTACAACATGCTGCTGCTGCTTTATATTTTGCTTCTGCTGTAGACAGAGAGATAGATGTTTGTTTCTTGCTTAACCGTGCCACCAGACTTTCTCCTAGATAGAAAGCACCTCCACTTGTGCTTTTCCTATCATCCACACAGCTGGCCCAATCTGCATCTGTGTAGGCTGTCAAAGTGAAACTTTTTCCTTTAGGATACCAAAGTCCATACTGTGCTGTTCCTTGTAGATATCTGAATATTCTTTTGACTACAAGAAGGTGATTTTGTTTAGGTGCTGCTTGATATCTAGCCACTAGTCCTACAGCTAGCATGATGTCTGGTCTTGATGCTGTCAAAGACAGTAGACTTCCTATCATGGGTCTGTAGAATTTTTGATCTATATCAGCAGATCCATCATCAACACACAGCTTGCATCCCGTGATCATGGGAGTTGACACAGGTTTGCAGTCCTCCATTTCGAACTTTTTCACATTTCTTTTAAGTATTTTTCCTGTGAGATGAATGTACCTGTGTTCTTTTGCTGAATTTGAAGTCCTAAGTAGAAACTGAGTTCTCCAATCATAGACATCTCAAACTTTGTTTTCATCTCATCAGCAAATCCTTTGGCTAGTTCTTCTCTGTTGCTTCCAAACATAATGTCATCAACATATATTACAACAATCAGGAGTTCATTTTCATGGGCTTTTATGTATAGATTGTTGTCTACTCCACCTCTCTTAAAGCCTTGTTTTTGTAAATACTTATCCAGTCTTGAGTACCAAGCACGAGGACCCTGTTTCAGTCCATATAGAGCCTTCTTCAGTCTGCACACATAGTCTTCTTTGTCTGTTAAAGAGAAACCTTCTGGTTGTTCCATGTAGACTTCTTTTAGATCTCCATTCAGAAATGCAGATTTCACATCCATTTGATATACCTTGAAGTCTTGGTAGCATGCAAAGGCCAGAAACATTCTGATGGCTTCCATTCTGGCTACCGGAGCAAATGTTTCATCATAATCAAGTCCTTCGATTTGTGAATATCCTTTGCAAACTAGTCTGGCTTTATTCCTGATTACCTGTCTTTGCTCATTCATTTTATTCTTGAATACCCATTTTGAGCCAATGATATTTTTCTCAATTGGTCTAGGAACTAGTTCACATGTATTGTTCTTCTCAATTTGGTCCAATTCTTCATTCATTGCCTTCACCCAATACTTGTCCTTGCTGGCTTCTTCAAACTTCTTTGGCTCTATTTGTGATAACATGGCTATGTATACTTCTTCTGTCTGTTCTGTTCGCTGCCTTCTAGTTTGGACCCCTACTTTCTTGTCTCCTATGATCTGATCTTCAGGATGATTCTGAATGCATCTTGAGGGGGCTTTCGAGCTCAGCTCTGCATCTTCTGTTGTCTTGTTTGTTTCATCATCATTTTGGTTTTCTTCTTCATGGTTGTCTGATGGACTGCAGCAGTCTGTATCTCTTGTATTGTTTGGAAGTTCTTCATCAAATCTTACGTCAATACTTTCCACTATTTTTCGAAGAGTCTTGTTGTAGCACCGGTACCCTTTACTTTTGGAAGCATATCCTAGAAAAATCCCTTCATCTGCTCTTGCATCAAATTTCCCAAGATTTTCATCATTATTCTTTATGTAACACTTGCTTCCAAAGATTCAAAAGTGTTTAATCGACGCTGGTTTCCCATGCCATAGTTCATAGGGAGTCTTGTCACTGCTTGGCCTTAAGTGGGCTTTGTTTAGAATATGCACTACTGTGTGTATTGCTTCTGCCCAGAAGGTTTGAGGAATATTACTCTCTTGCATCATGGCTCTGGCTATTTGCTGTACAGACCTGTTTTGTCTCTCTGCTACTCCATTCTGTTGAGGTGACCCTGCAATAGTAAATTGTTGCTTTATGCCATGTTCATTGCATAGGTCTGCAAAGTCATAATCAGTGAATTCACCTCCTCTGTTTGATCTGATGCATTTAAGCTTGCATCCTGTCTGATTTTCTGCTAAAGCTTTGAATATTTTGAATTTTTCCAGAGCTTTCGATTTATTCTTGAGAAATGCAACCCATGTCATTCTGGAGAAGTCATCTATTATCAGCACGAAGTAGGATTCTCCACTTGGTGTTTTAGTTCTTGCAGGTCCGCACAGGTCCATGTGCACAAGTTGTAGTGGTCTTCTTGTTGATAACTCATCTTTGGCCTTGAAGGATGTGCGAGTCTGTTTGCCTAATTGACATGATTTGCATATGGTATTAGAAGGCCTCTTTATTTCTGGCATGTCTCTGACAACTTTCTTCTTACTTAGTCTGATGATGTGATCGAAGCTGAGATGTCCCAATCTTTTATGCCATAACCATGACTCCTCAAGTTTGCTAAGATAACATGCTTCATCTTCCTCTTTCACAATGTAAACATTACTCTCTGTTCGAACTCCTTTGAGCAGAGTCTTACCTGTGGTGCTTTATCTGACTTCACAATCTTGTGCTCTAAAAAGAACTTCACAGCCTTTATCACACATTTGACTGACACTCAACAAATTTGCTTTTAGCCCATCCACAAGTAGTACCTCTTGGGCCTTTCCTCTGCCATTGTCTAGGCTGACTGAGCCTTTCCTTTTATTTTTCCTGATTTATCACTGCCAAAGGTAACATTGCCAGATTTCTTTTCATCAAGAGTTATAAACTTGCTTTTGTCTCCAGTTATGTGTTTAGAGCAGCCACTGTCCAAATACCATTGGCTTTTCAGATCTTGAGCAGTTAGAGCCAGGCACACTTATTCTCCTTCTTTTTCCACTGGAGGCATCCTTTTGTTTGGTATCTTTTGTGAGATGATGAATCACATCCTTTCAGAGGGCATTTGGAAGGCATATGTCCAACTTGATTGCATTTACAACATTTGATCATAGTTTTTGCAGAATTGTGAGTATGAACAAAATTTCTTTGATTCATAAACCTCCTTGAGGTGTTGAACATCAATCTTTGTCCATACTTTCTACATTCAATAATTTTATGGCCAAATTCCTTACAATAAAAACAATAACCATAGAAATTATTTGCATACGTGATGTAAGGTTGTTTTCTCCATTTGTTTGCTTGAGACAGTCTCTTCACTGTTTGCATCTTTTGCTGGTTTGAATTACTCCTCCTTGTATGACAATATGCAGCAATGTGTCCCAGCTTGTGGCAGACATAATAGGTGGTATTCTTCATAGGAGGAAAGAATCTCCTTTGATGGTTTCCAAATTTGACATACTCAGGGGTCTTAGTATTTATTACATTCTTTGCTACTAGTGGTTTCTTCTGATCTCTGTCTTCCTCATTACAAGTTTCTTCTTTTGTAGGAATTGTTTGAGCTGCTTCATCATTCTTCTTTGCTTTTACAAAAATAATCTCCTTGTTTTCCTTTTCTTTGCTTTTACTTGATTCTCCTTCATAGCCTATTCCAGTTTTTATCATAGGAGATCTTTGAGCACCAAGAATTTCGTTCAGCTTACTAGAGCTTGTTGTTTGAGAAGAGTTTATAACCACTTTCCTTTGAGCATTTTCTAATTTCTTCCTGAGACATACTACTTGTTCTTCCAACTTTTCTTGTTCCTGAGTTTTTTTCCTTGATTTGCTTAAGTAACATGTCCTCTATCTTCTTGGCTTCTTCAAGCTCTATCTTTAGCTGCATAAGGACTTCTGAATTCTGTTCTTCTCGTACATACTTGAGGAGAGTGTCCTTTTGTTTTCTGCATTTCAGCTTGAGTCTATCAATCTCTTCTAGAGCACTTCTTAGCTCCCCCTCAAGGTCGACTTCACCTTCTTCTTCTTCATCTTCTAGTAGGAGACCTTCAAGTTCTTCTATAGCCATCAATAAAAATTCAGAGGTTCCATCTTCACTTGAGAGTTCATCTGGATCTTCAGATGTACTGCTGTCTTGTTGAGCATAGAAGGATTTTCTGCTGAACTTCTTTCCTTTCTGCCAGTTCTTTGATGTATTTTTCTCTGACTCTTGAGCTTGATTCCTTACTTTCTTGTGAGGACACTTAGCAGCATAGTGTCCAACTCTTCCACAGTTAAAACATTTGAAAGGAAGTTTACCTTTGTATTTACCTGAGCCTCTATCCAATTTCTTGACAAATTTTGCCTCTTCTTCATCCGAGCAAGAGCATATGTCTTCCTCTTCTTCTTTCTTCTTTTCTGTTTTAAAGGTTGCCTCCCTCGTACTTGGATTCTTCTGTGGGAGCCTCATCTCATATGCTGTTAAATTTCCAAGTAGCTGGTTCATGGTCAAGGTCTCCCAATCTGCTGTTTCTTCTATTGCAGACACCATGGGATTAAACCTGGATGGAAGAGATCTTAGAATCTTTTGCACAATTATACTTTCTGGCATGGTTTCTCCAAGAGCTTTCATATTGTGAACAATTTCTGCAACTTTTAGGAAGAAACTATCAATGTCTTCATCATCATTCATTTTTAAGTTCTCAAACTGGGCTCTATAGACTTGAAGTTTGGCAGTCTTTACCTTCTTGTCTCCCTCATGGATATTCTCTAGGGTATCCCACATCTCTTTGGCAGTGTCTTTGTGCATTACTTTGATAAACTCTGCCTCACACAATCCATTTAAGATGGCATTCATGGCTTTTGCGTTGGCTACAAAATCTTGTTTGGTTTCTTTCTCTGTGTCAGTATCCTTTGGGGCATATCCTAATTCCACAGCAGCCCAGACTTCTATTCCTAGAGACATTATGTATGTCCTCATTCTGATTTTCCAGAAAGCATAATTTGCACCAGTGAAAAAAGGGGCTTTATTGGTTGAGCATCCTTCTTTACTATCCATCTTGGGAACCTAGGATCTCCTTTCAGTTGTTAAACTGGTACAAAGGAACCCGCTCTGATACCAATTGTTGAATTCCTAGTTAAACTGAGAGGGGGGGGGGGGGTGAATCAATTTAACACATATATGAGCTTTTTATATTTTTCATCAGCTAATTTACAACGTACTTTTATAATCAACCTTAGTGCATGAACAGTCTTAATATGATGTGGCAAGCATTAAATTAATGTGATTTCAAACTTATTATGAGAGCAGCAAACATTAAGCAAATTTGGTAAATCATATCAGTACACAGACAACACAAATAGAGACAACAGATTTAAGTGGAAACCCATAAAGGGAGAAAACCACATCTTATTATTGTTGTGATGCAAAGGCAAGCTCCAACTCCCTTTCACCACTGTTTTTCCGCAGGCACCAACCTACAGGAGGCACCAACCTCAATTCTGCAAGCTACAACTTGCAAGGAAGCTCCAACTCCCTCCAATTTTCTGCAGGCACCAACCTACAGGAGGCTCCAACCTCAGTCAGCTACAACTGACAGCTATCAAGCTTCAACTTGATAGGGAAGATCCAATTTCCTCAATTTATCAATCGAAATGTTTGCTGATTTACCTTAGATATCAGCTCTGATCTGTAGCATCTCTTTCTGCTCTTCTTTTCTTTATCTTCTCTGCCTCAATCTTCTATACTCTGCATTCTCTATATTTACTCTCTCTCTCACCACTTGCAGCTTTCTTATTTTCCTCAACTCTTTTCACTTCCGCTGCACACTCTCTTCTTCTCTCATTCTGTTTTTATAACTTTATCCCCTTGGATATTATCCTATTTTATACAAACTAGCTTCATGGCTGTTTGTATTCTACTGGGAATTCGAAATGGACAGCCATGTCTCTTTGCCTTCTGCCTCCTCAACTCTTTTATCCGCTCATTCAAAAAATATAACTGTAGGTACCAATTTAACATTTTAGTGGGATATTTCTTTTTCCTTTGGATACTTGCCTTTGCATCACAAACAATATAAAACAAAATCATTTACATTCAATTACTATGAAAACTCCAGCTCACTCATTCAGCCTCTTGGCTTGCTGCGCATTTGTCTTTTCTTTGACTGTCTTTGTCCCTTTCGGCTCTGTTTGTTTCCTTATTCACTGTCACAAGGTAACGGCCATCTGTCATACATATGTAACTGTGCTTTTTATATCAAGCTAATTGATTCTCGGCACAATAATAAAAAGACGTTTTGATATGTGCTCTGCCGTGGTGTAACTACCATGTATCTGTAATCAGCGCCTTTTATATATAAAGCACAACTTCAGCTCTCGGCATAATAGTAAAAACCTGTTTAACATATAAAATGCCCTTTCGGGCCCACCATCCGAACTTTGTTTTGTGCTCCGATGCGATGAGTCTCCTCCGATGATTTCCGATTGCGATTACACCCTTTGCGATTGTTCCGACGCGATTGATCGCAATCGCAAACTTCATTGATATGTTCCACTGCTCAGCCTTCGTGCCGATGCAATGGCCCCACACTGCATATTTATAGATGTTGGTTCATATATACTCTCCGCCTTACCCCCTTTTTTTTTCATCAGCTTTGGCTTAAAATCTTGGTGTAAACATACATTAAACCTTTTCCTTTACATGGAGCCCACAGTACAAAGACATCCTGCCTTATTTTACTTTCCAATCGCAATCGCAAACTTCAGAGATCCTCTTGTGCCTTTGGTCGTTTGATTTCCGCCGATGCGATGAGCGAGGGTCCCACCGGACCATACTTCGGCATTTCAATGTTTTATGTTATATTTCTCTTTTATCTGTCGATGCTCTTTAACAAAGGAAATCCTTATTTTCGAGTTTGAATTCTAGTAGGCCCCACTCTGACTTCCTTTAAGATCCAACGGTTTCTATCATCCAGGATCCAACGGTTGCGATTAGATCCCATCATCGCAATCGCAACATCCAACTACACGTTCCCTTATTCTTCCGCTGCACCGATGCGATTAGAAATCTCTGATGCGATAATTCATTGTAGATCCAACGGCTGTCGTTCATTAGGAATGGACGGTTGCGATTAAATCGCACCATCGCAATCGTTTGATAACAAGTTCCGTTGCCAACTTTTCTCCGAAGCGATTGGGTGAGGGTCCCACCTTATGGTACTTTGGTTCTTTGTTTTAAAAGGCGCTCTACTTATATAAAGTGCTGCATATATATATGCTTCCGCTTCCGCCTTTAGTGTAACCTCCGGCTGGGTAATGATTCTCGGAATAAGGTTTATATATATACTTTGCTGCTTGGGTTAAGATTCCCGGAATATTATGTATCCTCCTGCCTGGGTTACGATTCCCGGAATTGTGTTTATGTATCCTCCGGCTAGGGTAATGATTCTCGGAATTTTATGTAGGGTGTCCTCTAGCTGGGGTAGCAATTCTCGGAATTTTCTGCTCGCTCTGTCTCTGCCTCTGTTGTTCGACCATTTCATCTTTGCCTCTGCCTTCGCTGTGCCTCTGCCTCTGCTGCTCGTTTCATCTCGACCTTTTCATCTTGATGCTGTTTGATAATGGCTCTGGCTCTGGCTCTGGCTCTACCTCTGCCTTCGCTGTGCCTCTGCTGCTCGACCTTTTCATCTGTTGCCTCTGCCTTCTTTGTGCCTCTGCTGCTCTGCCTCTGCCTCTACTGCTCTCTGTAAATATTACTTGCTCTCTGTAAATATTACTTGCTGTCTTCTGCTGCTGTTCTTTGCCTGTCTCTGCATCTGCTGCCTTCTTTACCATCAATGACAATATTTCCAACAATCTGTTATGTGTTTTGCTTCAATTTTTACTTGAATTTATTCAGTTAATAACTTGTATAAGTAGGAGGAGCTTAACCAGATTAACAGTAATAATTTCTACATAAGCATAAGGATTCAAAAATTTCTACATAGCCTAGGCAGAGGGACCCAGATCATATTTTGGAGGAGCTGCTGAGATCTAATCAACAGACGGTGAGACAAGGGCAGGTTATGATGGACATGATGGTGCTAGACCGGAGGGAGCGGCAGAACGTCATGGTGATGGGGGTTCCAGAGCAGGAGTTAGTTGTACATATCAACTCCCACACACTACACAGCGTGGGTAGACTTGCAGGCCCTTGATGCCAAATTTTGGAGCCAGAGCTTGAGAGGGAGCCAAATCCAGTTGATAATCTAGTACACTCAGTTGCTTCAGGCATTGATGAGTATGAGGGGTTGGATGCCTGGATCAGACGGGTAATGTCCTTTGGTGAATTTATTCACCTAAAAGAAAGACATACCACAAGAGTTGGCAATTATTCTAGAGGAGGATCATCCAACCATGAGGTGCAAAGGTTGGCAGGGAAGGTCATACTTCCAAATTTTGATGGGAGTGCGAGGAGTTTAGCACGAGCATGGATACAAAAGCTGGACACCTATTTTCATTTGAACCCCATGAAGGAAGCAAATGCCATATGCTTTGCCACTCTTCACCTGGAGGGAGATGCCCAGGAATGGTGGTACCATGGATTGATCACATTGGGGCATATTCATATCGCTTCATACAAGGAGTTCACTCGGAGGTTCTTGGAGGGATTCGAGAGGAAAGGATCCAGAGCTGCACTTCAGAGAGTTGGCTCACTTGAGGCAGACAGGCAGCGCAAAGGCCTACATTGCTGAGTTCTAGAGACTAGCAGTGATGGTGACAGATATTTCAGAGAGCCGGTTGATCATGCTGTTCGTAGAGGGGCTTGCGGAGCCACTGCATGGATGGGTGAGGGCCTACAAGCCCATGTCATTACAGGATGCCATCTCTTGAGTTAGAGACATGACTGACGCAGTGCCCAAGAACAAGGCCTTCGTTCCCTCGAGACCCACAGTTCAACAGGGAAACAGAGATATGAGACCACCACAAAGAGATGGAGGGCGTGATTAGTTGGATGATGAGACTCAAAGGGATCTCAGGAGGAGGAGATTGTGCTTGACATGCCAGGAGCCTTGGGCACCGGGGCACAAGTGCACCAAGGGCAAGGCCCATTTCATTGAGGTGTTCTCGGATAATGAGCCAGAGGAGGAGACTGAGATAGTAGAGGAGCCGAGGGATGAGGGAGGTCCATTAGGCACAGGAGGACTGTAAATTTTTGTAGATGTTCTATGCTTGGAGCAACTTTACTTTTCTTACAGCAATCACACAAATAGTTAAGTAAAATGTAGATAGAACATATAAGTGGATCTTATAGAAGACAAACCAGAAACAGAAAATTTTGGTGGTGCGTTACGGCGGTCAACAGGATGCTTCTACCAACAAAGTCTCCTTGGTCAGCCATCCCAGAATGTGTCACAACAGTCCTCCAATCAGCAAATGAGTCAACCCAAGTCAACTCCAAAAAGTCAACGCTGTCCAGAAAAGTCAACGCAGGGCAGCGAGCTAAAAGTCAACGCAGCAGCAAATTGGTCAACCATTTGACCTCGATTTCTGTGCCAAACAGTACGGCCTTCCAAAATCGAACTTCTCACCAAATTTCAGCCCATTCGGACCATGCGTTGACCAAAGTCAACGCTGGTCAAACTTTCTGCAAAACCCTAACTGCAGAAATTCGTCCTTCAGCTCAGCCGTACAGATTTGTCCTTCTTCTCCTTCACACGTGTGGGTTGAACTCGTCCTCCAAGGAGCTCGTACTAAATCAGATGAGAGAAGAAGATGTGAGTTGAGTTGTTGTGAAATGCTCTCCAACTTTGCCTGTATGTATATCCATCATTGGGGCGTGTGACACATCTGCTGGGGGTGTGAAACCTTAAGGCCGACCTGCACATATAATTTATTATGAATAATAAATTCAAAATAAATGTTATGCTCATCGGATTAAGACATATTATATATGGATTTTACACCTCTCCGAAAGAGGAATCCAACAAAAATATTAGCCTCTTAATCTGAGCATCATAACATGGAGTTTGGACCTAGTTGTCCAAATTTAACACTCCCTCTCAACTAGGGAGAACTCCATCCATCGGTGCAATCAAACATCGCGCGTCATCCCGCCGTAACTTGCTTTGCTGGCCTCTTTATTTCAGAACAGAAGTGGGTCAGTCACAAAGACATCATCCCCCGACTGACATAATCAGTCCAGAGGTTCCAAACCTCTATCAAACTCATGAAGAGTATCCAACCAACCCAAAGTTGGTTCATCTGACCCGAAGTCAGGCAGAGATCCCAGACCTCACTAAACTTGATCCCAGATCAAGTGGTTGGACCGTGCCATCCTAGATAGAGAGTACGGCAATCTCTGATGCGTCCATCAGTCTTTGCTAATAGTCTCTAGCTTTTCCCACCTCATTGGCCAAATGAGAGGTACTTCCCATGAGCCCTGAACTCAATGGGTAGGATGCATACGGGGCACAGATAAATGAGAGGCGAACTAGCTCAATAATCACAAAGGTGGGGCAGAAGCATTATGAGTGCTTATAGCTCCGAGAAGCTATCCCCAAAGCCCCCCAAAGCTCCCAGAGCTCATCGTCCAACAGGACCCACATCATAGGGTCGTTCCACGATACCAAGACTCTCACGGAAGGTTAGGAACTTGACCTTCCCCGGGGGCTTAGTGAGAATATCCGCGACCTGCTCATCAGTTCCTATATGATCGAGCCTTACGGCGCCTCGCTGTACCATATCCCGGATAAAGTGGTACCTGATATCAATATGCTTGGATCGGTCGTGGAACACGGGATTCTCAGTCATACGAATCCCACTCTGATTATCACAGAGTATCACAGTGGTATCTAGCACATGTCCAAACAGCTCACTAAAGAGCTTCCGCAACCAAACTGCTTCACAACAGGCCATACTAGCAGCAATGTATTCGGCCTCCGCGGTGCTCAAAGCCACCGACTTCTGCTTTCTGCTCATCCATGAGATCGAAGCAGAACCAAGATAGAAGCAGCATCCCGATGTGCTCTTACGATCCACCACACTGCCAGCCCAATCGGCATCAGTATATCCACGGAGTGTCACACTCCCGGCGGTGTATCTCAGCCCATGGTTTATCGTGCCCCGAAGATATCTCAGAAGATTCTTGGCACCAACCCAGTGAAAGTGATGAGGCTCAACCATTTGTTGACTCAAAGTGTTCACTGCAAAACATATATCTGGTCGGGTGTTCACTAAGAACATCAAAGCTCCTATGAGTTGACGATACTCAGTAGGATTGGCCAAGATAGGCCCCGCAGCGCTGCCACTCAACTTCTTAAAGTTGAGTTCCATCGGTGTCGACACGGACTTACAGTCCACCATCCCAAATCTTTCCAGAAGCTTCACAATGTATTTTCCTTGAGAAAGGAAAATCTCTCCAGGTCTCTGCCAGACCTCCAGGCCTAGGAAGTAGTGCATCGGTCCTAGGTCCTTCATCTCGAACTCAGCAGCGAGCTCCCTCTTACATTGATGAATGAGAGGGTCAGCACCTGTCAGGAAGAGGTCGTCCACATACAACACTAGAATGAGAGGCTTCCCCTGCACAACCTTGAAGTAAAGGTTCGGATCAACATTATTTCGAGTGAAGCCCAGCTTCATCAAGTAACTATCCATCCTCTCGTACCAAGCTCTGGGTGCTTGCTTTAACCCGTAGAGGGCTTTCTTCAACCTGCAGACATGAGTGTCTCGATCCTGAACTTCAAATCCCAGAGGTTGTTCCACATACACCTCTTCCTTTATTGCACCATGCAGAAAAGCGGTCTTGACATCCATCTGATGAATACTCCATCCTTGCGTAGCAGCAAGGGCTATGATTGATCGAATGGTGGTATATCGTGCCACAGGTGCAAATATGTCATCATAGTCAATTCCTTCCTTTTGAGAGAAGCCACGAGCAACAAACCTTGCCTTGAACTTTTCAGCACTCCCATCAGATCCATGTTTGATCTTGTAGAGCCATTTCGCGGTGACAACAGATTTGTCCTTCGGTCTCGCGACCACATCCAAGACATCATTCTTCATTATGGACTCATATTCTTCGTGCATAGCATCCTTCCAAACTTGATGCTTTACGGCTTCCTCAAAAGATCCAGGTTCAGATTGTACAATAGTACTCATCGCAGCTAGATACCCTTGGTATCTACACGGCTTCTTGCTTTCTCGGAATGTCCCCCTTGGGGCAGCATGACCCTCAGCATCTTCGAGGGTATCCCTGAGCCATGATGGTCTCTTTCCCAGTGAAGGAGATGGATCGATAGGGTCCATTGGTCCTTCAATATCAGGCATTGTCTCATCTTGCGGTTCTTCCAGATTTCCAGGCCTTTCTTCATGATTTTCTCCAGATCTTGGAAGATCTACTACTTTCTTCAGGGAAGCATCTTCGTCAAAAGTGACATCATGGCTTATCTCTACTTCCCTTTGACCCGGTACATAGACTCTATAGGCCTTAGAAGTCTCACTGTAGCCCACAAACATTCCTTTCTTCCCAGAAGCATCCAGCTTACTTCTCTTTTCTTTCGGCACATGAAAGTAAACAGGACATCAAAGACCAAATCACGAAGACCGTGGTTTCCTTGCCCGGAGAAAGCCTCCTTGAGTTTGGAGTCTGGGGAGGCGAATAAGGGAGCATCGGTTTGAATGTACCACAGCCAGTGTTGCGGCTTACTCCCCACAGAAACTTTGGTAGACCCTGGTCACATAGCATAGCACGGACAGCTTCCACAATAGTCCTATTCTTGCGTTCAGCAACACCATTCTGCTCAGGAGTATATGCAGTGGTAGTCTCCCTCTTAATGCCAGCTTCTCTGCAAAAGTCTTTGAACTCATTTGACTCATATTCAGTGCCATTGTCAGTCCTCAAAATCTTGATCTTCTTTACGGTCATATTTTCCACCAAGGCTTTGAAGGTACGGAACCACATGAAAGCCTCATCCTTCTTCTTCAAGAAGTATATCCAGGTTTTGCGAGAGAAGTCATCAGTAAATGTCATGTAGTAAGAACATCCCCCTAGGGATGTTACGGGCAACATACCAGATAGATCAGAATTGACCAGTTGCAATATATCAGATGTCTTTGTGACACTTGAGGGGAAAGGTCCCCTTGTATGTTTTCCTTTAGCACAACCCTTACATACACCTTCATGATTATTTCCAAAGTCAGGCATCCCTGTCACCACCTTCCTAGCTTCGGGAAGGGCCTTGTAATGAAGGTGTCCAAATCTTTGGTGCCATAGTTCGGTTTGTCGGATAGTATCACAAGTCATAGCTCCCAACGGACTCCCTCCAACCTGGTAGAGTGTACCAACTCTAAAACCAATTGAGATAGCTTCCTTGAAGCTCCCCTTCCACATGAGCACCTTTCCATCAGAGAAAGTTACATTGAATCCTTTGTCTTCCATGGCAGATACAGACACAAGGTTCTTCTTCAATTTAGGTACATAGAGTACATCTTGCAAACGTAGGACTTGTCCTTGAGACAAGTGGAGGGTCACAATCCCTGTCCCTTTCACAGGATAAGTGGCATTATCCCCAAGGATAATTTCTAGATTAGTATCCCTTTCAACCATGTCAGAAAGTGCTTCCTTGAATCCAGTGATGTGTCTTGAGGCACCACTATCGATTAGCCAGACATCCATAGTGTCGGGCGGAGATGCAGCAGAGAGAGCAGATACAAGGATATACTCATTTCTTTTATCAACAACATTAGACTCCTCATACCTGGTATTTCTAGACCTTTTAGAAGGTTGATTGTTTCCACCAAAGTGAGCCTTCCTCTTTCCTTTGGATCTGTCATTTCTTCGATTCCCATTCCTTCAGTTGTTGTTGTTATCATCACTATCGGGAGAATCCTTCTTGAAGGGGAATTCTCTAGCATAGTGACCAGGCCTATGGCAGGTGAAACATTTACCCTTCTTCTCTTGAGTCCTCGTTCTTCCTTTGTCCTTAGAACCACCAGAGTTCTTCTTTCGGGAATGAGCACCATAGGCAACATTTCTGTCATTATCGAATTCCTTCATCCTTGTTTCTTCTTGCATACATCTAGACAGAAGCTCATCAAAGTTAGGAATGGTATTATTGTTGAGAATGGTAGTTGTGAATACTTGCCATTCATGTGGAAGTCCTCCAAGTGCGGTGAGAACCATCTCACGATCAGCTATTGTCTCCCCAATAGCTAGCAGATTGTTCCTTGTTTCGGTCAATTTCAGAAAGTAAGTTTGAACAGACTCATCCCGACCCTTCTTCATATTCTTCAACTTGTTATTGAGGAATAGCACTTGGTTCACATTGTTTACTTTGAACATAAGGATCAATTTGTCATACATCTCCTTGGATGTGCCTAGTTCAGATATATAGGCAACCAGGCTCTTATGTATGGATTCCCTGATCATTAGCTTTGCTTTGATCTCTCCCTTCTTATACTTGTTTCTAACAGCAGCGGTAGCATTGGATGGAGGTTCTTGAATCTTACCCAGCACATGATCCAAGAGATCATGGTCTTCCAATTTGAGATCTAATATCATCTTCCGGGCATGGAAGTCAGCTTGTCATTCTCCTTGAATTCAAGACTTGTGGAACCCATTTCTTCCGGTGGTGATTGCTAAAGATAGAGTTTGTCTTCACCTCAGCTCTGATACCATGTAAATTTTTGTAGATGTTCTATGCTAGGAGCAATTTTACTTTTCTCACAGCAATCATACAAATAGTTAAGCAAAATGCAGATAGAACATGTAAGTGGATCTTACAGAAGACAAATCAGAAACAGGAAAAATGTGGTGGTTCGTTACGGCGGTCAACAGGATGCTTCTACCAACAAAGTCTCCTTGGTCAGCCATCCCAGAATGTGTCACAACAGTCCTCCAATCAGCAAATGAGTCAACCCAAGTCAACTCCAAAAAGTCAACGCTGTCCAGAAAAGTCAACGCAGGGCAGCGAGCTAAAAGTCAACGCAGCAGCAAATTGGTCAACCATTTGACCTCGATTTCTGTGCCAAACAGTACGGCCTTCCAAAATCGAACTTCTCACCAAATTTCAGCCCATTCGGACCATGCGTTGACCAAAGTCAACGCTGGTCAAACTTTCTGCAAAACCCTAACTGCAGAAATTCGTCCTTCAGCTCAGCCGTACAGATTTGTCCTTCTTCTCCTTCACACATGTGGGCTGAACTCGTCCTCCAACGAGCTCGTACTAAATCAGATGAGAGAAGAAGATGTGAGTTGAGTTGTTGTGAAATGCTCTCCAACTTTGCCTGTATTTATATCCATCATTGGGGCGTGTGACACATCTGCTGGGGGTGTGAAACCTTAAGGCCGACCTACACATATAATTTATTATGAATAATAAATTCAAAATAAATGTTCTGCTCATCGGATTAAGACATATTATATATGGATTTTACACCTCTCCGAAAGAGGAATCCAACAAAAATATTAGTCTCTTAATCTGAGCATCATAACATGGAGTTTGGACCTAGTTGTCCAAATTTAACAAGGACCACCACCACCCCCATAGGGAGGAGGACCGTTTGCTCCAGTAGGAGTACTTGCCTCACTTCGGGGTATGCCGAAGTACCTGACGCTTCGAGTCAAGGGGACCATTCAGGGGCAACGTGTGTCAGTCTTGGTTGACAGTGGGGCCACCCACAATTTTCTTGATGCCCAGATGGTGGAGCGTAGAGGCATACAAACAACCACATTTGAGGGATTCTCAGTCTTGATACCTGGAGCTTGGACCATGCAGTGTACCAGATATGTTCCGGGATTGACTTTGGAGATGGGGAACTACTCACTCACAGATCATTTCTTTGTTGTTGATATTATGGATACTAACGTGGTGTTGGGAGTTCAATGGTTGTATACGTTGGGGAAGGTCACCACTGATTGACAGTAGCTGGAGATGGAGTTCAAAGGACCTGATGGGAGGCCAGTATTGTTGAGGGGGATACACTCTTATCCACCTCAAACAATATCAACTCATGGGATGGAGGCCGATCTATGACATGGAGATATAGAGTGGGCAGTGGAGCTACGCATTTTTGAGGCTGGGTTACGGGCCATGGCTACGCACCCGAACATATTAGCTCTGCTGGAGCAACATCAAGAGGTTTTTGGAGATGTTCCACCAAGGAGACTGCCAGATAGGGGATTCGAGCACACCATTGAGTTGGAGGAGGGTGTGAATGCAGTCATCACCGCCCCTTATAGGCATCCCAAGGCTTATAAGGATGAGATAGAGAAGGCCATATAGGAGTTGTTGAGATTGGGACATATTTGGCCTAGCTCTAGTTCCTTTGCTTCTTCAGTAGTGTTGGTGAAGAAGAAATATGGGACGCTGTGCATGTGCATAGACTACTGGGCGCTGAATAAGAAGACTATGAAGAACCGATACCCCATTCCCCACATAGATGAGTTGATGGATGAGCTTAGAGGAGCCAAGTACTTCTCTAAGATAGATTTACGTTCGAGGTACCACCAGATCCGTGTGAGGGAGCAGGACATTCCCAAGGCCGCTTTTCGTTGTCACTATGGACATTTCGAGTTCTTGGTGATGCCCTTTGGGCTAACCAACAGTCCTACTACTTTTCAGTCTTGCATGAACCATGTGTTCCGTGGGCAGCTGAGGCGCTTTGTTTTGGTATTCTTTGATGATATACTCATTTACAGCCGGACATGGGAGGAACACCTACAACACCTGGAGGAAGTACTATGCATACTTGAGGAGCAGCAGTTGTATGCGAAGATGTCCAATTGTGAATTTGGGCTAACAGAGATGCTGTACCCTGGGCATGTGATAGGAGAAGATGGGGTGAAGGTGAATTAGGAGAAGATTCATGCCATTTTGGATTGGCCAACACCCAGGAATGTGACGGAGCTGAGGGGCTTCTTGGCTATTTTCACTTATTACAGGAGGTTTGTGAGGGGATTTTCACAGTTGGCAGCACCCCTTACAGATTTGACGAAGAGGGGCGCTTTTGAGTGGACACAGTTGGCAGAGGAGACTTTTGAGAGGCTCAAGAGAGTCATGAGCAGTTGTCCAGTTTTTGCCTTGCCGGATTTCACACGACCCTTTGTGCTGGAGTGTGATGCTTCAGGCGAAGGTTTGGAGCAGTGCCGACGCAGGGAGGCCATCCCATTGCATTTGAGAGCAGAAAGTTGCTGCCTCATGAGAGGTTGTATTCAGTATATGATAAGGAGATAGTTGGCAGTGATGCATGCGTTGGCAAAGTTCAGGCAGTATCTTGTGGGAAACAGGTTCAAGGTAAAGACGAATCACAACAGTCTTCGATTCTTCCTTGAGCAGCAGTCACTGGAGGATCAACAACAAAAATGGGTGAGTAAACTTCAAGCTTATGATTTTGAGATTGATTATGTGAAGGGCAAACACAATGTGGTAGTTGATGGCCCCTCATGCAGACCAACAACGCTGTCACTGCTGGATGTCACGTAGGATTGGAAGGCTCAACTGTTGGTTGAGTATTCTAAAGTTAGGCAGGCATGTGAGATTTTGGATGGTGCATGCAGTGATGACCAGTTCCGAGTGATGGATGATGTGATCTATTACAAGGATCAGATCTATTTGGTTCCATATTCTCAGTTGAGGGAGAGGATCATGTAGGCAGCACATGATTCTCCATTAGTAGGGCACCCGGGTTTCCTTAAGAGCTATCACACAGTCAGAGAGAGATTCTCTTGGAGGGGTCTCAAGGGAGGCGTTTTGAGGCATGTGAGGGAGTGTGTAGAGTGTCAGAGGAACAAGGTGGAGCTCTCACATCCAATCGTGTTGTTGCAACCACTTCCCATTCCGGAGAGGAACTGGGAGAGTGTATCTATGGATTTCATTACAGGTGTACCAGCAGCACAGGGGAGAGACTGTATCTATGTGGTAGTGGATAGGCTGACCAAGTTTTCCCATTTTTTCGCTATCTCTTCTAGATCTTCAGCCTCCCAAGTGGCTGAGTTATTCTTTCATGAGGTATTCCGGTTGCATGGTCTCCCCATGACCATTGTGAGTGACAGGGACAACAAATTCATGGGAGCTTTTTGGTAGGAGCTGTTTTGCTTGGTGGGGACTGAGCTCACTTCGAGTACTAGCTATCATCCCCAAACCAATGGGCAGACAAAGATTGTGAACAAATGGTTGGAGGGGTACCTATGCAATTATGTGATGGGGCAACAAAGAGCGTGGGTCAAGTGGTTGCATGTGGGGGAGTTCTGCTACAACTTGACGTGTCATATGTCTATTGGTATGTCTCCTTTTCGAGCTCTTTATGGATATGATGCACTTTCTTTTTTTGACATGATTTTTGGAGATAGCAGGGCCCCTGGGGCCAAAGATTGGGTTCAAGAGAGCCAAGAGATTCTTTGAGCTCTCAAGAACAATTTGTAGGTAGCTAAGAATCAACAAATGATATTTGTTGATAAGCGCAGGGTGGAGTGACAATTCGAGATTGGGGACATGGTCTATTTGCGCCTACAGCCGTATAGTAAATCTTCACTCAAGCAGAAGGGTGCAGAAAAATTGAGGCCTCGATTTTATGGACCTTACCGGGTGGTGAGGCGTGTTGGTGAGGTGGCTTATGAGCTAGAGTTGCCTTCTAGGAGCCAGATTCACAATGTCTTTCATGTCTCATGCCTCAAGAAGGCATTGGGGCAACAGGTAGTAGCAGCAGCAGAGTTGCCTCCATTAGATGATGAGGGGCATTTGGTTTTAACAACGGAGTTGATATTGGATACCCAGGAGAGGAGATTGAGAAAAAGGGTGGTCCGAGAGCATTTGGTCAAGTGGAAGGATTTTCCGGAGGAGGATGCTACATGGGAGAATGAACAAAATATACAACCTCTAGTTTTGCAGTTGCTTGGGGTTAAGCAACATCCGGGAGGGGAGGACTGTAATGTTCCTTCCTAATTTTTCTTAATGTTTGGAAAATACCTTTTCGTCCATTTTGAATTAAATAAAGTAAAGTACCTTTTTGTGGCTAATATAAGAAATAAAGAATAAAGTAAGTTGCTAGTGGAAGTTAGGACCCACAAAGGTAGCGTATTGGGGAAGAAAGTAATCAATTTCCCTTGGGTAAATCGAAATGCATGGAGAGACCCACGATTTTGCATGATCTACAATTATAAAAGGAAGGTTTGAGGAAGGTTTAGGCACCATTTGCATAGACTTTCGAATTGCCTTAGCTGTTTAGTTGAGCCAAACATTGTGCTGTTTAGCGCAGGAGCTTCCCAAGGAAAGAAGCTCACCCCTTCTCTGTTGGACTTTGAGTGCCACTCAAGGAGGGTATTTCTTCAGTTTTGTGATTCAGTGAGGCAACCATAGTTCCCATGCATTTCTGGAGCAGCTAGGACGCAGTAGGAGTTGTGACTGCGGAGTAGAGGGAGGTAGCTATTGTGTGGTGAAGGAAATCTTTCAGAGCAACTATAGGAGGAGTTATTCGTGGATTTCGGAAGTGTTGGAGCAACCTCAGTCCTTGTGAGATCAGAGATACGCTATCCCTAGCATCATCTCTTCAAGAACTGCGTCACTCACCTATTGACTGTGTAGTCATCTAGAGGGCAGCATTTGGTGTGAGCATTTGTCGGAGTATTATGGGTTGAGGAGCTGGAGGATTGATTGGAGGTTTATTGCTTGAGATTTGTTGGTGTTTTGGAGTGTAGAAATCTTTAGTAGCATCTACAGCAATAGATTTCGAAATTGGAGGGCCAAGCAAAGAAAGGTCCAATTTTGAAGATTGGAATTTGGAGCAGAAATTTTTGGGTTTTTTTGGGTTTTGGGCAAGGATTACCTTCCCAAATTCCTAGAATTTTCTGAGCATTATTCAATGGGAAAATCTAGTGCCGAATTCAGCCAATTGTTGCAGAAACTGGGAGACTACGCAGTCATTCAGAGGAGCAGTTGTAGCAGCAACTGTATCATTTGATATTTGTTCGCTTGAGGCCTGTAGCTTGCCTTGTGCAAGCCCAGGTGCACATCTCCCATCTCATATTGTACTCTAGCCATCCATATTAATAAAATTTGGTGTTTCCAGCATATTTCTTGTATTTGTGTCACTGAAAAACAAATTTTTCTGTTTAGTTTATTGCATGTTTTTTATATCATTGCAAAATTTCTATTTGGAATATTACAAAATTTCAGACTATCTATAGGGTTTCTCCTCCAACGTTCCATGTCAAAATGAGAGGAAGTGCACCTCTATATATAGAGGAGGTGCTCAACTTTCCTCATAATAAAATATTATTTTTCTAAGCTAAAATCTCCTAAAGTAACCTAATGAGGGGAAAAGGCCTTGTTTACTATTAAATAATCTAAACTACATAATTTAAGGGGCATTTATGCAACATGTACAAGTTCCTAGGGGGATAAGCCCACAAAGTGACCCATCTCCAATAAATGAGGGACAAAAGGCTTCGAATCCGCATCTAGCCTCCAAAGATCTTTCTGCCCACATGGATCCTTCAATAAAGTTTCAAATGTCCTTCTAGATGTTAATTTTTAAACCCAACACTTGGTAATTAATTTCTAGCGGACTTATCACAAATCTACTAAAGAAAGCACAGCTAGGTTCTTAACAAAAATATTCAACGGAAGCAAAATATTAACCAATCTCAATCACACATTTGACACACACAAGTTTTGCCCAATCAATAGTTCTTCATTAAATTAATAATTTGAACCTACTTGGGCTCTCATCTTGGGACAATTGCCCAACTGAGGAAAATGCATATACAAAAACTTTGGATCTGATCTAGATGATCAAGCCCTAGATATATCCTTAATTTGCTTGGTTGATCTGGATTTTCTATATTGCACCCCTGCACCTTCCTCAAACATGATACACTTGAGTAGAAGTCCTTCCCCACCCACCACTGAGATGCCTCTCTCAGTGCCTTGTGCCTCTATGTGTTGTGTCTACTCCCTTAGCCTAGCCTTACTTTTATAAGCTTGAGTTATGACCGAATCCACAACCCTCATATCAAAAGTGATTGGCGATTAAGATTAAATCTTACATTATTTGAGATCGATGGCCGAGATTCATCCACTTCACTAATGCAAAAAAACTTTTGCATTAGATTAGATTAAACTCACTTTTCTCTTAATAAAGAAATTACTTTAATTACTAAAGTAATTTGCTAAGGTTCAAGGGACTATTAGACGACTTCTTGCACACTTAGACACTTAGGTCTGTGCAGAAGTACTTGCCTGAGCTACAAACATCAACACTAAAACGGGTGCAACAACCTTATACATTCATAGCATCATCCAAGAAGGCTTGCCCAAGCCATCTCCAAGTGGACAAACATGTCCATAATTATCAGACTATAATGTCCCCATTTTCAGTTTACCTTTTTTTTTTTTTCGAGGAAAAATCAAACTTTTTATCTAAGTTGCAGTGAACGTGGGTCTAGGGCCCGTTTCTAAAAAAACGAAATGGAAACGCTGAAACGCGTACCGTAAGATCGAAAACGCGTTTCCCGACCGTACGACCGCATTTCCTTCCCAAACAACGTTTTAACTCTTTTTTTTTTAAATTTTTAATTTTATTTTTAATTTTATTTTCGGTTTTCGTGCCATCTAATATTATTTTAATTGTTTTGTTTGTCTCTTGGATGCTTCTAGATGGCTTTCTAAAATTATAAAAAGACAATTCGCCTCATTCTCTCATCACACGAATTGAGCAAGTCATTTCACTTGGAGAAGAGCGATTTTGGTGAGGAGAAAGGAGGAAGAGAGTAGTGCTTTAGCTAAGGTGCTTTTACCAGTGAGCAAAGGAGATTTCAGAGCAAGAGAAAGAGATTTCAAAAGCAGATTTGTAGTGCAAAGTTTCTAGCTACGACATTCTTGGTTTTTGGCTCAGCTACAACCATATTTCTCTTGTTTTTTCTAGCATTTTGGGGTAGCTTCAACTACACAAAATTAATTTGGGTAAGAAGCATTCAATTTCTTGGTTTTTTCCTATTGTTTCGTCTATTTTTCGAGGGTTTATGCTACCAAAATTATAAAAACCGTTTCTTATTTATAGATTTGTTTTTTTTAATTTTTTTGCAGCAATGGCTTCCATCCAAGGTTCAAGTGCAAACTCCAAGGCCAACCCAAGGGCTGAATATTATCGTCTTTGGAGGCATGTTGAGAAGCTGCAAAGATGTGGAGGTGGTGGCTCATGGGAATGGCGGTGTAATCTTTGCAATAATTCTTACAAGGGCTCTTACCCAAGAGTGAAGGCACATATTTTGCATGGAAGAGGACAGGGGATAACATGTTGCACGAAAACATCAAACCCTGTGGCAAGGAGGGAATATCAAAGGTAGCAAGATCAGGCTAATGCAATTAAAAGAAAGCATGATGATCTTAGTCAAGCTAAAAATCCAGCAAACATTGAGCCAATGATTGTAGTTGAAGCAAGGAAGAGGAGAGGCACTCAACAACTAGAACAACCACCATCTAGAGGGGCTTCCGGTACAGTTCAAGATAGCAGAATTGCTAAATTGGTGAATGTGCAAGGAATAGAAGAAGACGATTCCAGAGTGGCTCGATGCATCTATGCATGTGGTCTCCCATTCAATGTTGTTCGCTCTCCTTACTGGCAAGATATGATAAGGGCAGTTAACAAAGCTCCTCAAGGGTACAAGGGGCCCAACTATGAGAAAGTTAGAACTCAGCTTCTCAAAAATGAGAAGGATCTTGTGGAGGATGTGTTATCAACAATTCGTTCTTCTTGGAGTAGCTCTGGGGTTACCATAGTCTTAGATGGACGGACAGATACAAGGTGTAGACCATTAATAAATATCATTGCCACTTCACCAAAAGGAGCATTGTTTCTAAAGGTGGAAGACTACTCGGGAGAGGTAAAAGATGCACAATTCATTGTTGATGTTATCATCAAATCTATTGAACAAGTAGTTCCTAACAGGGTGGTGCAAGTTATCACGGATAATGCACCAATATGCAAAACTGCAGGTTTGATTATTGAGGGGAGGTATGATCACATCTTTTGGACACCCTGCATTGTCCATAATCTGAATCTAATCTTAGAGGAGATTGACAATAAAGTTCCATGGATAAAGGAACTCACAGTGGAAGCAAGGGAAATTGTTAAATTCATCACCAACCACCACCAGTCTCAAGCAATATTTAGAGAGTACTCCAAATTGGAGTTGTTAAAAGCCGCTGAGACAAGATATGCTTCAAACTTTATAATGTTGCGCCGCCTTGTTGAGGTTAAGCAAGCATTAGTGTCTATGGTGGTGAGTCAGCCTTGGGCTGAGTGGAGACAAGCAGATTTGGAGCGGGGATCTATGGTGCGTAGATTGTGCCTTGATGAGGATTGGTAGAGCAAGATAGATTTCTTGCTAATGTTCACAGCCCCTGCATTTGAGCTTCTTCGGAATGCTGACACTGACCAACCTTTCTCAGGAGAGGTATATGATGGCATGGATTCCATGGTTGAGAAAACTATGCAAATAGTTTCACAAGAGTCTCCACAACTTTTGTTTGTAGATGGTAATTTTGCCGAATTAATCAAGAAAATCAGTGTTGATAGGTGGAACGATTTATTGCATACTTTAGCACATGCCTTGAACCCAAAATTTTATGATGAGGAACTTATTGCTCAAAGAAACGGGAAGAGGAAGACACCCCCATAAGGATATAGAGGTGGCTAATGGGGTGAAAAAAACCCTTATGAAAATTTTCCAGCTCATCTACACAGGGAGGTGAAGGAAGAATTTGCCAGTTTTGCTGTAGGAATAGATGATTATTCAGATATATCATCTTTGGAGGGGAGAAGCACCATGAATCCAATTAGGTGGTGGATTTGTCCTGGAGCAAATGGTGTACATTTGCAAAATCTTGCCCATTCGCCTCCTTTCACAAGTGGCAAGCTCTTCATCAACAAAAAGGAATTGGAGCACCTATGGTTTTATTCATTCTGTGAAGCCCAATAGGTTGGGCTCACAGAAGGCAGAGGATCTTGTTTATGTGCACTCCAACCTTTGCTCTGCATCTTGTAGGGGTCCAGAATATGACAATGGTCCTTCTAAGGAATGGGATATTGATCCAGAAAAACCTGATTTGGATCTCTCTCTTGATGCCTTGAATATTGAGGACCAGGATCATAGAAGTGGAATTGGCCAAACATCTTCTTTAGCTACACCATCCATATGGCAATGGTCATTCTAAGGAATGGGATGTGGATCCAGAAAATTTCGATTTGGATCTCTCTCTTGATGCCTTGAATATTGAGGATCATGATCATAGAAGTGGAATTGGCCAAACATCTTCAGCTACACCATCCACTGCTGAGCCTGCTTCTGCTGCTATATTTGATGAGGATTATGATAATGAGTATTAGTCTTTTGACTTTATTGTACTTGCAGCCTCATATATATAATAAAAGCTGATTTTGAGATTTTGATATATAATAAAGGTTGGTTTTGGATATTCCGATATTGCTATTTTCATTATGTGTTTGTTATCAATGATCATTCATGAGTAAATGTGTTGTAACTTGTAATAGTTTATGCTTTGAATTTATGATTTATCATGTATGTTTTAAACTTTTATGATTTCATATAACATTTCTTAAATGTCCTAAATTCTAATATAAATTTGAATTATAATATATATATATATACCGCGTTTCCCCGTTTCCAAAATTTGGGGAGGTCGCATTTCGTATCGCTTCCCGTTTCAGAAACTCGTTTCCGTTTCCCTGTTTCGTGCAACTTAGCTTTTTTATTAAGGATATAAAAAGTTACACAACAAATGCGTTTAAGCATTCAGAAAGTTGTAGAAAGAAACACCCAACAGGGCAAACTGTCCAGCAGAAACTTGTGCTAGTGAGAGCCACAGACAGAGTCTCAAAAGTAAAACAGAGTCCAGAAACTAGGCCTCTCCATATTATTTTCAGTTTCCCTTATGATGCAATTAGGATGGATTTCCAAGGTTGGTGTCAGCTTGGTCACGGGAGCGAGTTTTAGTTATCAGTGGGCTCAAAGGGTTTTGGAGGAGTCTTATGGGGTTTGATGGAGTTCGCTTGGCATAATTCATCATCAAGGTGAATTCTGCACAACTTATTCTTGGTTCCGTTGCATTCTGACAATTCCCATAAAATGGGGTTATTATTGAGCATATCTTAATTAAATATGCTTAAGGTGTCATTTTGGGAGAAATATTTGGTGAAACACCTTAGCGTAATTGCTCATTGGAACCAAAATGAAGGGATCTATAGGATGGGATGGTGAAAAGTGACTTTCAGGGGCTAGAGAGATTGTGGAGGCAGATTTACCATTTTCCTAGATTAAAGTGGCTTTAATTAATCACTGTTGGACACCTAATCCTATATGGGTAGGTGTGGAAGCCAAATGGACAAAAGGAGTCCAAGTGACCTTGGAATGTGGAATCCAAGAGTCACACCATTGTATTATAAATATATATCATATTAATGGTAATAGTAACTCACGCCTATTTTCCTAATTGTGTGTGTGTTTACCATGCGTGTGTTTAACATGGTATCGGAGCGGGACTATCTTTGCCTGCTCTAATTTGAACTATTTGTCCAATCAGCTAAATTTTAGCTGCATTATCTGCACCCTACATTACTCCATTGAAAGCGTTGGTGTCTAAGCGTTTTACCTGCTCCCTTTGCCACCTACGCTCTCTCAACAAGATGGTTTCTCTACGCATTCCTCTCCCATTTCACGTTTTATCAGAGTTGTAGGCGATCTCCTAATATTAAGCAATTGTCACCTATGTCCTCTGCGTATTTCAGAAATGTCACCTATGTCCTTTACGTTAATGGTTGTCCGTTACACACTGCGATTAGGCTGGTCCAACTTGCTAGGACTGTCCCTTACACACTGACCACCAACAATACCTCCGCCGTTGCAGTTTCTCGTGGGTTGACTTGTGTCTATTGGAGCAGAGACCGAGA
The DNA here is from genome assembly GCA_034641835.2 of Pinus albicaulis. Classification (NCBI taxonomy): domain Eukaryota; kingdom Viridiplantae; phylum Streptophyta; class Pinopsida; order Pinales; family Pinaceae; genus Pinus; species Pinus albicaulis. The sequence continues at coordinate 1,063,771,129 of CM076572.1, forward strand.
CTTATGTTGAACGCAACAAGCTTCAAGAGAAAAATAGTCTGAATATCGTACAATACGCTGCTTCTTACACAGTCACAGCTAAGGCACAAGCGCTATCAGAAGCGCTCTCCCATAGTTTGACTTCTTCTCAATTCCTGGATGTACACCGACTGAAGGTTCATTACACAGTCTTGACACTATGCTTCCCTCTTCGCGTAGCAACCTATCCACACTCTTGTTCGCTTTCCATTCCACACTCTGGTTTGTTGCATAGTTACACGCCCTCATATCCACGGATTGGCCCTCTCGACACGTTTACATACCATTGAATCCCTTTGTAGTAATAAAACTCCGGTGGTATCACAGTATACCAGTTTCCATACGCTCGACCCTTCTGGTGCATCCTCACACAACTTGGCCTCACACCGTGGCTTGGTCTCCTACACACAGTCGACTCCCTCGACCTACCATCCACTGCGTCCTCGTCCCTCTTCTCGACCCTATTCCCATCTCTTCTGCGCCTCCCTCTGTATTTTCAACAACTGATCTCTTCTTGCAAAGCTCCTGGCGCCCTCTAGGGCTGCTACCGTACTCATCCCTCTGCTGAGAATGGAAGTCAGGACGCCGAATTCGAGATGCCCAATTGGAAATGAAGAGAAATGCAAAGTGATGGAGTGAATACATATTACACGGTTTTTGTTCCACTGATAACCCTGTGATGAAGTTGAAAGCAACTGGGAGTGGATTCTTCTTACTCTTGCTATCATAAACCATTCAACTACCATGAAAATATACCGAGAGATCTGCGCTGTGTTTTTCCATCAATCCATGGTATCTATGTTCGATCGGAGATGGTATTCTTTCCAATAATCCAAGAAGAGATCGTTGAGAAGTGTATGTCATATGGGTCGATTAAATCATGAATCAAAGTTTAAACTTTGTATTGATTCTGATTTCTATATGGTGGAGTTGAAGTGTTTAAGGGTGCCATCAAACACTGTCGAAGGCTTATATGATTGAATGATGTGTGCTGGGTTTGCTTTAGAGACCTTTAAGCCATGGTTCATTTCATATGAGTTTCACTGAAGGTTGTGTTAGTTTGGACCAGATTTTTGACTAGTGCCCTCTCATATATTTTGTGGTTCGCAAGCTAATAAGCAAGGAAAACATGTTTGTGACTCTCCCATTTCGGCATCGCTTGAGAGGTCTCCCCCTTTATGACCCTATGCCTTCATTGTCATGTTAGTAGTTGCAGTTGTGTTAGTAATTGAATGCAAGACGAATAAGGGGAAGACTCTCGGTCTTCTTCAAGCAAAACTTGACTCCTATTTCCAAGCACCAGTGTATTATGATCAAATGTATGTATGGTCTTAATGGTAGATGTTGAGAAAGAGTGATTTGTGCCAAGAAACCACTCACATGTTCTACTTTGAATATTTACTCTTTTTGGAGGAGAGTTCAGTTATTACATATTGATTAGACATTGTAATGCGTGCATTGTCCTTTTTGTTGCCTGTACAAGATCTGGACGTTGAAGGGATACAAACAGTTTGGTTGTATGAAGCAGTGAGTATTGCTCATTGGAGGTTCGTTCTCTACAAAATAGAGTTGTTGGTGTAAAACAGTTTTTTAAAGAGGAGAGAAATCATTAGTATTTTTCGCCTTAAAGGGCTATTGCACAGTGGTTTTTTGTTGCACATTTACAAAAATATTTTGCAGTGACATTGTATTGTATTGACATTGTGAGTTTGTATTGCTTCTTAGTTCATAGTTGTAGTCAATGTTTGAAGTGTAACTTTGAGTTGTTGAGAAATATGGCTAAAATCAATGATGCATTAGAGTTGTTGAATAACCTCATTCATTCCATTGTTGATGATGTGGTAAAAATGAGCAAGAACGCTCTTTTTAATATTCAAACTTGCTTGCAAGATGCACAAGACAAGATTGAGTTTTTGGAGTTGGAGTATCAACTTCAGCAAAAGAATCATCATTCTGAACCTGTTTTTGTTCAGAACATTGAAAGGGACTCCCACAATCAGCAAGTCAATAATGTTGTAACTGATTCACATTCAGTGCCTAGTTCAACAATAGATTTGTATGCAGATGCAGAAGCTCGAGTTCTACCTCCCAAGCCCATCATCAGACCTTGGGAAGAGCTTGTCCACAACAAGCACAGAACATGTCTTGGATATGACAAGGAGTTGTCCTTTCATATTCTAGACTGCTCCAAGCCCATCAAATTTCAGAGTGTCGGATTCCTTTATGACAGTTCACATTCAGCTGTTCCAGATCCTGCTCCTCTTCCATAGCAGCAACAACAAATTTTAAAATGCCAACACTGTGATCGAGTTGGCCATATGAAAGATCACTGTCTCAATCTTCACCCATGCAAGCATTGTGGTTGGCACACCCATTTTTCACACAGATGCTTCAGAAATAAGCCTCATGCAAGAACAAAGATTCATCTTGGATGGATCACTTCTTGGCAATGGGCATCAACAACCAAGAAGATGTTTAAGTCATATGTCAGAACTTGTTCTAGAATATTGAACAATCTTGCAGTTGAGTTTTCGCCATTATTTCACCTTGTACCTGACAGGGGGCAAAGTGGTGGTCATCTACGAGCTTCGAAGCCACATCAAGCGAGCTTGAGCCACAATCTCTCATTCCAAATTCAAAGTTGTATCCAGAGATACAACCGTTCAAGTGAGCCTGAGCCACAACTTGTCATTCCAGATTCAGAGTTGTAGCCAGAGATACAGATGCCCATGAGAATTCCTTTGGTTGGTGGACAACCTTAAACCATCTATGCGAGGTTGATATTCTTCCTCTTTAAAGAATTCATAGCACTTCCTCTAGCAGAAGACTTCAGCTTCTTGCCAGCTTTGGTAGAGTTCCGGGAAATGCATTAAGCATTCCAGTGTTGGTGGTTATCCTCAAACCATCATAGGTTGTAGACCCCCCTTCTTCTAGGTTGAAGGTCTCTCTCTTCAAATACGAGGGACACTTCCTCTAGCAAAAGCCCTCATCTTCTTGCCAGATTTGGAAGAGTTCCGAGAACTGCACTAAGCGTTCCAGCGTTGGTGGTCATCCTTAAACCACCTCTTTATGCCAACATTTCAGAGAGCTGATTCAGTCTAAGTGCTGCCATGCATAATTTGCATATTTGTATTACAACTCTCTTCTTGGACTCACACATACCCCTTCGGATTAAGGGGGGAATGTTGGACACCTAATCCTATATGGGTAGGTGTGGAAGCCGAATGGACAAAAGGAGTCCAAGTGACTTTGGAATGTGGAATCCTAGAGTCACACCATTGTATTATAAATATACATCATATTAATGGTAATAGTAACTCACGCCTATTTTCCTACTTGTGTGTGTGTTTACCATGCGTGTGTTTAACAATCACTAATTAAATAAAAAATAGGAAAATGCTTAAAAAGGCTAGAAGGAGAAAGGTAACTTAAATAAAATAAAATAAAGGTCACCTAAATAAAGTAAAGGAGTGAATCTTCTAAAATGGAAATAAAATAATAAAATAAAATGTTTCTAGAAGGATGGAGAGGGATCCATTAGACCTATAAAAGTAGGGAAAGCAAATCATTTGGGACATCTTAGAGTTGAGTAATCTTCTTATTGGAGAGGTTTTAGAACGAGGTTCTCAACTTTCCCTAGGACAAAAACCCTTGGGTATTTTAGTGAGAGTGGATGAAAACCCATTTCATCCCTTGGTGAATTCATCCAAAATTCACAACTCCACTTATATTGTTTCTAGTTCCAGTTTTGGAGGCCAACATCAACATTGTAGCGTATATTTTGGGTGGCTGTGAGATCAACTATTTCCAACTGTTCTGTATTGGCATATATTCTTATTAATATAATAAAGCTGAGTTCAAATATTGTTGTAGAGTTTTTGATTGGTTATTGTGTTGCAATATTTTTATGAAATTGCTGTGTATTTTTGGGTTTATTGTAAATCTGAATTAATTACTGACAATATTTTCTACAAATTTTACAGTGTTTTTGAATGTAATTCCTCGTGCAATATTGTTGAATTTAAACCCTCGCGAATTTTTGAAAATATCCATTTGGGATATTACTGTGGTATTAAAGTTGATTTTCCTGCCAGCTTGAGGGTTTGAAGATTAATATCATTGGAACCAGAAATTCTGGGAGAGTAAAAAATAAGAAGAAAACTTTGCAGGTTGATTTGCTGGGCCAAAAACCATTGGTTTGCAGGGCTGAAATTAGTGATCTTGGTGGGGCAAATTTATTTTACTGGGCTGCATTTATTCTGCTAGATCAAAATTATTTTGCTAGGCCAAATTTATCATGTTGTGCCAAATTTCTGTTTTTGGGCCAAAATTATTTTGTTGTGTCGAATTTCTCTTGATGGGCCGAAATTATTATGTTGGGTTGAATTTATCTTGTGCCAAGTTTCTCTTGTTGGGTTGAATTATTTTGCAACAGTTGAATTTATTGTTGGAGGCCGTATTGTTGTTCCATTTATCGTAATTATTTGCTGGAGCCAGATTTGTCTATCAGGGCCGAGTTTATTTGTTGGGATCAATTTATTTGTTGGAGCTAGATTTATATACTGGGGCCGAGTTTATTTGTCGGGCTTAGTTTATTTTTCAGATCCCATTTTATTTGTTGTAGCTAGATTTATATATTGGGGTCAAGTTTATTTGTTGGGTTGAGTTTATTTGTTGGAGCCTAGTTTATTTGTCGAAGCCGAATTCATTTGCTAAAAGCTGATTTTATCTACTAGACTGAGATTATCTGTTGGGGCCATGTTCTCCTTGAGGGTTGAGTTACTTCTTGACACAAGTGTTATCATTTCTTAAGGCCGAATTGAACTACTATATTGATGGAGTTGTGCCAGACTCCTCAAACTCATTTGAGTATTGTGATTCTCTCAAGGATTTACCTCTAATATTTATTTATGTTACAAGTGTTTCCACTTTATTTTCAATTTGTTTGACCAAAGTATTGCTTACTAACTAGTTTGTTAAAAGTTTTCAAAGAAAGTTTTTAATATTTGTTGGGTTAGTGAGAGAGTATGGTGAGTCTACATGAGGTGTTCATATTATATTTGAACCTATGAATTTGCTGTGTGATCATGCCAAAGGGTGTATTGGCTGAGTTAGGTTTGAGTCTGTTGACCACACTTTGTCAACGACCCCATAGCAGTACACCCCCATTTTTTCAAATGGGATTCTTCATGTTCGACGTAGTTGCGCCATTCAGATTCCATCATTAGTCGACAAATTTTATAAATGATGTAAACCCATTCTGCATGTAATGATGTAAATGATCTAAGTAAGACCGTCAATGTATGTAACAACTTAGGTAAGCCTAGTATGTTGTTGATGACTTCCATCCTAGGAGGTTTTTTGTCTCACTGATTCACGAAAGTGATCAGCAGAGTTTTTCCCTCCAGCCTCACCCCAAAGCTAGGGTGGATTTTATCATCAACATACTAAGTGAGTCCTAGTGTTCTATCGAGTCCTTGTAAAAGTAGTTTGAGCTACTTGGTCTACTAGATCATATTTTGAGTCGCAGAACTGGGTATTTATTTGAGGGTCTATACGAATGGGTATTCCCTCTTCATGTATGTAAATGTATTATCTCATGTAAAAGAGGGTTGGAAAAATAATTATAATCCCCTCTTAGTCAATTAATTAAATTTTCTGGTCAATTAATTAATAAAATCCTAAACCAGAAATTTAATTAATTTAGGGTCCTAAGTTAGGATTAAATCTTTAAAGGCAAAATTTGTGGGTCTTTGGAAAATGATTTTGAAAGCCCCAGGCCAAGGGAATATTGCGAATTTTAAGAAATATTGGACCCTTGGGCCTTGGTGGTTAAGTCAAGGTCAAAATTTTGGGGTAATTAACTCAAAAAATAATATTTTTGAGTTAATTAAAATTGAATTAAGTGATAAATTCGTTTTTTCCCCAAAATTTTAATTTCAACGCTCCGGATTAAAAGATAATTAAATCTTTTGGACGGTTGAGATTATTTTGACGAGGATCATCCAAACTAGCCGTTAGAGATTTGGTCCTATAAATTTAGAGGTCTTTGTCATTTTTGAATCATCTGATCTCAGAATCGTGCACTTGCTCTTAGAAGCTCTTGTAAACTTTTTGAGGAATAAAGTTAAAGACTTTGGGGTTACAAATCTGGATGTTCCTTCTCAGATCTATGTGGTGAATTGTCTCTAAACTCTGCTACTTGGTTTCTTGCATTTTATGATTGATGGCCTTCATGGATTAATCTGCATATAGGTATCTTATGCAGTTTTCTGGGTTTATAAAATAACATTCTGATTTTTCTAAGGGTCTCATGTTGTTTTCTTAAATCTCTATCAGTCTAAAGTTCAGATCTAAGTGTGCAGGGAATTTTTTTTTTTAAGATTGGGCGTCTGGGGAAGTCTTCGGTTGGACCAGCCGACTCTCAATAAACATAAATCTGATAAGCTCTTTATTTGTTCCGGGTCTATCTTATGATATTTGTGATTTTGCAGGGTTTCGAAGGCTTGTGCCTCTCACTAAAAATTTTGAACTTCTGAAAATTGTGCTAAACGGATTCAGATCTGACCATGAGGGTTTTAAATTGTAAACTAGTTGTAAATTTGTAATTTATCTGTGAGGGTGTAATTGTTTCTTGGTGTGTGTCCTCAGATCTGACTGATTGTTGCAGGTTTCAGGGTTCAAATCTAAATTCTTTTAGGTCTGAGGCAGATCTAGCCTCCAAAGGCCAGATCTGGCCTCAAACTTCTGCTGCTGTAGGCAGGATTTGGCATCATTTAATTTAAAAGCACATAAGGATTTGAGCTGCAGTCAATTAAAGAAGAGTTTGATTTCTAAGTTTGCTGGGCGAATTTGTGTGCACTGTCCCTTTCAACCTGTCCTCATCCAAGTTCTGCACTTGTCTGCCCATCGATCTCTTTATGCCCTAGCCCCCATTGCTACTCCCATTCCTCTGCAATATTCATCTGCTGTCCATCTGATCTTTATGCCCTAGCCGTCCTTCATCCATCTCTGCTAACCCTCGACTGCTTTCCTCCGTCCAACGTCCTCAATCTGCTCCTCAACTCATCGACCCTCCTCATCCAGCAGATCTATCTATGCAAGCCGTCCATTAGCTCTCTGCCTTCCCGTCCGTACTTCATTTTGCCGTCCAAGACGTCCCTGCTCACGTCTTTCACCTGCAAACGACAAGCATAAAAGCAACATTAAACTCAATCTCTGCCGTCCCTCGAGCTCTGGCCTCCTTTCCGCGTCCAATCTGCCGTCGTGGCTCTGTCTCTCCTCCGCAGCCAACGTTCACCTACAGCCTGCAAAACGATGAGATTGTGCTCGCATCCAAACACAAAATAAAAACGCACACATATGATTTGAAAGCCCTCACGATTTGTTTTAATGTGGGTTCAATTTTTAGATTTGTAATATAGTTTAGCGTTAGGATTTGGGTTTCGATTTTTTTTTGTTAAGTTTAGTTCTAATTTGATCGTTTCATTTTTTAATAGTTTAGTTTTTTTGTTTTCTGAGATTTTTGATTTTTAATTTTAATTTACTTCATTTTTGTTAGAGTTTATTTGATAACGTAGATTTTAGTTTTAGATTTTAATTAATGTTTGTTTATGTTTAGCGCTAGTTTTATTTAGAGTGGATTTTTAGTTTTAAATTTTATGTTTAACTTAGTTTTAATTTTGTAGTTTAGAATTGGTTTAGATTAGCATTTAGTTTTCATTTAAAATCTAACTTTAGTTTTAGTTTTAAACTTTAATTTTCTTAGATTTTAATTTTAGCTTTCCTTTAGAATTAGCTTTAATTTTTGCTCTAAGATAAAAATAAAAAAAATTATAAAATATAAAACTCCAAAAATATTTTAAATTTTAGTTTTTAGAGTTTGTTTAGTTTCATTTCTTTTTAAGTTTTGATTTCATGAAAAATAAATAAATAAAAAAAAATAATAAAAAATATAAAAAAATTTCAAAATCCAAAAATTTAAATTTTTTTTAATTTTTTATAGTCGAGTGTGCTAAATCTTTCTTATCTAAAGTTTTGACTATAGAAATATTTTCTGGATCAAAGTTAATCGAAGCATCATAAATCTGGAAATATTGCGAATATCTGGCATTTTCATCTTATGGTTTCATGGTTGTGTTTTTTTTCAATTGAATATCATTGTGATCAATCGTGTTTTAACAAGCAACAGTTAATCGTCACTTGCTTATAATTGTATAACGGGATTTTGTTTGACTCCATAAGGCACTGGTCTTAAACGTAATATCTAATTTAGATTTGTGGAATCTCGTTTATTTCTATCAAGTATTTGATGTTTTAGCTGTGTCTCCTGGATTTGTTATCTTCATTTATAAAAGGGTCTACCTCCCTTAGCTTGCAAGGAGATGTCAAATTTAAATAGAGAGATTGGGATAAAGGTGACACCCCACTGAGCCATCGCTAAAGCCGCATTAACTAATAACATTTTTTGCGTTGCTCTGGGATAGAGTTTTTCTCCGTCCTGGTCTTAACGAAATTTAATCTTCTAATCTTTCATCGCACCATTAGCCTCGTCACAAGGGATCACATTTTCTCGCGCCTTTTTCATCTCTTCTACATCTTTCATTACATCACTAATCATTTCATCATTGTATCTTTAGCGCTGGGACATTTCGGTTGGCTTCTTGTTTGGGTGGCTACCCACTTATTTATCTTTTTACTCCAGACAAGAACTTCCCCCTAATATCCCTCGTTATTTCTCAATTATTTCTCTCTCGTTTTTTAATTAGTTTGTTCGTATGGCTATCCAATTATTTATTTACATGAATTCTCGCTAGGAAGTTCGCTTCTTGAGGACCTTTTGATTATTCTTGAACACGGATCTATTTCTTAAATTTTAAGCAGGTCATAATGGATGACACCTTTCATGACATGCCGGAAGAGGCCACTTCAAAATTGCCCTTTTTCTCAGGTGGTGATCCAGGCACTGCTCTATTACATCTAAGGACGGTCAACCTTTTTATACATAAATATTGTCGTCCTTCACAATATAATCATGAAGATGTCAAGATATGTGTCTTTGGCTATTCTTTAAAAGGTGATGCTATCGATTGGTTTCGAAATTGTCCTGGAGAGTATTGTTTACAAGACATCATCAATGCTTTTACAGATAAATATATAAAACAAAATGACTCGCCTTGTGTTCCCAATGTTATGCAAAATAATAAAATTGATCTTGTAGAAGATTCAGCGATCAGCAGGAGTTTTCCAGCAAATTCTCAAGACGAATCCACTTATGCCACAATAGCACAAACCCATGATAGTGGTGAAACAAAAACAAATTGTCAAACTAGTGTTGACAACGATAAGAATATTGTTAGCGAATTGATTCAGATGGTTAAGGACATACAGCTAAATCAAGCTCAGGTAATCAAGAATATGGAGGCCAACCAGGCTCAAATCATTAAGAATATGGAGCTTAATCAAGAAAAAATAATAACGGATTACGCCAGGGAAATTGGTTCTATGCAGAGTAGGTTATTGGCCTTAGAAGAAAAACATAAGAAAGAGATGAACTGTATGCAAAATTTCTTCATGGCCATGAAAGCAGATAATGATAAAATGATTCAAAACATGGAAGCTAACCAGATCAATCTTCAGAATCGGATAAATACCTTAGAAGAAAGTCATGCACAGGAAATAAATGTCATGGAAAACAAGTTAAAAATGATGGAAGTTAATCATTCTAATCAGATGTCTCTTCAACACAATTTGTCAACTATTGAAGAAAGGCATGCCAGGGAGATGAGTTCTATACAGAAGAAGTTAGAAAAAATGGAACGATCACACATTCAAGATTTCCAACCCAGGTCAGATTTGTCAACAGATCATAAGCCTCCCAGTTTGCTGAAGCAGTTTCCATCTCATCACACGGAGGTCACTTTTCCCATTAAGGAAGAGTTAATTATGGATACAAAGGATGTTGAAAAAGACCAAGCTTATGTATCACCATTGACAGAGTATATCCAGAATAAGATTGGTTGCGCCTCAGGTTCATCAAAGGTTTTGTACAAGGATTTTCAGGATAAGGACAAGAAATCGACGGTAATCTCATTGCTGACATCACAGCCCACTCAAACGAAGAGAAAGAAGAAGAAAGGAAGAAGTAAGCGGTTTGATTCGTCTGACGGTCAAGAGCACCTTGACAATCAGATAAGACAAAGTCCTACATTATGCAAGATCGGCCATGGCACATCTGAAAAGCAGCCTACAGACTTGCCTGAAAGTAGGCAAATGCTCGGCATACACTATATTGAGCACATCTGATGCCACAGGGCATCCTCTATATCGTATTTCTAACCCTACTCCTCGTTATTTCAGCATTTCATTTTGCAGTTAGAGTAGATTTACTTTTCATGTTAAGTAGAATAATAAATAAAAGAAGAGCTTCTATTTTTCATGAGCTTAATGTTATATGATGATATTTGGATGGACGCTACTTATGTAATCTCGTGTGTTGCTTGGATGCAGATTCTGGATTCTCACATTCCTTCGATGAAGCAACGTGTCCCCAAGTAGAGCCAGATGTTGACCACACTTTGTCAACGACCCCATAGCAGTACACCCCCATTTTTTCAAATGGGATTCTTCATGTTCGACGTAGTTGCGCCATTCAGATTCCATCATCAGTCGACAAATTTTATACATAATGTAAACCCATTCTGCATGTAATGATGTAAATGATCTAAGTAAGACCGTCAATGTATGTAACAACCTAGGTAAGCCTAGTATGTTGTTGATGATCTCTATCCTAGGAGGTTTTTTGTCTCACTGATTCACGAAAGTGATCGGCAAAGTTTTTCCCTCCAGCCTCACCCCAAAGCTAGGGTGGATTTTGTCATCAGCATGCTAAGTGAGTCCTAGTGTTCTATCGAATCCTTGTAAAAGTAGTTTGAACTACTTGGTCTACTAGATCATATGTTGAGTCGCAGAACTGGGTATTTATTTGAGGGTCTATACGAATGGGTTTTCCCCCTTCATGTATGTAAATGTATTATCTCATGTAAAAGAGGGTTGGAAAAAATAATTATAATCCCCTCTTTGTCAATTAATTAAATTTTCTGGTCAATTAATTAATAAAATCTTAAACCAGAAATTTAATTAATTTAGGGTCCTAAATTAGGATTAAATCTTTAAAGGCAAAATTTGTTGGTCCTTGGAAAATGATTTTGACAGCCCCAGGCCAAGGGAATATTGAGAATTTTAAGAAATATTGGACCCTTGGGCCCTGGTGGTTAAGTCAAGGTCAAAATTTTGGGGTAATTAACTCAAAAAATAATATTTTTGAGTTAATTAAAATTGAATTAAATGATAAATTCGTCTTTTTCCCAAAATTTTAATTTCAATGTTCCGGATTAAAAGATAATTAAATCTTTTGGACGGTTGAGATTATTTTGACAAGGATCATCCAAACTAGCCGTTAGAGATCTGGTCCTATAAATTTAGAGGTCTTTGTCATTTTTGGATCATCCGATCTCAGAATCGTGCACCTGCTCTTAGAAGCTCTTGTAAACTTTTTGAGGAATAAAGCTAAAGACTTTGGGGTTACAAATCTGGATGTTCCTTCTCAGATCTATGTGGTGAATTGTCTCTAAACTCTGCTACTTGGTTTCTTGCATTTTATGGTTGATGGCCTTCATGGATTAATCTGCATATAGGTATCTTATGCAGTTTTCTAGGTTTATAAAATAACATTCTGATTTTTCTGCAAAGGTCTCATGTTGTTTTCTTAAATTTCTATCGATCTAAGATTCAGATCTAAGTGTGCAGGGAAATTTTTTTTTTAAGATTGGGCGTCTGGGGAAGTCTTCGGTTGGACCAGCCGACTCCCAATAAACATAAATCTGATAAGCTCTTTATTTGTTAAATTCCGGGTCTATCTTACGATATTTGTGATTTTGCAGGGTTTCGAAGGCTTGTGCCTCTCACTAAAAATTTTAAACTTCTGAAAATTGTGCTAAACGGATTCAGATCTGACCATGAGGGTGTTAAATTGTAAACTAGTTGTAAATTTGTAATTTATCTGTGAGGGTGTAATTGTTTCTTGGTGTGTGTCCTCAGATCTGACTGATTGTTGCAGGTTTCAGGGTTCAAATCTAAATTCTTTTAGATCTGAGGCGGATCTAGCCTCCAAAGGCCAGATCTGGCCTCAAACTTCGGCTGTTGTAGGCAGGATTTGGCATCATTTAATTTAAAAGCACATAAGGATTTGAGTTGCAGTCAATTGAAGAAGAGTTTGATTTCTAAGTTTGTTGGGCGAATTTGTGTGCACTGTCCCTTTCAATCTGTCCTCATCCAAGTTCTGCACTTGTCTGCCCATCGATCTCTTTATGCCCTAGCCCCCATTGCTGCTCCCATTCCTCTGCAATATTCATCTGCTGTCCATCTGATCTTTATGCCCTAGCCGTCCTTCATCCATCTTTGCTAACCCTCGACTGCTTTCCTCCGTTCAACGTCCTCAATCTGCTCCTCAACTCATCGACCCTCCTCATCCAACAGATCTATCTATGCAAGCCGTCCATTAGCTCTCTGCCTTCCCGTCCGTACTTCATTTTTCCGTCCAAGACGTCCCTGCTCACGTCTTTCACCTGCAAACGAAAAGCATAAAAGCAGCATTAAACTCAATCTCTGCCGTCCCTCGAGCTCTGGCCTCCTTTCCGCGTCCAATCTGCCGTCGTGGCTCTGTCTCTCCTCCGCAGCCGACGTTCACCTACAGCCTGCAAAACGACGAGATTGTGCTCGCATCCAAACGCAAAATAAAAACGCACACATATGATTTGAAAGCCCTCACGATTTGTTTTAATGCGGGTTCAATTTTTAGATTTGTAATATAGTTTAGCGTTAGGATTTGGGTTTCGATTTTTTTTGTTAAGTTTAGTTCTAATTTGATTGTTTTCATTTTTTAATAGTTTAGTGTTTTTGTTTGTTTTATGAGATTTTCTATTTTTAATTTTAATTTAGTTCATTTTTGTTAGAGTTTATTTGATAACGTAGATTTTAGTTTTAGATTTTAATTAATGTTTGTTTATGTTTAGTGCTAGTTTTATTTAGAGTGGATTTTTAGTTTTAAATTTTATTTTTAATTTAGTTTTAATTTAGTTTAGTTTTAGTTGTAGTTTAAAATTGGTTTAGATTAGCATTAGATTTCGTTTTAGTTTTCATTTAGAGTCTAACTTTAGTTTTAGTTTTAAACTTTAATTTTCTTAGATTTTAATTTTAGCTTTCCTTTAGAATTAGCTTTAATTTTTGCTCTAAGATAAAAAAATAAAAAATTTATAAAATATAAAACTCCAAAAATATTTTAAATTTTTGTTTTAGAGTTTGTTTAGTTTTAAGTTTCATTTTTTTAAAGTTTTGATTTCATGAAAAATAAATAAAAAAAATAACAAAAAATATAAAATTTGGAAAAATTTCTCAAAATTATCTTTTATAGTCAAGAGTGCTAAATTTTTTACCTAAAGTTTTGACTATAGAAACATTTTCTGGATCGAAATTAATTGAAGCATCATAAATCTGGAAATATTGCAAATATCTGGCATTTTCATCTTGTGATAATATTGTTGTGGGTTTAAGATATTTTAATGCATGGTTGTGGTATTTTTCAATTGAATATCATTGTGATCAATCGTGTTTAAATAAGCAGCAGTTAATCGTCACTTACTTGTTTATAATCGCATAACGGGATTCTGTTTGACTCCATAAGGCACTGGTCTTAAACGTAATATCTAATTTAGATTTGTGGAATCTCGTTTATTTCTATCAAGTATTTGATGTTTTAGCTATGTCTCCTGGATTTGTTATCTTCATTTATAAAAGGGTCTACCTCCCTTAGCTTGCAAGGAGTCAGCTTAAATAGAGAGATTGGGGATAAAGGTGACAGCCCCCAATCTGAGTCGTTGTCGCGATGCCTAGACAATCTGTGCGACAACAGAGTCCATTGTGCCAGCTTGATGTGTTTGTCATAAGTAGGGTATTATCACCATTGTTGGATTGAAATATGAATGATTGGGAGAAGGCCTTCATAAATGCCCTTAATAACTTAGCAACAATTGGTTTTTTGGGCTGCAATGCTTCCATGGGCCAAATAACAAAACCTAATAGCAGACCCTTTTCGAAGTGGGTACATGCTATCCTACAACTGGAGCAAATAAGGGATTTGCAGAAAGAACTAGAGATGTAGGGAATTGGCTCTTTGCACTTGGGCTAGATTTGAAGAACACGAAGGTGACTGCAAAAACTCTCCTTATTTTGGAGAAATTGGATTCACACCTTTCTAAGGTGAGCCAATCAAATTTGAGGGTTCTAAATTGGGCACTCAAACCAACAATGCTTGCCTTGATCCAACAAAGATTCTTGGAGTACCCTTGTGAAGGGGCTGGACTTATAGTTGCCTCTTGTCTTAGTGAGATTATTAGAATAACTTCTCCTATGCTCCCTTACAATGATGACATTATGGGGTAAGTTTTCCAGCTAATTGAAGAAAATATTCAGGGACTACATGACACCTTGGGTCCAACCTTTGGGAAGAGGATCAAGATTTTAGAAATCATGGCTGGAGCTATGGGTAACCATAATGCCATTGCAGGATGCTATAGTCTAGATTGTTGGCCATTTGGAGGAAAGAACATGTTGTATCACATGCTACTTATGAACTAGATGAAAAGTTGGTTGAGCAAAACATGGAACTACTCAGAAGGAAGTTGACCAAGGAAGAACTAAGGAGGATGCGAGTTAGAGATGACAAAGAAGCAAAGGTCTGAACATGCAACACAAATGAATTAACGAGGAGAGATCTTTTCTTCTTCTACAAGGAACCTTGGGAACCTAAACACTCATGCTTGGGGGATATGATAAAAGAGATTTCTTCTGATCATTCTGATGAGGATTCTTCTTTATAGTTGCGTCCATTGATTTTCACGAGGATACCTTTGAAGACATGAGCAATCATATGGAAATTATGATAGCAACCCACCTGTGCATCCATGTTTAATGGTTGAAGGGGATGAGCAGTTATTGTCCTTGACGGAGAAACCCCTAATAAGGGTTAGTCCATTAATGAGACTTTGAAACACCCTCTGATACCATATGTAGAGACCTTGTGTTTTAATTTCCTAAATTTTACACTTAATTTCAAAGTTTTGCTGGAGAGGGACTTAGCTAAATCGACCAACAGGGAATCACTGCTACAGTTTATCAGCCTTTTAATGAATACATTCTAAGACATCCTTTCAGCATGAATGAATCTAAACATATATAAATATAAGTCAGCAGTAATACGATTTGATGCAGATCAGTAATGAAATTTCAATTTTTCATAAGGAACTAATCGAAACATGGGAAAATACCTGGAGTATAGCTGATGATTTTAATGGTGGTTCTCCTCCTGTGATGCTGTGGACAGTTGAACAGTTCACCGAAACAATCAAATCCTCCCAGCCAATCCAGGAACAATCCCAGACCCAGAGGATGTCTCCTCTGCCCCCGTGCCCAGATTTCCAAGAAAAACAGAGACTCCCTCTCAGTACAAATCCTTTCTTATCATCATATCACTTGGTAATCAGTTCAAGTTCCAAAAGACCCCCTCCCTCCTTCGAATCAACTTCCTTATATAAATTTCTCCACCGCCATACATCCTATCCCACCGCCTCTTCTCCATGAAGATAAGATCCTTTTTAAAGGAAGGTATGAATGTCATTTAAGGAGATGTGATTGTTATTAAAGAGGACGTGATCTTATGGTTATCCAATTTGTTGGAGTATACGAATGAATTTAGAGTACCTTTATGATTAAGGGTTATGTTGGAATATTTAACTTATCTATGTATATATATTTTAATTAAATTAAGTTTATTTTTCTATTTTTTTATTAGTCCTTTTCATATAATGTATACTTAGTTAATATGAATATTAATCTAGAATCATAATATTAATCTCTAACTCAGGTAATCTTGATATTAGTAGTTAGGTGTACTAGTGCGATGTGTGCGAGATAGGCAGGTGTAGCTATCAAATTTCTATACCATACACACGCTAATATCATTATATAACACTAATATCTTGTATATATCATTTTTATTTTTTTCTTTTTTTAATAACATATATTTAATTTCGAAGACACTTATAGATATAAGCACACATTTAACCCTAAAGCATAGTAATTTAGATTATCAAATCCTAGTAATTCTATGCTAATAATACTATCTTATACCTTTCATATATATATTTTCCCCACTCCAAGATATTTAAATAAATAAAACAATCAAATTAATCTTTATTCTGGAGAAGAGATGAGAAATCGTATCTACTTCTTAACCTTTTTTTTTTTTTTTTATATGCCTACTCATACCTATTACAACATTTAATAATAGCATAGGAATAACATTTTAATAAGCTCACCATATTTTGATTTTATAAATATTATATTCTACGTAATAAAAATAAAAAAGTATTTAAAACTAAAACCAAAAGTTTATATATATATATATATATATATATATATATATATATCGAAATGCATAAGTCGTATGGCTTGAGTTTAAACGTTTTAAGCGTTTGGTTAATCGATGGTTTGTGGGGCAGAGGTCTGGGGTTCAAACCCGACCCCGCCCATTCCATGTCTTCGATCCTGTGTGAAGCCTCATGTGATTCGTATTGAAATTTGTTAAAAATGGGCTAGATTCAGAAATGGATGCCATCGCATCACTTCAAACCTTTTCAATTCGAAAGGGAAAGTCCACCCTCACTCACACATTTATTCTATTGGAATTGTTTTAATTAAAAAATATAAATAATAGATGCATGTATCATGAATATAAGTGGAGGAGACATCTTACGGGTTTGGGATTGTTCCTAGATTGGTGGGAGGATTTGATTCATATATTTACATTACAATGGTGTTGCCATAAATATATGTTATTTAAAAAAAATCGTATTACTGCTGACTTATATTTATATATGTTTAGATTCATTCATGCTGAAAGGATGTCTTAGAAGGTATTCATTAAAAGGATGATAGTTGTCGCAGTGATTACCCTGTTGGTCGAATTAGCTAAGTCCCTCTCTGGCAAAACTCTGAAATTAAGTGTAAAAGTTAGGAAAAATGAAAATAGGGTTCCTACATATGGTATCAGAGGGTGCTTCAAACCCTTTTTCGACCTTATAGGCTCATTAAGTTTCATTATAAAGCTTATGCATGCCTAAAAGAGTCTGAAAACTGTTCCTGTACTAGTCGAGGGAGATGCCAACCATCTCTTCTTTCTACGAACACATTAGAAAATCAATGGTTTCATTGATGTACTGATTTTGTCCTATTTGTAATACAACACATGATTTTCGAAAAAAGAAACTGAGGCGTCTTCTGAGAACATCTGAGAATGAAAGTCTATTAAGATGTAGTGGTTTACCTGTTTAGTTACCAGAAGTATGTCTCTCTTCCATACATTCATTATAATTATTAAAGATAGACGAACTTCCTGGTTCTTTTCTAGTATTGTTGTGTGCATTATATTATATTACCTAGCTTTTTCACTCCTCTCTATAGTGTTTTATTTCATTGGCATACTATAACAGTGAATTTGTAAACATTGTGAGCTCTGTTCATATGAAAAATTCATCGTTGGGGAACACAAAGTCAGTCTAAATTCACTAAATCAAAATACATATGAATAGGGGCCTGAGAAACATTAAATACAGATTGGAAAATGACACTCTTTGGGCACCTCCGATACAATATGTAGAAACCACAAGTTTTAATTTCCTAAATTTTACACTTAATCTCAGAGTTTTGCTGGAGAGGGACTTAGCTAAATCGACCAACAGGGAATCATTGCTACGGTTATCAGCCTTTTAATGAATACATTCTAAGACATCCTTTCAGCATGAATGAATCTAAACATATATAAATATAAGTCAGCAGTAATACGATTTGATGTAGATCAATAATGAAATTTCAATTTTTTTTATAAGGAACTAATCGAAACATTGGAAAATACCTGGAGTATAGCTGATGATTTTAATGGTGGTTCTCCTCTTGTGATGCTGTGGACAGTTGAACAGTTCACCGAAACAATCAAATCCTCCCAGCGAATCCAGGAACAATCCCAAACCCAGAGGATGTCTCCTCTACCCCTGTGCCCAGATTTCCAAGAAAAACAAAGACTCCCTCTCAGTACAAATCCTTTCTTATCATAATATCACTTTGGTAATCAGTCCAAGTTCAAAAGCCCCCCTCCCTCCTTCGAATCAACTTCCTTATATAAATTTCTCCACTGCCATACATCCTATTTCACTATTTCATAGCCATACACGTCATCCCACCACCTCTTCTCCATCAAAATAAGATTTTTTTAAAGGAAGGTACGAATGTCATTTAAGGAGATATGATTGTTATTAAAGAGGAAGTGTGATCTTATAGTTATCCAATCTGTTGGGTATCATTTGAATTTAGAGTACCTTTATGATTAAGGCTTATGTTGGAATATTTAACTTAACTATATATATATATATATATATATATATATATATATATATATTTTAATTAAATCAAGTTTATTTTCTATTTTTTTTTTAGTCCTTTTCATATAATGTATACTTAGTTAATATGAATATTAATCTGGAATCATAATATTAATCTCTAACTCAGGTAATCTTGATATTAGTAGTTAGATGTACTAGTGCGATGTGTGCGAGATAGGCAGGTGTAGCTATCAAATGCCTATACCGTACACACGCTAATATCATTGTATATAACGCTAATATCTTGTATATATCATTATTTATTTATTTAAATAACATATATTTAATTTCGAAGACACTTATAGATATAAGTGCACATTTAACCCTAAAGCATAGTAATTTAGATTATCAAATCCTAGTAATTCTATGCTAATAATACTATCTTATAACTTTCATATATATATTTTCCCCACTCCAAGATATTTAAATACATAAAACAATCAAATTAATCTTAATTCCGGAGAAGAGATGAGAAATCGTATCTACTTCATAACTTTTTTTTTTTTTTTATATGCCTACTCATACCTATTACAACATTTAATAATAGCATAGGAATAACATTTTAATAAGGTCACCATATTTTGATTTTATAAATATTATATTCTACATAATAAAAATAAAAAAGTATTTAAAACTAAAACCAAAAGTTTATATATATATATATCGAAATGCATAAGTCGTATGGCTTGAGTTTAAACGTCGAAATGCATAAGTCGTATGGCTTGAGTTTAAACGTTTTAAGCGTTTGGTTAATCGATGGTTTGTGGGGTAGAGGTCTGGGGTTCAAACCCGACCTCGCCCATTCCATGTCTTCGATCCTGTGTGAAGCCTCAGGTGATTCGTATTGAAATTTGTTAAAAATGGGCTAGATTCAGAAATGGATGCCATCGCATTACTTCAAACCTTTTCAATTCGAAAGGGAAAGTCCACCCTCACTCACACATTTATTCTATTGGAATTGTTTTAATTAAAAAATATAAATAATAGATGTATGTATCATGAATATAAGTGGAGGAGACATCCTCTGGGTCTGGGATTGTTCCTGGATTGGCTGGGAGGATTTGATTCATATATTTGGCTTACAATGGTGTTGCCATAAATATATGTTATTTAAAAAAAATCGTATTACTGCTGACTTCTATTTATTTATGTTTAGATTCATTCATGCTGAAAGGATGTCTTAGAATGTATTCATTAAAAGGCTGATAACTATAGCAGTGATTACCCTGTTGGTCGATTTAGCTAAGTCCCTCTCTAGCAAAACTCTGAAATTAAGTGTAAAATTTAGGAAATTAAAACACAAGGTTTCTACATATGGTATCAGAGGGTGCTTCAAACCCTTTTTCGACCTTATAGGCTCATTAAGTTTCATTATAAAGCTTCTGCATGCCTAAAAGAGTTTGAAAACTGTTCCCGTACTTGTCGAGGGAGATGCCAACCATCTCTTCTTTCTACGAACACATTAGAAAATCAATGGTTTCATTGATGTACTGATTTTGCCCTATTTGTAATAGAACACATGCTTTTAAAAAAAAAAAGAAACTGAGGCATCTTCTGAGAACATCTGAGAATGAAAGTCTATTAAGATGTAGTGGTTTACCTGTTTAGTTACTAGAAGTATGTCTCTCTTCCATACATTCATTATAATTATCAAAGATAGACGAACTTCCTGGTTCTTTTTTAGTATTTTTGCGTGCATTATATTATATTACCTAGCTTTTTCACTCCTCTCTGTAATGTTTTATTTCATTGGCATACTATAACAGTGAATTTGTAAACATTGTGAGCTCTGTTCATATGAAATATTCATCTGTTGGGGAACACAAAGTCAGTCTAAATTCACTAAATCAAAATACATATGAATAGGGGCTTGAGAAACATTAAATACAGATTGGAAAATGACACTCTTTGGGCACCTCCGATACCATATGTAGAAACCCTGTGTTTTTAATTTCCTAAATTTTACACTTAATTTCAGAGTTTTGCTGGAGAGGGACTTAGCTAAATCGACCAACAGGGTAATCACTGCTACAGTTATCAGCCTTTTAATGAATACATTCTAAGACATCCTTTCAGCATGAATGACTCTAAACATAAATAAATATAAGTCAACAGTAATATGATTTGATGCAGATCAGTAAATAAATTTCAATTTTTCATAAGGAACTAATCGAAACATGGGAAAATACCTTGAGTAAAGCTGATGATTTTAATGGTGGTTCCCTTCTGTGATGCTGTGGAAAGTTGAACAGTTCACCGAAACAATCAAATCCTCCCAGCCAATCCAGGAACAATCCCAGACCCAGAGGATGTCTCCTTTGCCCCCGTGCCCAGATTTCCAAGAAAAACAGAGACTCCCTCTCAGTACAAATCCTTTCTTATCATCATATCACTTGGTAATCAGTCCCAGTTCAAAAGACCCCCTCCCTCCTTCGAATCAACTTCCTTATATAAATTTCTCCACCGCCATACATCTTATTCCACCGCCATACATCCTATCCCACTGCCTCTTCTCCATCAAGATAAGATTTTTTTAAAGGAAGGTACGAATGTCATTTAAGGAGATGTGATTGTTATTAAAGAGGAGGTGTGATCTTATGGCTATCCAATCTGTTGGAGTATACGGCTGAATTTAGAGTACCTTTATGATTAAGGCTTATGTTGGAATATTTAACTTAACTATATATATATTTTAATTAAATTAAGTTTATTTTTCTATTTTTTTATTAGTCCTTTTCATATAATGTATACTTAGTTAATATGAATATTAATCTCTAACTCAGGTAATCTTGATATTAGTAGTTAGATGTACTAGTGCGATGTGTGCGAGATAGGCAGGTGTAGCTATCAAATGCCTATACCGTACACACGCTAATATCATTGTACATAACTCGGGAATGGGTTGTTACAAACAAGGATGAAATGAGGCCTAGCGACCTATCCTTCTTCCTTCATGTGGCAAAGTAGCCCCTCAATGGATCAATCCAATAGCTTTATGTAGCTTGAAATAACCTCCAAAAATTCTTATAGAAGCATAATATCTAATTATATAGCCAAGAAGAGAAATAATAGAACAACCAATCCACAAGACAAGTTGTTTGCACCAAATGAAGTTCTAACTTCTTACTATGGCATAATAATATCACATTTTCACAACACACAAATGAGGTGAGGGACTAGCCTTGAATAATTTTGCTTCTATTAGATAGTTTGAAATCCTCCTTGAAAAAAATGAGAAGTCTTTTCATTTACAACCCGAAGACTAAGCTTCTTCAATGAGAAAATTATTTTTACAATTGATTCTTCCCACAAAAGGGGGTCCACTTGATTACAAAGGCCAAATGGCTAGCTCTAGAGGCTTGAATTACTTTACTTGAGGCTCTTCCTTGCTTTATTTGACTTGAATTGAGGTTGATTTGAGTAAAATAGACTTGATTTGACTTGAAGCAACCCTCCAACGGCTAGGTAACGTCCAACAACATGCTTGACTTGCCTTAGAAGCCTCAACATCATGCTTTTTGATGCTCAACATCTCCCTTGGTGATGTCGACTTGGTCCATTTGCTTGATTTAAGATTCCTTTTTCCCTTTATCTTGATAACTTGACTTTTACTTTTGAGTAAATGATCCTTTTCCATTCTTGCCTTGGTCCAACATTCTCTTTAGGTGTCCTAAAAGGTCTCCTAGCCGTCACACATGTGGCTGTCCCCTTGGAAAGGTAACCGCAAATGGAGATCTCTAATGTCTTGCTTGATTTGACAATCCCAGGACATGGATTGTCTTGCAAAAAAATGTAGATGCCCTTTGATACATTGCTTGCCTCATTTGACCCCTTTTTGCCTTAAAAGAGTTCACATGTGCCACAAAAGGAGGATGGCCCCTTTTAACTGAGAATATCTCACTGTTGCTTTGACCCTTTTCAAAAATTTCAGGAGGCATGGCATGGATAATTGTTGAGAAACCGGAGCCTTGTTTGAAATGTTTGAAAATGTGAGACTGCCATGTTAAGGAATTTAGATGTGAAGAATATACCATGGCCAAAGAATGTATATAGACTCAATAAAACAACCATGTGGGAAAGAAATAGGTGCACATGGGACATGGGATAGACTGGCCCTACAATATGTGATCATCCCTACAAAACCAATGGTTCCTCTAAACCATGAGTCCCAAAGGATGCACCGTAAGTCCTCCAATCCTATACAGGATGGAAGGAGCTGAGAGTGGGTACTAGCGGGACTGCTCATGTTCGACGATAATAGGCCTAGGATACCATAATACATAGCCTCCACATGGCCTATAAGGCTTTTGAATATCATTGTTTTGGCTTACAATGGTGTTGCCAAAAATGAAAATATGCATACATGTACCCTTGCTGAAAGAGGGGTAATAATTGGCTCCATCTATGGAATCTAAAGTGCAACATTCAATTTGTGTTTCGCTGTTCTTCCAGGTTGAGCATTATTGAAATATATAGTTGTAGCATATCATCCAAAGCTTTTATGGTAGAATTTTCTGAGTTAGATCTGAGGAGGGACCAAAGCGAAAACCAAGTAATAAGACCATGGGGAATTCTGTAAAATTTTAAAGTTAAGGTGTAGTCTTTTCCCTTAATCACCTTCATCCATGCAAGCTGTTATGTGAAATATTTCTGAGTGAGAGCTGAATAGGGACCAAAGCCAAATACCAAATAATAACCATGAAGAGTTCTGACAAATTTTTAAGTCAAGTCACCTTCAATGTAGCCTTTTCCAAAGGAAATTTTAGGGAGGAATCTAAATTCTTTTTGATTGTTTTGTATCTACACGGCATCCACCATAATCTGTTTTATTTTTATATCCCATCAGCGTTTTGTTTCAGACTTTCCCCATCTGTGTATGAATATTTTCAACATCATTATGGAACACTTATGATCATCACCAATTATTGTTGCCAATTGTCTCCCCTTACTGATTTTTGGTCTAAATAATAGCGTTCTTATATTAGAGTAACAGTTATTGTTAGAATCTGAATCTTTGGTCAACTTTTGTAGGTTAATTACCAACACTGCAAGACAATCCCAGGATGCTTGGGGAGCTGCAGGAAATTGGGAAGAGATTGAGGTATATTTCATGCCGAACTTATCTTTGAAGAGTACCTAGCACCATATGTCATGGATAGCAAAAAATAAGAGAGTTCTCTCAATTAACTTGGAGGCTACCTATGGAAATTTTTACAAAGTGACTTTTGGAAAGCTTTATTTAAAAAACCAAAATTACAATTATCGTAGTATCTATACATGAGGGTGATACTGAGGATAGGGTGTTTACCTCCGTAATTTCATAATGATGGGATTCTACTTGTTTTTCTGCATGAGGTCTTTTATCAGGTTGGTAACATACATTTTTCTGTAGAAAATCCACGAAATTCTGCAACTGCTAATATGGACTATCTGAAAACTAGTTTCTTTTCATATAGACACCAAATTTCTCTACTTATTTTGCAGCAGAATAGGAACAGAAATAAATACAGAATCACACAATTTCAACAACACAATTTTTCTAGTGAACCCAACTGGGAAAACCCTCTGCTTGCTTGAGAATATTATTGATAGAAGAATGAGCAATAGGTCTCTTACAATACAACTTGGTTTCAATAAAGAATACAATGATCTTTTTTCTTGAACTAAGCTTGAAACAATCTGCAAGACCCCTGATCGTTATGATTTCTTGCCTTGCCTGGATGAGCTCCGAAATCCTTGCACAAATACTAGGAAATAAGTCCCTATTTCCTAGCGCATGATCTGCTTCTCTTTCTTAGGAATTAGCCCCCATTTCATATCGGATTCCCAAGGGAATTCTTCCTCTATCAAATCTGTCACACAAGTTCCTTCTTGTTCTTGTCACTCTTACAAGCTTACACACAATACTTGTGCTCAAGAAGAATGATTACAATTGTGCCTTCGCTCTTCCCTATAAGAAATTCTGTTAATTTTGGACAACTTGGTCCAAACTCCATGTTGTGATGCTCAGATGAAGATGCCAATATTTTTATTGGATTCCTCTTTCGGAGAGGTGCAAGATCGATCTAAAGATCATCTTGATCCGATGAGCAAAACATTTATTTTGAATTTATTCAAAATATGTGCAGGTTGGCCTGAAATGAAATGTAGGCTTGAAGCCTCAGCAGTTGTGTCACACACCCTCACTGATGGATATAAATAGGTCAACGTTGGAGGTCATTTTCACTCATCCATCACATCACATTCTCTCTCCTCATCTGAATGGTTCAATCATCTATTGGAGTCTCTTCTTCACTCACATGTGGGAAAAAGCAACCGCTAAGGTTTCAGGCTGTCTAGGGTTCCAGCGCAGAAATTGACCCGAAACTCTCCCAAAACTTCGATCTCATCAATCTGCATTTTTTGGCACAAAAACTGAGGTTGGACGTTGACTTTGACTTGGCTGCGTTGACTTTCTTGCCACCGCTGTTTGCATTGACCGTTGACTAGGACATCGTTGACTTTCGTTGACTTTGGGTTGACTGATCTGGCTGTCCGTGAGGGTTGTGTGACACTTCTGGTTGGCTGACCATATTGAGACTTTGCTGGTTGAAGCATCCTGCTGACCGCCGTAACGCACCTACACACATATTTTTGGCTTGTCTTCTGTTGATCTACTGGTATGTTTTATCTGCATTTTACTTTCTTGTTTATGTGATTGCTGACTGATATTGGGGATAAAAAGTAAAGTTGCATCAAGCATAGAACATCTACAAAATTTACATGGTATCGGAGCTGAGGTGAAGACAAAGCCCAAGTTTGTAGCAATCACCGAAGAAGAGCATGGGTACCTCAAACTACAATGGCTTTAAAGCTGATGATAAATTGACTGGGAAGGAAGACTTCCATGCCTCGAAGATGACATTGGATCTTATGTTGGAAGACCAAGATGTCATGGACTATGTACAGGGTAAAATCCAAGAGCCTCCATCCACTGCACCTACTGCCACCAAGTCAAAGTATAAGAAGGGGGAAATCAAAGCAAAGATGATGATAAAGGACTCAATTCATAAGAGTCTGGTTGCCTACATCTCTGAGCTGGGCACATCCAAGGAGATGCATGATAAGTTGGTCAACATGTTCAAGGCCAACAATGCAAATCAAGTCCTATTCTTCAAGAACCAATTGAAGAATCTGAAGAAAGGCAGGGATGAATCCGCTCAATCATATTTTCTGAAACTGACCGAGATTAGGAATAATCTTCTGGCTATTGGGGAGACAATAGCTGATCGAGAGATGGTTCTCACCGCACTTGGAGGTCTCTCATCCGAATGACATGTATTCAACACTACCGTTCTCAATTACAATGTCATACCCGACTTTGACGAAGTACTATAGAGATGCGTACAAGAAGAGACAAGGATGAAGGAAATGCTGCTTTCACCGCTCATGCTAAGAAGAAGAATTTTGGTGGTCCAAGGGACAAAGGAAGAGCAAGGGCCCAAGGGAAGAAAGGAAAATGTTACACATGTCACAAGACCGACCACTATGCTAGAGAATGCCCTTTAAAGGAGGATTCTCCCGATGATGATGAAAACAACAACTGGAGGAATGGCAATCAAAGGAACAACAGGTTCAAAGGAAAGAGGAAGGCTCCCTCTGGTGGAAATGGGCAACCTTACAAAAGGTTGAGAAATTCCAGGTATGAGGAATCAAATGTTGTTGATGATAAAAGAAATGAATTCATTCTTGTATCTGCCCTCTCTGCTACATCTCCACCCGACACTATGGATGTTTGGTTGATAGATAGTGATGCCTCAAGGCACATCACTGGGTTCAAGGAAGCACTTTTTGACATGGTTGAGAAGGATGTTAATCTGAAAATTATCCTTGGAGATAATGCCACATATCCCGTGAAAGGGACAGAGACTGTGACCCTCCAATTGTCTCAAGGTCAAGTCCTTTGCTTGCAAGATGTACTCTATGTACCTGATTTGAAGAAGAACATTGTGTCTATTTCAGCAATGGAAGACAAAGGTTTCAATGTGGCATTCATTGATGGGAAGGTGCGTATCTGGAAGAAGAGTTTCAAGGAAGCTATCACGATTGGGTTTAGAGTTGATACACTCTACCAGGTTAGAGGAAGTCTACTGGGAGCGATGACATGTGATACTATCCGACAGACTGAACTATGGCACTGGAGGTTTGGACACCTGTTGTAGTCGCTACAACACACTCCAAAATTTTGCCCCTTTTTAAATTTTTGAGCCCCTAACCTTTTGAAGAAACAGAGTTTGGCCCAGGTCCACTCTTTCAAAATCCTAAGTCGCTAAGTCGCAGAACTGATTAAATCATTTTTTTTGCGACCTTGCAACCCCAAGTCGGGAAGTCGCAAGGTCGCATTTGAGTCTAAAACCTAAGAATTGCAACCATGCAACCGTGCGACCTTGCGACCTGGGGATCGCAAGGTCGCAAGGTCGCTCTCATTGACCGATGTAATGTGCGACCCTGCGACCCTCATTAATTAACAATACGTGTGACCCCTTTATAAATAAAAGGGTCGCGTAGGTCGCATAGGACCTGCGCGACGAAGCAAGAAAACGCCTCTGACAAGCTAGCTGGAGCGCGTTTTTCCCGGGTAAGTTGCCTAATCCAACTGTTGTTTCCTTCTTGGTTGATTGTTGCCTCTTTTACCCTTGCCTTTGTCTATTAGACCCCATCCTAGCTTCTTTAAAACCTCGCAGGAACTTTGTGTAGAGCTTACACTCTCCCCTTTGCTTTACTTCTCTGATTACCTCCTCTGGAAAAGCCCTCCTTGCACTAGCCCATCTCAAGCTCCCTTCCTAGCCCACCTGAAGGAAAAACCTCAAGGCCTTGATGTGTTCTTTCCACTTGATGAATGTGCATGATCTCACCATTTATGCCCCGCGGGCCTAAAATCGCCGTATCATCCATCGATAGAGCCCTAGCACAACTTGGCGACTTGGCGACTTGGCGACCTGGTCGCTAAGTCGCGTGGTCACCAAGTCACTCATCGCCTAACGCAGCCCACCAGGAGACCTCGCGACCTAGCGACCCAGCGACCTAGTCGCCAAGTCGCAAGTTGCCAAGTCACGTTTCCTTGAAAGTTTGAACTGGCGCGACTTAGCGACCCAGTGACCTAGTCGCAAGGTCGCCAAGTCGCAGGTCTGCGCATTTCCCTGAATAATAGTTAAGTAGAAGTAGCAGCATCCTAGGTATCTATAATTATGTCATCCATCTTATCGTGGGATTGTTTCATGAATATGTCAGGGAACATCGAAGCCGAGCTCGAGTGCACGTCAATCTCTTTGGCCTCAAGTGATATGGGGCCCCCAACAATGCGAAAAAGGGGCAAGAGTCCGGAAGTAGAAATTTCAGAAGAAGGGATGCCTCCTTCCCCTCCTCCTATCTATGGAGACACCGCTTGCGTGTTCGGGAAAGGAGATAGCATGAGTTGGTATCAGATATACCAAGAATTCACGAAGCTTGAGTTTCCAGAAGACCTCCCAGACCTGCAGGTGTATGTTTAGGTCAAGAGGTCTAAACTACACTACACAGGGTCCCATCCACCCATTTTTCCATGCGCGGAGATGATCGAATGGATCTTGCAAAAGGTCGACTCTAGAATCTGGGTCATTCGAGATCATGCAGGAAAGTCATTTGCAAATCTAAAAGGGCAGGTTGTGGAGGTTTACTATGCACTCCCCACCCAGGAACATACTTTCAATGCTGAATGGGCTACTACTCATGCAGTCCCCATACTCGAGACCTTGAGGGGATGGTGGGAGGACCCGTAAAAGTTCAAATTGAGGAAAGATCAAGAATATAAAACAGCAGGCCTTAGGAAAGTCTATAAGTTGGTGGCGGCAATGTTATGCAGGATGTATGGCCGATAAGATGCCACCACCTTCAATGGTACTTGGGTTTCCCTCATGTACGCTGTTACCACATATGGCCCCCGCTTCAACTGGGCCAGCCTAATATTAGCAGCACTTAGATCAAACATATCATCAGCGCAAGCACCTGATGAAGGGTGTGCATCTGAATTCTATATGGCCTCCTATCTGTTGGACACAGTATGCGCAAGATGTAAATTTACTGGATGGTCTCATAACTGGGATGCAGAGCGTGGCGGGCCAATCCACAAAGAGTTGCAAGTATTCTGGGCCTCTAAGTACAAGCAAGACATAGAATTAATCTCACATAACTTCATCCATGTGCTCTACACAAATTTTTTTGGCAAAGATTGCCCGTGCATGTCTAGCCGAGCCATGGAGACAATAACCCAAGTAGCCAGCTGGTTTCCCGTTAAAGATAGTACTTTTATCAGGGTTTTCCGCTAATAAAAGGCGCCCCACGCACTACTTCAGTTCATCACTGATAAATTGCTCTTGCAGGAAGTGTGTTATCAGATGACGAGTGGGTTCTCCAAGGTTCTCACCAAAGGCAAGAAAGAACCATGGCCGACTCTCCCACTCACTATCGATGCTTACATGGTCAGAGATTTCAGAGAAGTAGAAGCAGAGGCTGAGGAAACCAAGGGTTTCCATTTGCCACCTGTATCGCACCGGACATATGATCCTGAAAGAATCATCCCCGCGCATTGCAAACGAGCCAAATTCAAATGGAATTGCCAGCACACGGAGTGCCTAGCCGAAGATCAAATCAGGAACTGGTACAAGAAGGACAGGGAGGATGCCCTAGAAGAATCGACCGATCAAGAAGAACAAGATAATCAAACTTTAGAAGAAAGGATCCATACGCTAGGAGGAGCCACATCTTCCAAAGCCAAGAAACCAAGGACTGATACAGGCGGAGGTCTTTCTAAACAGCAACAGGAGCAAAAAGACAAAAAGGTAGGGCACAACGAGAAGCCGAGGAGAGGGTGAAAGAAGAAGAACTCAAAAGGACCCAAGATGCCCTAGCACAACAGAAAGAAGAGGATAAGCAAAAAAAGCAACTGAGGGAAGAGCAGCAAAAGAAGCAGTCGAAAGAAGCCCGCAGGAAAAAGAGGAAGAGGAACAGAAGAGGAAAGAAGAAGAAGAGCAGAAAGAGGCTGAGCACAAGCTAAAAGAAGAACAGGACAAAAAAGAAGCTGAGCGCCAGCTAAAGGAAAAGTAGGATGAAGCGGAAGCTGAGCAGAGGAGGAAGAAGGAAGAAAGTCAGAAATCAAAGGAATATGCCTCCAAGGAAGCAGAAGGCAGTAAGATACCTCCTCCAGAAACAGGGAAACATTCAGAGCTCCCGCACATCGAGGTGCCTTAGACAACCCCTACAACAAGTGTGCGCTTTACTCTCTCGGAACTTGGCACCTCCGATGGACAGGAAGATGAAGTCTTGGATCTGACAAGGCTAACTTATGACTAGTTCACACACAAGATCAGGCAAGAGAAGAGAAGATGCCTGGCATGCAACCCTGTAGCGCCTCTTGCAGCCACAATGGAAAAGGACATAGTCTTGGATACCAGGACCAATCCAATTATGATCGCATCAGTAGGAACCGCCTTTACAGCAGCCACAGAGGAAAACGTGAGCAGAATGAGCAGAGAGATTCTCTCTTTACAGAACAGGCTGCAAACTTTAGAGCAAAGAGCAGCTCAGGCCGAACAGGATAGGAAGGGGCTAGAGGAAGAAGTTCAGAGGCTACAATTCACAAGCACCCAAGCCAGCGACTTGCCCCTCACCATTCAAAGGGAGTTAGGCACTTTAGAAAACACTATGAAAGAGGTATACGAAGAGATGTTCACCATAAAACAGATAGTCGCTCCATTACTGAAAGCACAAGAGGAAACCAAACGGAGGACTGCTTGCGTTGATCAGACTCGCTAGGGAGCCCTAGTCAATTCCCTACCTCAGTTGATAGGTCTTATGATAGAAGATTATGCAGACGCAGTTGAGCGCAATTCGGAGAACCCCCCGACAGCGCTCGAGGGACTGAAGGAGGCTGCCCTGAAATCACTGAAACCCAACCCGACAACGACCCGCATCCCGACCAACCTTTGAATGATGACACTCAAGTAAATAACCAGCCTGGAGGAGCAACCGTGAGGGGTCGGGGAAACAGGGGCCGGAGAGACAGAGGCCAAGGGCAAGGTCGAAATATGGGCCACCCTCACCACAACCAAAACCAAAACAGATTCCCTTTCCTTTATAACTGGAGAAATATCAGGAATGCAGGGAACTGCGGGAGGAACCAAGACATGCACTCTCACCATGAGGGTGAGGCCTCTGGGTCCAGCATGGGAAGTGAATCCGAAAGTGAAATGGCGCATATCTACATACCATGCCACCAATAGGCTAGGCATGTGCAGCCGCTGGCTTGGATGGCACAGTCGCCCCTAGGTCTCCACGGTCCCCTCCATGACATGCCTTGACACCCTGAGAAGCACCTCCCGAAGTTTGACCCTGAAAAGGGTACGTTGGCTGAAGATCACATAAGCAACTTCTACTTGGCCTTGCAAATGATGAGAGTGCAGTCGGATGATGTCGCATGCCGTCTCTTTCCTCATACCTTAGAAAATAAAGCTGCTACATGGTATCGTTCCCTCCTTGTTGCTTCCATTTCTTCCTGGGAGAAATTTCGCCGTACCTTCGTCCAAAATTTTTCGGAAGACAAGACTCCTTCTATGCTCCTTATAGAGCTCAGCACATTAAAATGCCAGAAGAAGGCGAAGGTCAAAGACTTTGATGAACGCTTCGCTACTATATTGCACAAATTCCCTCCGAACATGGCCTTAGATGATTCCAGCACTATTGATTATTACACCAGGGCTCTCTCGTGGGATATCGCTGTATTCATAAAATGCGAAGCCAGAGCTACCTTAGCAGCAAATTACGCCACTACCCTCGCTGTTGAAAAGGACATGCTGTCCATAGGAGCCATTGATCATGATAGCCGAGACGACACTAAGCCA
Source organism: Pinus albicaulis (assembly GCA_034641835.2). Taxonomy (NCBI): domain Eukaryota; kingdom Viridiplantae; phylum Streptophyta; class Pinopsida; order Pinales; family Pinaceae; genus Pinus; species Pinus albicaulis. The sequence goes on from CM076572.1 coordinate 1,063,802,612, forward strand.
ACCATGAGAAGAACTCAGTCTTCGATCCACAAGCCTGGAGATAAAGACAAGGACCCTTTCGATTTCGAAAGTATCGCCAAGTCTCTCAAGCTATTAACAAACGAAGTCTCCAACCTTAAGAGGAAAAACAATGAGTCCACATCTGGTACCAAAATTCAGAAACCTTTCTTCAGGAAGAATAACCCCTCCACCAGCCGGCCTCCGTCAAACCCAAACACTGGTCTTAACGTGGAAGAAATCGACAAATATAATTTCTGCTCCTTCCATCAAGCCTCCCACTCGGGGAAAACTTGCCCCCAGTGGATCAACAACATGACTGCCGTAGTAAATCAACTCTTAGAAGATCAGACCTCAGGTGATGTAGAAGAGGAGGCTATTTCAGAGGACGAGGAGACCTCTCCCCCAGAGGAGGACTTGGGATCCACTGTCTTCGCCTTCGAGGTGGTCCGCGGGGAGAGCCCACCTCCCACAATTGAGATAAACTTGGCCGATGACCCTAAATCCAAGCCCCCTCGAAATTACAGCTTGAGGAGCAAAGGCTCGGTCCCGGAACAGTCTTTCGAGGAAAAAAGAAAAGCTTTCTTACGAAAAATCTTGCCACCCAACAAAGAGAAACAAACCACCTCTCCAGAAAAATCTGGCCCAACCGATGCTTGAGTAAACCAAAAGGCTAGATCGTCATCAGGTTCTCCGAAAGCCTCCACCGAATTAACCTCGCACCCAGATTCCGGGTATAACATTATCGAAGACATGAAGAAGACACGAGCCAACATTTCCCTCTACGAACTCGCTCGCATCGCTAATCAACAAGACCTTATCTTCAAAGCATTTGCCAACCCAACGACCAAGCCCGTGAGTACCACATCTGCCCAACCTGCTGCAAGCCCCCAGTCTATCGTGAATGCGTTAATGCAAACTCTAGAGGATCCACCTCCCTTTCCTCCTATCCTTCGAGATCTTCAACTTTAATGTCCATAACTATCTCGTCGATTCTGGTGCATCCACAAATGTTATGCCCTTGTCTGTATGCAAGAAGTTAAACATCCGCTCAGAGAAAACTGACACCAGGATCATTCAACTCGATAGATCTCAGGTTCCCGCCATAGGTGAGTTGAATAATGTCATCATCCGCTTATCTTCTGACCCTAGGGTGCATCAGTGCATAGACATAGTGATCGTGGACATTCCCGAAGCCTATGGTCTTCTCTTGAGCAGAGATTGGTCTAACAAGCTGCAAGGATACTTTGCCACTGACTGGTCTCACCTGTGGCTCCCTTATAAGAGTAGGAACAATCAAAGCCGGGTTGAAAGTGAGCCTTACATGAAGCACACGGTGACAGACTTGGATGCAACTAACGAACCAGTCAGCTTCGCACAAGAGGAACTCGATATGTGTTTCTTAGAATCTATTTTCAGGTGCTACCAAACCCCTCAGTCTCCGGTCACTCAAGACGTCCAGTCAGAACTTTTGTTGGTCACAGAAGAACTCGTTGCCCCGAGTACGTCTCCTACGTGCCCGGATAGCCTTGTGAAATCAGAAGATGAAACGTGGACCCTATACTACGACGGTTCCAAATCCCATGATGGGGCCGGTGCAGGCTGTATTATTTTGGACCCTCAGAGGAACAAGTTTCTAATCTCCTGCCCACTAGAGTTCTAGTGCACCAATAATACAGCCAAGTACAAAGCATTGATTCTCGGGCTCAAGAAAGCCATAGATCTCAAAGTTAGTTGTTTAAAGGTAATTGGAGACTCCGAGATCATCACCTGTCAGGTACGTAACACCATCCATTGTTTGTCTCCGCATCTGAAAGGTTACCAGCAAGAGGTATGGCTTTTAATTTCCGCGTTTGACACATTCGGTATTAAATCTGTACTTAGGATGCACAATGTAGCATCGGATACACTTGCCAATGCTGCTACTAGGTTAACCCCACTTAGAGATGGATTTTCTATTGAAATTATTTACAAGCCATCCATACCAGACAATGTCGCTAATCTGCGCGTTTTTAATGACGATCAACAGGTACTGGATTTCATGCTCAATACGGACGTGTTCAAGGATGTGGTTATAGGAGAAGAAGATCATGATCAGGCCTTGCAAAAGGAACAAGAGGACCGTAAAGGAAATCCCATACCCAAGGGCATCGTGTTGCTTGAAAGGCTGTTTGATTTGCAGAACCATTTTTGCGGACCTCCTAACACGAAGGTGCAGAGTTCCACTTTAGCACAGCAACTAAACCTCGGGACGGAGAAAGAACCTAAATTCGTCAACCTCGGTACTGAATGCACCCCTCAAGAAAGGTAATCCTTCACTCAGTTATTCAAGAAGTACCGAGATGTTTTCGCTTGGACATATGATGAGCTGCCAACCTATGATACGCGAATCATCCAACACTTGATACCCATGAAAGATGGAGTGAAACCGTTCCAGCAGAAGCTGAGAAAGATGCACCCCACTTTGGAGCCGATGATCCAAAAGGAACTGAAGAAACTCTTGGATGTGCGTATAATCTTCAAAGTTCGATACTCAACTTGGGTGTCAAATTTGGTTCCGGTGCGTAAAAAGTTTGGCGAAATTCGCTTATGCGTGGACTTTCGAAATTTGAACAGAGCTTCGGACAAAGACAACTACCTAGTGCCCCCTATGGAGCAGATCCTACAAGCGGTATCAGGGTCGGAAATGTTCTCGTTATTGGATGGTTTCTCAGGATACAACCAAGTACTAGTGGCTGAACCCGACTGGTTGAAAACCACATTCAGAACTAAATGGGGAACGTTCGCATTCAGACGCATGCCCTTTGGCCTAATCAATGCTGGGGCAACCTTTCAAAGAGCCATGGACATCGCTTTCCGGGGCCTAATGGGGCAGAGCGTGGTAGTATACCTTTACGACGTCACCGTATTTTCAAAGCGTAGGGGGACCATTTATGCCACCTTAAGCAGGCTTTTGAAAGGTGTCGAAAATACGGGATCTCACACTATTTGAAGAAAAGCGTTTTCGACATCTCCGAAGGAAATCTGTTAGGACATATCATAACTCAAGATGGTATAGTAGTGGATCCAGAACGTGCGAAAGTCATCGCCCAGATTCCTCCTCCAAGCAGCAAGAAAGCCATGCAGTCTTTCCTCAGGAAAATCAACTTCGTGCGAAAATTTATATCAGACTTCGCCCAAATAGTCAAACCTCTGCAAGGTATGATCAAGAAGAACGCAAACTTCAAATGGAATTCTCTCGAGAAAAAAACATTCAATAACATCAAGCGCGCCATCGGCGAGGCACCTGCCCTTCATAGCTCGGACTTCAGCAAAGGCTTTATCTTGGACACTTTCGCCTCAGACTCATCTCTTGTAGTCGTCCTCACTCAGAAAGATGCCAGTAATGATGAACGGCCCATATCATTCATGAGCACAGGTTTGCAGGGCGCCGAGCTGAATTATCCAGAGATTGATAAGCAGGCATACGCAGTGTACAAAGCAGTCAAACACATTGAAGCCGGCACATACTATTAAGGGCCAAGGGCTATGCCGAATGGCCGCTGAAGTTGTAGACCCGCAAGGCAGTGAAGAGGGGTGTTGGGACCATCAAATCGACATGTATCAAACTGATGATATACCCCGGCAAAATACCTCCTCATGGTATGTCGATCTTCATCAATATCTGAGCCGCGGTATCATGGACCCCGCTTTAACTGCCCAACAGAAGCGTGCAATAAGACTGAAAGCAGCGTCCTATCAGCTAGTACAGGGTAAGTTGTTCAGAAATCACCACAACAGGGTTCTGCTACGCTGTTTGGAACATGATTAGGCGTAGAAAGTCTTGACAGAATTTCTTGATGGTCCGGCTGGTGGGCACTATGCCGGGGACACCACCGCTCACAAGATCATGCATGCTGGTTTCTATTGGCCTACTCTTTTCAAAGATGCACACGCTTATGTTCGGAAATGCCTACAATGTCAAAAGTTCGCCAACAGGGAAATACGGCCATCCACCCCATTGCAGTCCGTCGCGGTGGAAGAATCTTTTCAGCAGTGGGGACTTGACGTGATCGGGGAAATCTTACCACACTCTTCCAAGCAACACAGGTACATCCTCACAGCTACGGACTACTTCCCAAGGTGGGTTGAAGCAATACCGTTGCGTCAAATCAAAGATCAAGAGGTAATAGCTTTTGTCACTCAACACATCATAACCAGGTTTGGCGTTCCAACCTCCCTTGTTTTTGATAACGCAACTTATTTTTAATCATTTCAATTATATGAGTTTGCTCTAGAAAAGGGTATAGTGCTCAAACACTCTGCCAACTATTACCCCCAAGGAAATGGGTTAGTCGAGTCAACCAATAAGAACCTTATCCGTATCATCAAAAGACTCTGCTGTCCCAACAACGAAATTGTTATAACACACTCCACAACGCCCTATGGGCTGATCGGGTCACACCCAAACCCTCCTTGGGCAGCTCCCCATTTTTTCTTGTGTACGGAAAAGAGGCTATCCTTCCTCCCAACTTGTCTCTCCCAGCCCTTCAATTGTCTCAAGAAACTCATGGCACTCCTTTCCCTACCTTACAGGCCCGAATAGACACATTGTTGAAACTGGAGGAGGAAAGGCTAAAAACTCGGGAAAAATTCCCCATCCACCAGAGTCGGATAAAACGATGGTTCAATAAGAAGTCCGCTAGAAACAAGGTTTTTGAAGTAGGTGATCTTGTCCTCAAATGGGACAAAGCTCACGAAGATAAAGGGAAACATTCCAAGTTCTAGGCCCTATGGACAGGTCCCTTCCAAATCAGAGAAAAGGTCGGCTCCCACACTTATAGGCTACAAACCCTGGAAGGTAAGATTGAGGTCCTCCTGGTGAATGGGCACGACCCTAAACACTATTGCACCTGACAACCCCAAGGGGCCGTCACCACACCCTGTACCATAGTTTGTCTGTTTTTCTTTTATTTCTTCGTTATTTCATGTTTGCAATAAATCGCTTGTTTCGAGCAGGCGCTGAGTAGAACTTTCCCTTCATCGCCTCAAGTTATAGGAGAGATGTAGAAGTTATTCAATTAGCATGCTATGCTGGGATCTGTGCCGGTGAAGAATCGCCCCTAGAACGCAAAAATGGCACGAGCTTGCCTGTGATTGGCACCCAATGGGGAGAACATGACCAAGTCCCAGGAACCAAGCGCAGGTAGCTTACCTAGTATGTTGGCTCAAGGGACTGCTGTGTAAAAGAAAGCTTCGGTGAAATCGGTCGCTAGAGAGAGAGGGAACAGAGCAAACCTCAGGTGAAGAAAGGATATCTGGGAAAACCCAAAAGTCCTCATATAGACCAGGAGCAACCTCTCTTGCAAGCAAAATAAGTCTGGATCCCTCATCTGCCCAGGCAATACTTGCCACAGTGAAATAAGTGCCTCGAGCACAGTAAAATAAGTGCCTTGAGCACATTTAAATAAGTGCGATTAGCACATCAATAAAGGGTAAAGGATTGAGAAAGGCTTCCTGCGCAGAGAGGTGATGCGACGACTTCGCCGGGGTACTGACCAGGCTCACTGGCAGTGGAGCAACTTCCGTGACTCCTAGGCAGTGACTCCGCTGGGACCACCAGGTTCGCTGGCAGCGGAGCAACACAACAAGGATGAAGTAACTATACCGGATCTCGGAAATCCCTGAAGTTACTCCAACCCTTTCCGTCCGGTCTCCAGAAACGAAAACACGGTGAACCAGCACCCGAAGGCATGCAAACAGGTGGAGCAATCACGCAAGGTCCGAAGATGAAAGTAGTGGGACCGACGGGGTGAAAGGAATAGCCTGCTAAGCCCCTCGGCCCCCCTCGAAGATGAAGCACCGACAGAGATCCTGGATCCTACCAGTGAATCGCCATTTGTTGTAGCCGCTAAAACACTCTCCAAAATTTTGCCCCTTTTTAAATTTTTGAGCCCTTAACCTTTTGAAGAAACAGAATTTGGCCCAGGTCCACTCTTTCAAAATCCCAAGTCGCTAAGTCGCAGAATTGATTAAATCATTTTTTTTGCGACCTTGCAACCCCAAGTCGCGAAGTCGCAAGGTTGCATGTGAGTCTAAAACCTAAGAATCACGACCATGCAACCGTGCGACCTTGCGACCCCCAGGTCGCTAGGTCGCAAGGTCCCACATCTCATCGACTTGACCTAATGTGCGACCCTGCGACCCTCATTAATTAACCACACGTGCGATCCCTTTTTAAATAAAAGGTTCGTGTAGGTCGCATTCGACTTGCGCTACGGAGCGAGAAAACGCCTTTGACAAGCCAGTTGGAGCACGTTTTTCCCATGTAAGTTTCCTAATCCTCCTACTGTTTCCTTCTTGGTTGATTGTTGCCTCTTTTACCCTTGCCTTTGTCTATTAGACCCCATCCTAGCTTCTTTAAAACCTCGCAGGAACTCTGTGTAGAGCTTACACTCTCCCCTTTTCTTTACTTCTCCAATTACCTCCTCTGGAAAAGCCCTCCTTGCACTAGCCCATCTCAAGCTCCCTTCCTAGCCCACCTGAAGGAAAAGCCTCAAGGCCTTGATGTGTTCTTTCCACTTGATGAATGTGCATGATCTCACCATTTACGCCCCGCGGGCCTAACAACGCCGCGTAATCCATCGACAGAGCCCTAGTGTGACCCCGCGACTCTGCGACTCGGCGACCCCGCGACCTGGTCGCTAAGTCGCGAGATCACCAAGTCGCTCATCGCCTAACGCAGCCCACAGCGACCTAGCGACCTAGCGACCTAGTCGCCAAGTCGCGCTTCCTTGAGAATTCACACCGATGCGACCAAGCGACCCAACCACCTAGTCGCCAAGTTGCGTTTCCTTGAAAGTTTGAACTGGAGTGACTTCGCGACACAACGACCTAGTCGCAAGGTCGCCAAGTCGTAGGTCTGCCCATTTCCCTGAATAATAGTTAAGCAGAAGTAGCAGCATCCTAGGTATCTATAATTATGTCATCCTTCTTATCGTGGGATTGTTTCATGAATATATCAGGGAACATCGAAGTCGAGCTTGAGTGCGTGTCAATATCTTCGGCTTCAAGCGATATGGTGCCCCTGGCAGTGCGAAAAAGGGGCAAGAATCCGGAAGTAGAAATTTCAGAAGAAGGGATGCCTCCTTCCCCTCCTCCTATCTATGGAGACACTGCTTGCGTGTTCGGGAAAGGAGATAGCATGAGTTGGTATCAGATATACCAAGAATTCATGAAGCTTGAGTTTCTAGAAGACCTCCTAGACCAGCAAGTGTATGTTCAGGTCAAGAGGTCTAAACTACACTACGCAGGGTCCCATCCACCCATTTTTCCATGCGCGGAGATGATCGAATGGATCTTGCAAAAGGTCGACTCTAGAATCTGGGTCATTCAAGATCATGCAGGAAAGTCATTTGCAAATCTAAAAGGGCAGGATGTGGAGGTTTACTATGCACTTCCCACCTGGGAACAGACTTTCAATGTTGAATGGGCTACTGCTCATGCAGTCCCCATACCCGAGACCTTGAGGGGATGGTGGGAGGACCCGAAAAAGTTCAAATTTAGGAAAGATCAAGAATATAAAATAGCGGGCCTTAGGAAAGTCTATAAGTTTGTGGCGGCAATGTTATGCAGGATGTATGGCTGACAAGATGCCACCACCTTCAATGGTACTTGGGTTTCCCTCATGTATGTTATTACCACATATGGCACCAGCTTCAATTGGGCTAGCCTAATAGTAGCAGCCCTCAGATCAAACACATCATCAGTGCAAGCACCCGATGAAGGGTGTACATCTGAATTCTATATGGCCTTCTATCTATTGGATGTAGTATGCACAAGATGTAAATTTACCGGATGGTCTCATAACTGGGATGCAGAGCGTGGCGGGCCAATCCACAAAGAGTTGCAGGTATTCTGGGCCTCTAAGTACAAGCAAGACATAGAATCAATCTCACATAACTTCATCCCCGCGCTCTACGCAAAATTGTTTGGCAAAGATTGCCTGTGCATGTCTAGCCGAGCCATGGAGACAATAACCCAAGTTGCTAGTTGGTTTCCCGTTAAAGATAGTACTTTTATCAGGTTTTTCGGCTCAGACAAGGCACCTCACGCACTGCCTTAGTTCATCACTGATAAATTTCTCTTGCAGGAAGTGTGTTCTCAGATGACGAGCGAGTTCTCCAAGGTTCTCACCAAAGGCAAGAAAAAACCATGGCCGACTCTCCTACTCACTATCGGTGCTTACACGGTCAGAGATTTCAGAGAAGTAGAAGCAAAGGCTGAGGAAACCAAGGGTTTCCATTTACCACCTGTATCGCACTGGACATATGATCCTGAAAGAATCATCCCCGCGCATTGCAAATGAGCCAAATGCAAATGGAATTGCCAGTACACAGAGTGCCCAGTCGAAGATCAAATCAGGAACTGGTACAACAAGGACAGGGAGACTGCCTTAGAAGAATCAACCGATCAAGAAGAACAAGATAATCAAACTTTAGAAGAAATGATCCATACGCTAGGAGGAGCCACATCTTCCAAAGCCAAGAAACCAAGGACTGATACAGGTGGAGGTCTTTCTAAACAGCAACATGAGCGAAAAGACAAAGAAGCTAGGGCACAACGAGAAGCCGAGGAGAAGGCGAAAGAAGAAGAACTCAAAAGGACCCAAGATGCCCTAGCACAACAGAAAGAAGAGGATAAGCAAAAAAAGCAACTGAGGGAAGAGCAGCAAACGAAGTAGTCAGAAGAAGCCCGCAGGAAAAAAGAGGAAGAGGAACAGAAGAGGAAAGAAGAAGAAGAGCAGAAAAAGGCTGAGCGCAAGCTAAAAGAAGAATAGGACAAGAAAGAAGCTGAGCGCCAGTTAAAGGAAAAGCAAGATGAAGCGGAAGTTGAGCAGAGGAGGAAGAAGGAAGAAAGTCATAAATCAAAGGAAGATGCCTCCGAGGAATTAGAAGGCAGCAAGACACCTCCTCCAGAAACAGGGAAACATTCAGAGCTCCCGCACATCGAGGTGCCTCAGACAACCCCTACAACAAGTGTGCACTTTACTCTCTCGGAACTTGGCACCTTCGATGGACAGGAAGATGAAGTTTTGGATCTGACAAGGCAAACTTATGACCAGTTCACACACAAGATCAGGCAAAAGAAGAGAAGATGCCTGGCACGAAACCCTGCAGCGCCTCTTGCAGCCACAATGGAAAAGGACATAGTCTTGGATACCAGGACCAATCCAATTATGATCGCCTCAGCAGGAACCGCCTTCGGAGCAGCCATGGAGGAAAACGTGAGCAGAATGAGCAGAGATTTTCTCTCTTTACAGAACAGGCTGCAAACTTCAGAGCAAGGAGCAGCTCAGGCCGAACAGGATAGGAAGGGGCTAGAGGAAGAAGTTCAGAGGCTACAGTTCATAAGCACCCAAGCCAACGACTTGCCCCTCACCATTCAAAGGGAGTTAGGCACATTAGAAAACACTATGAAAGAGGTATACGAAGAGATGTTCACCATAAAACAGACAGTCGCTCCATTACTGAAAGCACAAGCGAAAAACAAACGGAGGACTGCACAGCTAAAGGAGGCCTCTACTGCTTTGGATAACATGTTGGAATGGTCAAGCATATACCCACAGGCTCCTGACACTCTACCTAGAAGTATTGGATCTGCACCCAGAATGATAAGGTTCAGATCCGAATGAAAATACAGTCCAAAGATAAGCTGGTTAAGGATCTGGAAAAGGTAATGTCTTCATATGAGCATCTGATCAGCGGGATAGATTCAATGGCAGAAACTCACCACATCCATTCTCTAGGTGCGTTGGACACCGAGAAGACAAGAGAAGAAGTTGCTCAGGACATTCAAACATTTCTGCAACCCATGAGACAAGCAGCTGCCTCTCAGGATCTCCCGGTCTTACAGGAAAATCTCATACAGTTCATCGTTACTCTGGTCCGGATCTACACCAAACTAGCGTCGTTGTCAAATCAGATCGCAGTGAAAAGACGCACTTTGATCCCAGATGCTCTTGAGTGCTTCCATAGACTAAAGGAAGATACTCCCCAGGTAATGCCGGTTGCTGCAGATTACCTAGCATGGCAAAAGTACCTCAAAGGTCAACTACAAGTAGACGTATCGGACCTCGCAATCACACAGTTGCTCCCTTGTCCAAAGAAATGGCACAAGTCGCAGGTCGCCACAGAAGGGAGGTTGCAGGTTGCAGCAGCCAAAGGGTCGCAGGTTGCATCAAGAGCTTGGGGTCGCAAGTCGCAAATGGCCCTTAGGTCGCAGAGTATGTCAACAATCGTGAATACCAAAAGTCAAGGACACCCAAGGGTCGATTTTGTTCTATAAATACTCCCTCCGGGGAATTGTAAAGGATCTTTTTCTTGGACTCCAAAGGAGCAAAGAGAATTGTATAGCATTGGATACATATTTTTGGGAATGAATACAACAAATGTTTTGATTCCACTATTGGATTTAATGAGGACTCGTGTGTTAACATTATGAATATTTTGTCTCATGCATTGAATATCTTTTTATAATCTGCGTTTGCTGCTTATATCATTTTTACGTTTCAGCTTACTTAATGTGTTAATGATATAGAGGTATTTAATCGAGTAATTGCTAGCAGCCTTGTCACTAACATTATCTCATCTTTTGCAAACGCTCAAGGGATTGAAGGGTGTTTTTACCATAAAGGACTATTTCTTCTGTGGTTTGAACAAATTTTATAAGCATGGCCCTAATGATTTGCTGCTAATAGCATGTCCTTTGGCTACATGGTTTAACTCGCTTTTGCTATTTGTAGTGTTTTATGTACATTGAGACTCATCAACCATTTCTATTGTATTATTCAAATAATCGTGTGTTCACATGTCTGTAGAGCTCGTTTGTGTCCGAGAAGAGGAATATTCAGCAGTAGTTGGACCCACACCCCGGACGGGATCCCTATCACAAACGGTTTAGAGTCTAGTTGGGACTTTATACCGGGGAGATCCCTTACCGTTGGCCGGACATTTCTCCCTGTCAACAGATTTGGTGCTAGGAGGAGGGCCTGAATGGCAAGCTCCTAGCACACAAGTAACATCCTGTTGCAAACCCCGCAAGGGGAGATCATGTATGAAAATACTGGTCCTCTGCCCTTTGAAAATTCCCTAGGAGATGAACCGAACCCCCTTACTATGAGATCACCTCAGACTAGCTGAGGGCCCTGCGCTCAATCGCCCGTGATCTCATCAGAGGCTTACAAAACGTCTCGGCCACCGGTTCCTTGGTCAACCCTCGAACTCCCGTAGCTAATCAGACTCGCCAGGGAGCCCTAGTCAATTCCCTACCTCAGCTGATAGGTCTTATGATCGAAGATTATGTAGACGCAGTTGAGCGCAATTCGGCATAACCCCCCCGATAGCCCTCGAGGGATGGAAGGAGGCGGCCCTGAAATCACTGAAACCCAACTTGACAACGGCCCGCATCTTGACCAACCTTTGAATGATGACACTCAAGTAAATAACTAGCCTGGAGGAGCAACCAGGAGGGGTCGGGGAAACAGGGGCCGGAGAGACAGAGGCCGAGGGCAAGGTCGAAATATGGGCAACCCTCACCACAACCAAAACCAAAACAGATTCCCTTTCCTTTATAACTGGAGAAATATCAGGAATGCAGGGAACTGCAGGAGGAACCAAGACATGCACTCTCACCATGAGGGCAAGGCCTCTGGGTCCGGCATGGGAAGTGAATCCGAATGTGAAATGGGGCATATCTACATACCACACCACTAGTAGGCTAGGCATGTGCAGCCGCTGGCTTGGATGGCACAGTCGCCCCTAGGTCTCCACGGTCCCCTCCATGACATGCCTCGACACCCTGAGAAGCACCTCCCGAAGTTTGACCCTGAAAAGGGTACGTTGGCCAAAGATCACATAAGCAACTTCTAATTGGCCTTGCAAATGATGAAAGTGCAGTCGGATGATGTAGCTTGCCATCTCTTTCCTCATACCTTAGAAAATAAGGCTGCTACATGGTACCGTTCCCTCCCTGTTGCTTCCATTTCTTCCTGGGAGCAATTTCGCCATACCTTCCTCCAAAAGTTTTCGGAGGACAAGACTCCTTCTATGCTCCTTACAGAGCTCAGCACTTTAAAATGCCAGAAGAAGGAGAAGGTCAAAGCAACGTTGCACGAAGCGGGGACGCGGAAGCATCATTTTCTAAAAATTTAGGAAGCGAAGCGTTTCAGAAGCGTCTAGTATATATATATATATATATATATATATATATTTTTTTTTTTTAATATTTTTTTGCATTTATATTCAAAACAACAATCTCAAATACCATATTAGTTGTAGAAGACTGAAAACATGCATATTTTTACATAAATCAAGATAGATATGACATCCATGATTCCATTGTACATCAATAATTAATTATTCAAGCATCAGGAATCTAGAATCTAGAATCTAGATTCTAGATCCTAGCAATTACAAACATACATCAAATAATTAAGTTTTAAGCATACTATAAAACATAAATGATAAACATAAAACATTTAAGCATGCTATAAAACATAAATGATAAACATAAAACATTTAAGCATGTTATAAATTTTAAAACATAAAACATTTAAAAATTAAGCATATTATAAAACATAAATGATAAACATAAAACATTTAACCATATTATAAAACATAAAGCATATTATAAGTGAGCAACTGTCAAGAGTCCAAGACTCAACATTAGCCATGTCCAAAATTCAAATAATAATGTTTACAAAATAGGCCACTTGGCCACCACCAAGACAAAAAAGTTCAAATTCACAACAAGCCTACAAGTCTAATGATAATCTATGACAAAAGTAGTAAAGTGTGCACTGTGAACACTGAAAATATCTACTCATCTCTCCTCCTTCCACCACGAAGAGTACGTGACGGTGCGCCTCCACGTGGTGGCAATGAAGAAGATGGTGGCTGTGGAAGCTGTGGCAATGGCACTGTAACTGATGAAGATGAAGCCCCTGCTGTTGGTGTTGAACCCTGGAACCTGGGAAGCACGGGACCAGTGGGGGGTGGCATGTCAAGTTGATCATCATCATCATGGGTAAGAGCATCCTCTAATTGCTCTAATCGCAACACTCCATCCTCCAAATTGGTCTCCTCTGGATACCTGTCCCAAACCTTAAGGTCTCTGTTACTCTTTGCATCTTCACAGTAATGGGATAACAATCTCAAGTTGTAATGAACATAAACCAAGCTCTCTGCCCGGTCTAAACTCAACCTGTTCCTTTTAACACCGTGGATGAAAGAATAAGAACTCCAACACCTCTCTGCAGAAGAAGTGTTTACCATCTGTGATAGCACCTGCAATGCCAAAGTCTGTAGAAGTGGAGTAGCACCTCCATGCATGTTCCACCACTCAATAGAAGAAAAACTCTGTCGATCTCTAATAGCATGCATGCTCCCAAATGGACCAGTGGAAAGTGTATAGTTGTTCAACTGTTTTCGTACCAAGTGTGCCTCCTCCTCATCAGGGACTAATTTATCCAGTGCATCCATATATTTGATTAGGACCTCTGGATCTAGGTGTGGTTTTCTCTTGCTTGCCCCCCCAGGTGCTGTTGTAGAAAGCCATGATGGACTATAATATTTAGGTGTCAATACATATGCTAATGCATGCAATGGAATATTTAGCATATCCCATCGTTTTACCACCTCTGCACGAATATATTTGTACAAGGTGGTATCTCTAGGCTCAACAATGTCTTTAATCTGCCCCAACATGTTGTCCATTTGCTCATACACCTCCCCAATTATTGGCTTATCTGAATCCCCAAACTTGATCATGTAATAAATTGGTTTGGTGAATTGCAAAACATATTTAACCTGTGACCAAAAAAACATGTCAAGAATAGTGTCCTTTGCTGCATTAGCACCATCTCTATTAGTGTTAATCTCCTCCCATGATTCAGCGGTGACCATATTAGTTAGAGCTTGTCTCACCTTCACTAGCCGCCTAAAGGTGAGGTTATAACTTGCAAATCTGGTTTTTGCAAGTTTAAGCAACTGCAACTTGGAGTAAGTGCCATAGAAGTAGTTAACCCTTGTATGCCCTGTGATAAATTTAATGAGCTTCTTCCCTCTCTTGTAAAGCTCATTAATCCACCCACATTCTTTATGCTTCACAGTATCGTGCATCAAAAGTTTCAATGTGTGCACCAAGCACCCAGACCAAAATATGTGTGGATAAGTACGCTCAATAATTTTACCTGCTCCCTTACAATTTGCTGCATTATCTGTGATCACTTGAACCACTTTGCTAGGACCAACATCTCTAATTGATTGCAATAGGAGATCTGCAATGTTTTGGGAAGTTGCACTGACAGAGGAGGAATCATGACATGCAATAAACACTGCACCACTAGCAAAAACACCAAGAACATTTATCAAATGTTGGTTTCTGATATTTGTCCACCCATCTGATACAATGGATACCCCACTATCCACCCACTCATTTGTAAAATGTGTCAAAGCTACTTGAACCTTTCCTTTTTCTCTTTCTAATAACATTGTTCTAGCTTTCTCATAGTTGGGGGACTTGTATCCTTTTGGGGCTTCATTGATGCCCTTTACCATTTCATGCCAATAGGGAGAGCGAAGCACATTGAATGGTACACTGCAAGCACAAAGAAATCAGACTATCTTTCCATCCACATCATCCCTCCCAGCAACATTAAGGAAATCTGCTATTGTTTTTTTACCTCCAGAACTTGCAGAAACACCATGAGGAGATGCTTATGAGCTACCAAATCTAGAGGTTGCACTTGATTCAAATTGAGTTTTTTGTTTTTTATTTTTTTGTTGTGCAGCCTCCTCTATTTGGATGTATTTTCTTCTTTGTTCAGCTAGAACCTTTGGGCAAATTGCTATCCCCACAACACCCTTTCTTTCATCACTGTCCATCACCCCACAAAGATGCCTCCTCACACGGGTATATGAACTGCTATATGGTTTTCCTCCATGACAACCATGAGGGCACAAAAACTTGTAGCTTCCACCACCTTTTCCCCCTTCAAGTTTGGTCACATAGTTCCACAAGGGTGTCAATGCAGCTTTCCCATCTTGTGATTCAATGTTTTCATCATCCCCTTCCTCTTCAAAGCCTTCCTCCTCATCATACATTAGGTCACTCATATGGTGACCACTTTCCTCTTCTTCTTCATGTTCTCCTCTTCTATTTCTACTCCCCCTTACCATCATCAAAACCAAGAGTGGAATGATACATAGAACCCAAAGAAACATCATCTTTGAGTATGAATATAGATGGTGGACAACTTGCAAATAAATGTACAAGAAGAAAGAATGGGAAAGTGTAGGAGAGGGAGGAGAGAAAATACAAAAAACAATGACAAAAAAAATGAGAGAGTTTGGGGTTTGCACTTACCTCTTTAGCTCTTGTAGATGGAAGCCCTTCTTTACTCCTCCAAGCTCCTCCTCCTTCACTCCTCCAAGCTCTTCTCAACTCTCTCTTCTCCAAGCTCTCTTCTCCTCTCTTCTCCAAGCTTTCCAAAAACACAAGTGAGCAAATAATAGGTGAAATAGAGCTTATAACCTTTTCATCATATCCCTAACCCAAGACTAACTCATTAACTAACCGAGATAAAGCCAAAAATAAAAAAAATAAAAAAATAAAAAACGTTTTTTTTAGTGCACAAGTCGGATCCGTACGAATGCAGACAGATCGTCGCGATCCATACAGATCCGCGGCGGTTCCGCATGCCGATCCGCCGTACGAAACGCGGATTCGTCGTACGTAAATGCGGATCCGCCGTATGGATCCGACTTCTAGGAACCGGCACTCTTGTGAAATGCTGAAATTCTCAAACGCGTTTTGCCGTACGGATCCCGTACGGCTCCGTATGCGACGTGTTTTGGGGCTAGAAGTCTGGGAAGGACGTGAACATTGGGTCAAATAATTTAATCAACGCTTCACTACTATATTGAACAAATTCCCTCCGAACATGGCCTTAGATAATTCCATCACTATTGATTATTACACCAGGGCTCTCCCGCGGGATATCGCTGTATTCGTCAAATGCGAAGCCAGAGCTACCCTAGTAGCAAATTACACCACTGCCCTCGCTATTGAAAAGGACATGCTGTCCATAAGAGCCATTGACCATGATAGCTGAGACAACACTAACCCAACCACGAGAAGAACTCAGTCTTCGATCCACAAGCCTGGAGACAAAGACAAGGACCCTTTTGATTTCGAAAGTATCACCAAGTCTCTCAAGCTATTAAAAAATGAAGTCTCCGACCTTAAGAGGAAAAATAATGACTCCACGTCTGGTACCAAAATTCAGAAACCTTTCTTCAGGAAGAATAACCCCTCCACTAGCCGGCCTACGTCAAACCCGAACACTAGTCTTAACGTGGAAGAAATCGACAAAGATAATTTCTGCTCCTTCCATCAAGCCTCCCACTCGGAGAAAACTTGCCCCTAGTGGATCAACAACATGACTGTTGTAGTAAATCAACTCTTAGAAGATCAGACCTCGGGTGATGTAGAAGAGGAGGCTATTTTAGATGACGAGGAGACTTCTCCCCCAGAGGAGGAATTGGGATCCACTGTCCTCGCCTTCGAGGTGGTCCGCGGGGAGAGCCCACCTCCCACGACTGAGATAAACTTGGCTGATGACCCTAAATCCAAGCCCCCTCGAAACTACAGCTTGAGGAGCAAAGGCCCGGTCCCGGAATAGTTTTTCGAGGAAAAAAGAAAAGCTTTCTTACGGAAATTCTTGCCATCCAACAAAGAGAAACAAACCACCACTCCAGAAAAATCTGGCCCAACCGATGCCCAAGTAAACCAAAAGCCTAGATCGTCATCAGGTTCTCCAAAAGCCTCCATCGAATTAACCTCGCACCCAGATTCCGGGTATAACATTATCGAAGACATGAAGAAGACACGGGCCAACATTTCCCTCTATGAACTCGCTCGCATTGCTAATCAGCAAGACCTTATCCTCAAAGCATTTGCCAACCCAACGACCAAGCCCGTGAGTACCACATCTGCCCAACCTGCTGCAAGCCCTTAGTCTATCGTGAATGTCGTTAATGCAAACTCCAGAGGATCCACCCCCCCTTTCCTCCTATCCTTCGATATCTTCAACTTTAATGTCCATAACTGCCTCGTCGATTCTGGTGCATCCACAAATGTTATGCCCTTGTCTGTATGCAAGAAGTTAAACATCCACTTAGAGAAAAATGACGCCAGGATCATTCAACTCGATAGATCTCAGGTTCCCGCCGTAGGTGAGTTGAATAGCGTCATCATCCGCTTATCTTCTGACCCTAGGGTGCATCAGTGCATAGACATAGTGATCGTGGACATTCCTGAAGCCTATGGTCTTCTCTTGAGCAGAGATTGGTCTAGCAAGCTGCAAGGATACTTTGCCACTGATTGGTCTCACCTATGGCTTCCTTATAAGGGTAGGAACAATCAAATCCGGGTCGAAAGTGAGCCTTACATGAAACACACAGTGACCGACCTGGATGCAACTAACGAACCAGTCAACTTCGCACAAGAGGAACTTGGTATGTGTTTCTTAGAATCTATTTTCGGGTGCTACCAAACCCCTCAGTCTCCTATCACTTAAGACATCTAGTCAGAACTTTTGTTGGTCACAGAAGAACTCGTTGCCCCGAGTACGTCTCCTACGTGCCTGGATATCCTTGTGAAATCAGAAGATGAAACGTGGACCCTATACTACGACGATTCCAAAACCCATGATGGGGCCGACGCAGGCTGTATTCTTTTGGACCCTTAGAGGAACAAGTTTCTAATCTCCTGCCGGCTAGAGTTCCAGTGCACGAATAATACAGTCAAGTACGAAGCATTGATTCTCGAGCTCAAGAAAGCCATAGATCTTAAAGTTAGTTGTTTAAAGGTAATTGGAGACTTCGAGATCATCACCTGTCAGGTACGTAACACCATCCATTATTTGTCTCCGCATCTGAAAGGTTACCGGCAAGAAGTATGGCATTTAATTTTCTTGTTTGACGCATTCGATATTAAATTTGTATTTAGGATGCACAATGCAGCAGCGGATACACTTGCCAATGCTGCTGCTAGGTTCAACCCACTTAGAGATGGATTTTCTATTGAAATTATTTACAAACCATCTGTACCAGACAATGTCACTATCTACGCGTTTTTAATGACGATCATCAAGTATTGGATTTCATGCTCAATATAGACGTGTTCAAGGACGCGGTTATAGAAGAAGAAGATCATGATTAGGCCTTGCAAAAGGAACAAGAGGACCGTAAAGGAAATCCCATACGCAAGGGCATCGTGTCGCTTGAAAAGCTGTTCGATTTGCAGAACCGTTTTCACGGACCTCCTAACGCGAAGGTGCAGAGTTCCACTTTAGCACACCAACAACTAAACCTCGAGACAGAGAAAGAACCTAAATTCGTCAACCTCGGTACTAAATGCACCACGCAAGAAAGGCAATCCTTCACTGAGTTATTCAAGAAGTACCGAGATGTTTTCTCTTGGACATATGATGAGCTGCCAACCTATGATACGCGAATCATCCAACACGTGATACCCATGAAAGATGGAGTGAAACCATTCCAGTAGAAGCTGAGAAAGGTGCACCCCACTTTGGAGCCGATGATCCAAAAGGAACTAAAGAAACTCTTGGACGTGCGTATAATCTTCAAAGTCCGACACTCAACTTGGGTGTCAAATTTGGTTCTGGTGCATAAAAAGTTTGGCGAAATTCGCTTATGCGTGGACTTTCGAAATTTGAACAAAGCTTCGGACAAAGACAACTACCCAGTGCCCCCTATGGAGCAGATCCTACAAGCGGTATCAGGGTTGGAAATGTTCTCGTTATTGGATGGTTTCTCAGGATACAACCAAGTATTAGTGGCTGAACCCAACTGGCTGAAAACCACATTCAGAACTAAATGGGGAACGTTCGCATTCACACACATGCCCTTTGGCCTAATCAATGTTGGGGCAACCTTCCAAAGAGCCATGGACATCGCTTTCCGGGGCCTAATGGGGCAGAGCGTGGTAGTATACCTTGACAACGTCACTGTATTTTCAAAGCGTAGGGGGACCATTTACACCACCTCAAGCAAATTTTTGAAAGGTGCCGAAAATACGGGATATCACTCAATTCAAAGAAAAGCGTTTTCGCCGTCTCTGAAGGAAATTTCTGTTAGGACATATCATAACCCAAGACGGTATAGTAGTGGATCCAGAACGTGCAAAAGTCATCGCCCAGATTCCTCCCCCAAGCAGCAAGAAAGCCATGTAGTCTTTCCTCGGGAAAATCAACTTCGTGCGAAAATTTATATCAGACTTCGCCCAAATAGTCAAACCTCTGCAAGGTATGATCAAGAAGAACGCAAACTTCAAATGGAATTCTCCCGAGAAAGAAGCATTCAATAACATCAGGCACGCCATCACCGAGGCACTTGCCCTTCATAGCCCAGGCTTCAACAAAGGCTTTATCTTGTACACCTTCGCCTCGGACTACTTTTGCAAATTAAGCCACTCAGAAAGATGCCAGTAATGATGAACGGCCCATATCATTCATGAGCGCAGGTTTGCAGGGCGCTGAGCTGAATTATCCAGAGATTGATAAGCAGGCCTACGCAGTGTACAAAGTAGTCAAACACTTCAGGCCATATATCTTGAAGAATTACGTGACAGTGTTCGTGCCTTAACCCAGCGGTTCGCTCACTTTTTGTACAACAAGAACTAGGCGAGAGACGAGGAAATTGGATGACGTGCCTTCAAGAGTATGACCTGGAATTCAAGCTGGCACATACTGTTAAGGGCCAAGGGCTATGCCGAATGGTCGCTGAAGCTGCAGACCCGCAAGGCAGCAAAGAGGGGTGTTGGGACCTTGAAATCGACATGTATCAAACTGATGATATACCTCGTCAGAATAACTCCTCATGGTATGTCGATCTTCATCAATATCTGAGCCGTGGTATCATGGACCCTGCTTTAACCGCCCAACAGAAGCGTGCAATAACACTGAAAGCTGCGTCCCATCAGGTAGTACAGGGTAGGTTGTTCAGAAAGCACCACAATGGGGTTCTACTGCGCTGTTGGAACATGATGAGGCACAAAAAGTCTTGACAGAACTTCTTGATGGTCCAGCTGGTGGGCACTATGCCGGGGACACCACCGCTCACAAGATCATGCGTGCTGGTTTCTATTGGTCTACTCTTTTCAAAGATGCACACGCTTATGTTCGGAAATGCCTACAATGTCAAAAGTTCGCCAACAGGAAAATACGGCCATCCGCCCCATTGCAGTCCGTCGCGGTGGAAGAACCTTTTCAGCAGTGGGGACTTGATGTGATCGGGGAAATCTTGCCACACTCTTCCAAGCAACACAGGTACATCCTCACAGCTACGGACTACTTCCCAAGGTGGGTTGAAGCAATACCGTTGCGTCAAATCAACGATCAAGAGGTAATAGCTTTTGTCACTCAACACATCATGACTAGGTTTGGCGTTCCAACCTCCCTTGTTTTTGATAACGCAACTTATTTTTCATCATTTCAATTATATGAGTTTGCTCTAGAAAAGGGTATAGTGCTCAAACACTCTGCCAACTATTACCCCCAAGGAAATGGGTTAGTCGAGTCAACCAATAAGAACCTTATCCGTATCATCAAAAAGACTTTGCTGTCCCAACAAAGAAATTGGCATAACGCACTCCATAATGCCCTATGGGCTAATCGGGTCACACCCAAACCCTCCTTGGGCACCTCTCCATTTTTTCTTGTGTATGGAAAAGAGGCTATCCTTCCTCACAACTTGTCTCTCCCAACCCTTCAATTATCTCAAGAAACTCATGGCACTCCTTGCCCTGCCTTACAGGCCTGAATAGACACATTGTTGAAACTGGAGGAGGAAAGGCTAAAAACCCGAGAAAAATTCGCCATCCACCAGAGTTGGATAAAACGATGGTTCAATAAGAAGTCCGCCAGAAGCAAGGTTTTTGAAGTAGGTGACCTTGTCCTCAAATGGGACAAAGCTCATGAAGATAAAGGGAAACAGTCCAAGTTCTAGGCCCTATGGACAGGTCCCTTCCAAAGTAGAGAAAAGGTTGGCTCCCACACTTACAGGCTACAGACCCTGGAAGGAAAGATTGAGGTCCTCCCTGTAAACGGGCACGACCTTAAATCCCAAGGGGTCGTCACCACACCCTGTACCAAAGTTTGTTTGTTTTTCTTCTATTTTTTCGTTATTTCATGTTTGCAATAAATCGCTTGTTTCGAGCAGGCGCTCAGTAAAACTTTCCCTTCATTGCCTCAAGTTATAGGAGAGATGTAGAAGTTACTCAATTGGCATGCTGTTCCGGGATCTGTGCCGGTGAAGAATCGCCCCTAGAACGCAAAAATGGCACGAACTTGCCCGTGATAGGCACCCAAAGGGGAGAACATGACCAAGTCCCAGGAACCAAGCGCAGGTAGCTTACCTAGTATGCTGGTTCAAGGGACTGCTGTGTAAAAGAAACCTTTGGTGAAATCGGTCGCTAGATGAAGAGGGAAGAGAGCAAACCTCAAGTGACGAAAGGATATCCGGGAAAACCCAAAAGTCCTCATATAGACCAGCAGCAACCTCTCTTGCAAGCAAAATAAGTCGGGATCCCTCATCCGCCTAGGCAATACTTGCCACAGTCAAATAAGTGTCTCGAGCACTGTAAAATAAGTGCCTTGAGCACATTTAAATAAGTGCGATTAGCACATCAATAAAGGGTAAAGGATTGAGAAAGGCTTCCTGCGCAGAGAGGTGATGCGATGACTCCGCCGGGGTACTGACTAGGCTCGCTGGCAGGTGGAGCAACGCGCGTGACTCCTAAGCAGTGACTCCGCCGGGACCACCAGGTTCGCTCGCAGCGGAGCAACACAATGAGGACGAAGTAATTATACCGGATCCTAGAAATCCTTGAAGTTACTCCAACCCTTTCCGTCTGGTCTCCAGAAATGAAAACACAGTGAACCAGTAGCTCGGGGCATGCAAACAGGTGGAGCAATCACGCAAGGTCCGAAGATGAAAGTATTGGGATCCACGGGGTGAAAGGAACAACTTGCTAAGCCCCCCCACCCCCCTCGAAGATGAACTATCGACAAAGATCCTCGGTCCTATCAGTGAATCGCCATTTGTTGTAGCCGCTAAAACACCCTCCAAATTTTTGTCACATTTTAAATTTTTGAGCCCTTAACCTTTTGAAGAAACAGAGTTTGGCCCAGGTCCATTCTTTCAAAATCCCAAGTTGCTAAGTCACAGAATTGATTAAATCATTTTTTTTGCGACCTTGCGACCCCAAGTCGCGAAGTCGGAAGGTCGAATGTGAGTCTAAAACCTAAGAATCGCGACTGTGTGACCTTGCGACCCCTAGGTCGCTAGGTCGCAAGGTTGCACATCTCATCGACCTGACCTAATGTGCGACCCTGCGACCCTCATTAATTAACCACACGTACGACCCCTTTATAAATAAAAAGGTCGCATAGGTCGCATTCGACCTGTGTAACGGAGCAAGAAAACGCCTCTGACAAGCCAGCTGTAGCGCGTTTTTTTCGGGTAAGTTGCCTAATCCTCCTGCTGTTTTCTTCTTGGTTGATTGTTGCCTCTTTTACCCTTGCCTTTGTCTATTAGACCCCATCCTAGATTCTTTAAAACCTTGCAGGAACTCTGTGTAGAGCTTACACTCTCCCCTTTGTTTTACTTCTCTGATTACCTCCTCTGGAAAAGTCCTCCTTGCACTAGCCCATCTCAACCTCCCTTCCTAGCCCACCTGTAGGAAAAGCCTCAAGGCCTTGATATGTTCTTTTCACTTGATGAATGTGCATGATCTCACCATTTATGCTCCGCGGGCCTAAAATCGCCGCATAATCTATCGACAGAGCCCTAGCGTGACCTCGCGACTTTGCGACTCGGCGACCTGGTCGCTAAGTCGCGAGGTCACCAAGTCGCTCATCGCTTAACGCAGCCCACCACACGACCTCGCGACCTAGTTGCCAAGTCGCGCTTCCTTGAGAATTCACACCGATGCGACCTAGTCGACAAGTCGCGTTTCCTTGAAAGTTTGAACTGGCGCGACTCAACGACCAAGTGACCTAGTCGCAAGGTTGCCAAGTCGTAGGTCTGCCCATTTCCCTGAATAATAGTTAAGCAGAAGTAGCAACATCCTAGGTATCTATAATTATGTCATCCATCTTATCGTGGGACTGTTTCATGAATATGCCAGGGAACATCAAAGCCGAGCTCGAGTGCGTGTCAATCTCTTCGGCCTCAAGCGATATGGGGCCCCCGGCAGTGCGAAAAAGGGGCAAGAGTCTGGAAGTAGAAATTTCAGAAGAAAGGATGCCTTCTTCCCCTCCTCCTATCTATGGAGACACCGCTTGCGTGTTCGGGAAAGGATATAGCATGAGTTGGTATCAGATATACCAAGAATTCACGAAGCTTGAGTTTCCAGAAGACCTCCTAGACCATCAGGTGTATGTTCAGGTCAAGAGGTCTAAACTACACTACGCAGGGTCCCATCCACCCATTTTCCATGTGCGGAGATGATCGAATGGATCTTGCAAAGGGTCGACTCTAGAATCTGGGTCATTTGAGATCATGCAGGAAAGTCATTTACAAATCTAAAAGGGCAGGATCCGGATGTTTACTATGCACTCCCCACCTGGGAACAAACTTTCAATGCTGAATGGGCTACTACTCATGCAGTCCCCATACCCGAGACCTTGAGGGGATGGTGGGAGGACCCAGAAAAGTTCAAATTCAGGAAAGATCAAGAATATAAAACAACGGGCCTCAGGAAAGTATATAAGTTGGTGGCGGCAATGTTATGCAGGATGTATGGCCGACAAGATGCCACCACCTTCAATGGTACTTGGGTTTCCCTCATGTACGCTGTTACCACATATGGCACCTGCTTCAACTGGGCCAGCCTAATAGTAGCAACCCTCAGATCAAAAATATCATCAGCGCAAGCACCCGATGAAGGGTGTGCATCTGAATTCTATATGGCCTCCTATCTGTTGGACGCAGTATGCACAAGATGTAAATTTACCGGATGGTCTCATGACTGGGATGCAGAGCGTGGCGGGCCAATCCACAATGAGTTGCAGGTATTCTGGGCCTCTAAGTACAAGCAAGACTGTAAATTTATGTAGATGTTCTATGCTTGATGCAACTTTACTTTTCACCACAGCAATCACATAAACAATCAAGTAAAATGCTGATAGAACATACCAGTGGACCTATAGAAGACAAACCAGAAACAAAAAAAATGTGGTGGTGCGTTACGGCGGTCAACAGGATGCTTCAACCAGCAAAGTCTCCTTGGTCAGCCAACCTAGCATGTGTCACAACAGCTCTCAAAACAACCACACGGTCAACTCAAAGTCAACCCCAGAAAAGTCAACACTGCCCCAACGACAGCAACGGCAACAATCGCAGCAATGACAACAACAACGGCAGCAAGAACGGCAGCAACGGCAACAACAACGGCAGCAACAACGACAACAACTTCCTCTTCGTCCTTCTTTCCCATGTGTGAACTGAAACTGCCTCCAAGGAGCTCGAACCAATCAAAAGAGGAGAGATGATGTGTGAGGATGAGATGAGTGAAATGTCCTCCAACGTTGACTCTATTTATATCAATCACTGAGGTGTGTGACACATTTGCTGGGGGTGTAAAACCTTAAGGCTGACCTGCACATATTTGAAATTATTAAAAATAAATTCAAAACAAATGTTTTGCTCATCGGATTAAGATCAATTTTAGATCGATCTTACACCTCTCTGAAAGAGGAACCCAATAAAAATATTGGTATCTTCATCTGAGCATCACAACATGGAGTTTGGACCTAGTTGTCCAATTTTAACACAAACATAGAATCAATCTCACATAACTTCATCCCCGCGCTCTACGCAAAATTTGATTGGCAAAGATTGCCCGTGCATGTCTAGCCGAGCCATGGAGACAATAACCCAAGTAGCCAACTGGTTTCCCGTTAAGGATAGTACTTTTATCAGGGTTTTCGGCTCATACAAGGCGCCCCACGCACTACCTCAGTTCATCACTGATAAATTGCTCTTGCAGGAAGTGTGTTATCAGATGACGTGCGGGTTCTCCAAGGTTCTCACCAAAGGCAAGAAAAAACCATGGCCGACTCTCCCACTCACTATCGGTGCTTACACGGTCAGAGATTTTAGAGAAGTAGAAGCAGAGGCCGAGGAAACCAAGGGTTTCCATTTGCCACTCGTATCGCACCGGACATATGATCCTGAAAGAATCATCCCCGCACATTGCAAATGGGCCAAATTCAAATGGAATTGCCAGCACACGGATTGCCCAGTCGAAGATCAAATCAGGAACTGGTACAACAAGGAGAGGGAGGCTGCCCCAGAAGAATCGACCGATCAAGAAGAACAAGATAATCAAACTTTAGAAGAAAGGATCCATACGCTAGGAGGAGCCACATCTTCCAAAGCCAAGAAACCAAGGACTGATACAGGCGGAGGTCTTTCTAAACAGCAACAGGAGCGAAAAGACAAAGAAGCTAGGGCACAACGAGAAGCCGAGGAGAAGGCGAAAGAAGAAGAACTCAAAAGGACCCAAGATGACCTAGCACAATAGAAAGAAGAAGATAAGCGAAAAAATCAACTGAGGGAAGAGTAGCAAAAGAAGCAGTCGGAAGAAGCCCGCAGGAAAAAAGAGGAAGAGGAACAGAAGAGGAAAGAAGAAGAAGAGCAGAAAGAGGCTGAGCGCAAGCTAAAAGAAGAATAGGACAAGAAAGAAGCTGAGCACCAGTTAAAGGAAAAGCAGGATGAAGCGAAAGTTGAGCAGAGGAGGAAGAAGGAAGAAAGTCAGAAATCAAAGGAAGATGCCTCCAAGGAAGCAGAAGGCAGCAAGACACCTCCTCCAGAAACAGGGAAACATTCAGAGCTCCCACACATCGAGGTGCCTCAGACAACCCCTACAACAAGTGTGCGCTTTACTCTCTCAGAACTTTGCACCTCCGATGGATAGGAAGATGAAGTCTTGGATCTGACAAGGCTAACTTATGACCAGTTCATACACAAGATCAGGCAAGAGAAGAGAAGATGCCTGGCACGGAACCCTGCAGTGCCTCTTGCAGCCACAATGGAAAAGGACATAGTCTTGGATACTAGGACCAATCCAATTATGATCGCATTAGCAGGAACTGGCTTTGCAGCAGCCACAGAGGAAAATGTGAGTAGAATGTGCAGAGAGATTCTCTCTTTACAGAACAGGCTGCAAACTTCAAAGCAAAGAGCAGCTTAGGCCAAATAGGATAGGAAGGGGCTAGAGGAAGAAATTCAGAGGCTATAGTTCACAAGCACCCAAGTCAACGACTTGCCCCTCACCATTCAAAGGGAGTTAGGCTGCAGGGACTTTAGAAAACACTATGAAAGAGGTATACGAAGAGATGTTCACCATAAAACAGACAGTCGCTCCATTACTGAAAGCACAGGCGGAGGCCAAACGGAGGACTGCACAGCTAAAGGAGGCCTCTACTGCTTTGGATAACATGCTGGAATGGTCAAGCATATACCCATAGGCTCCTGACACTCTACCTAGGAAGGATTGGGTCTGCACCCATAATGATAAGGTTCAGATCCGAATGAAAATATAGTCCAAAGACAAGCTGGTTAAGGATCTGGAAAAGGTAATGTATTTATATGAGCATCTGATCAGCGGGATAGATTCAATGGCAGAAACTCACCACATCCCTTCTCTGGGTGCGTTGGACACCGAGAAGACAAGAGAAGAAGTTGCTCAGGACATTCAAACATTTCTGCAACTCATGAGACAAGCAGTTGCCTCTCAGGATCTCCCGGTCTCACAAGAAAATCTCATACAGATCATCGTTACTCCGGTCTGGATCTACATACACCAAACTGGCGTCGTTGTCAAATCAGATCGCAGTGAAAAGACACACTTTGATCCCAGATGCTCTTGAGTGCTTCCATAGACTAAAGGAAGATACTCCCCAGGTAACACCGGTTGCTGTAGATTAACCTAGCATGGCAAAAGTACCTCAAAGATCAACTACAAGTAGACGTACCAGGCCTCGCAATCACTCAGTTGTTCCCTTGACCAAAGAAAAGGCACAAGTCGCAGGTCGCCACAGAAGGGAGGTCGCAGGTCGCATCAAGAGCTTGGGGTTGCAAGTTGCAAATGTCCCTCAAGTCGCAGAGGATATCAATAGTCGGGAATACGAAAAGTCAGGGACACCCAAGTGTCGATTTTGTTCTATAAATACTCCCTCTGGGGAAATGTAAAGGATCTTTTTTTTGGACTCCAAAGGAGCAAAGAGAATTGTATAGCATTGGATACATATTTTTGGGAATGAAGACAACAAATGTTTTGATTCCACTATTGGATTTGATGAGGACTCGTGTGTTAACATTATGAATATTTTGTCTCATGCATCAAATATCTTTTTATAATCTGTGTTTGCTGCTTATATCATTTTTACGTTTCAACTTACTTAATGTGTTAATGGTATAGAGGTATTTAATCGAGTAATTGCTAGCAGCCTTGTCACTAACATTATCTCCTCTTTTGCAAATGCTCAAGGAATTGAAGGGTGTTTTGACCATAAAGGACTATTTCTTTTGTGGTTTGAACAAATTTTATAAGTATGGCCCTAATGATCTGCTGCTAACAACATCTCCTTTGGCTACATGTTTTAACTCGCTTTTGCTATTTGTAGTGTTTTATGTACGTTGAGACTCATCAACCATTTGTCTTGTATTATTCTAATAATCGTGTGTTCACTAGTTTGCAGAGCTCGTTTGTGTCCGAGAAGAGGAATATTCAGCGGTAGCTGGACCCACACCCCGGATGGGATCCCTATCACAAATGGTATATAGTCTAGTTGGGACTTTATACCAGGGAGATCCCTTACTGTTGGTCGGACATTTCTCCCCGTCAACAACACCTTCACTACAAAGCCCTTCCCGAAGCAAGGAAGGTGGTGATGGGAATGCCTGAGTTTCATGAAGGTGTATGTTAGGGCTGTGCCGAAGGAAAGGATACAAGGGGACTTTTCCCCTCAAGCGTCACAAAAACATCTGATGTCTTGAAATTAGTACATTCTGATCTGTTTGGTATGCTGCCTGTGACATCCTTGGGAGGATGTTCTTATTATATGACGTTCATAGATGACTTCTCTCGCAAAACCTGGATATACCTCTTGAAAAAGAAGGATGGGGCTTTCATGTGGTTCCGTACCTTCAAAGCCTTGAATTCAATAGGGAAGAAGATCAAGATATTGAGGACCGATAATGGCACTGAATATGGGATGAATGAGTTCAAGAACTTTTGCAGAGAAGCTGACATCAAGAGGGAGACCACAACTGTCTATACTACTGAGCAGAATGGCATTGCTGAAAGAAAGAACATGACCATTGTGGAAGCTGCCCGTGCCATGCTATGTGACCAAGGTCTTCCGAAGTTTTTGTGGGGAGAAGCTGCGAACACTGTTGTGTACATACAAAACCGATGTTTGCATTCCGCTCTGGACTCCAAAACTCCCGAAGAGGTTTTCTTTGATAAGAAACCTGACATCTCACATTTTAGAGTTTTTGGATGTCCTGTTTATTTTCATGTGCTGAAGGAGAAGAGGAGCAAGCTGGATGCCTCTGGAAAGAAGGGAATGTTTGTGCGCTACAACGAAACTTCGAAGGCCTATAGAGTCTATGTGCCTGGTCAAAGGGAAGTGGAGATATGCCACGATGTTACCTTTGATGAAGATGCTTCCCTAAGGAAAGTAATCAATCTTCCGAGATCTGAGGAAGATCACGAAGCAAGGCCTGGAAATCAAGAAGAACTGAAGGATGAGATGATGCCCAATGTTGAAGGACCGATGGACCCTATTGATCCACCTCCTTCAATGAGGAAGAGACCATCATGGCTTAGGGACACTCTCGAGGATGCCGAGAGACATGTGGCCCCAAAGGAGGACATTCCGTGAAAGCAAGAAGCCAAATAGATACCAAGGGTATCTAGCAGCCATGAGTACAATTGTACAATCTGAGCCTGGATCTTTTGAGGAAGTTGTAAAGCAACAAGTCTGGAAGGATGCTATGCACGAAGAATATGAGTCCATTATGAAGAATGATGTCTGGAATGTGGTTCCAAGACTGGAGGACAAAGCAGTTGTCACCTCGAAATGGTTCTATAAGATCAAGCATGGATCTGATGGAAGTGCTAAAAAGTTCAAGGCAAGATTCGTTGCTCGTGGCTTCTCTCAAAAGGAAGGCGTAGACTATGATGACATATTTGCACCTGTGGCCCGATATACCACCATCCGATCTATCATAGCCCTTGCTGCTACGCAAGGATGGAACCTTTATCAAATGGATGTGAAGACCGCATTTCTGCATGGTGCGATAACGGAAGAGGTGTATGTGGAGCAACCTCTGGGGTTCGAAGTTCAGGATTGGGACACCCATGTCTACAGGTTGAAGAAAGCCCTCTATGGGTTGAAGCAAGCACCCAGAGCTTGGTACGAGAGGATAATGAAGCTAGGCTTCACTCGTAGTAATGTTGATCTGAACCTTTACTTCAAGGTTGATAGAGAAAAGCCTCTCATTCTGGTGCTGTATGTGGACGACCTATTCCTGACAGGTACTGACCCTTTCATTCATCAGTGCAAGAGGGAGCTCGCTACTGAGTTCGAGATGAAGGACCTAGGATTAAGGCACTACTTCCTAGGCCTGGAGGTCTGGCAGAGACCTGGCGAGATTTTCCTTTCTCAAGGAAAATATATTGTGAAGCTTTTGGAAAGATTTGGTATGGTGGACTATATGTCCGTGTCGACACCAATGGAGCTCAACTTTAAGAAGTTGAGTGGCAGCGCTGCTGGGCCTGTGCTAGCAAATCCTACTGAGTATCGTCAACTTGTAGGGGCCCTGATGTTCTTAGTGAACACCCGTCCGGACGCATGTTTTGCAGTGAACACTTTGAGTTAACATATGGTTGAGCCTCATCACTTTCACTGGGTTGGTGCTAAGAATATGTTGAGATATCTTCGGGGCACGATAAACAGGTGAGATACACTGCCGGGAGCGTGACACTCCATGGATATACTGATGTCGATTGGGCTGGCAGTGTGGTGGATCGTAAGAGCACATCGGGTTGCTGCTTCACACTTGGTTTTGCTTCGATATCATGGATGAGCAGGAAGTAGAAGTCGATGGCTTTGAGCACCGTGGAGGCCAAATACATTGCAACGAGTATGGCCTGTTGTGAAGTAGTTTGGTTGCGAAAGCTCTTCAGTGAGTTGTTCGGGCATGTGCTAGATACCACCGTGATACTATGTGATAACCATAGTGTGATTCGGTTGTCTGAGAATTCCGTGTTCCACGATTGATCCAAGCATATTGATATTAGGTACCACTTTATCCGGGATATGGTACAGCGAGGCGTTGTAAGGCTCGATCATATAGGAAGTGATGAGCAGGTCGCGGACATTCTCACAAAGCCCTTGGGGAAGGTCAAGTTCCTAACCTTCCGTGAGAATCTTGGTATCGTGGAACAACCCTATGCTGAGGGTCCTGTTGGACGATGAGCTCTTGGAGCTCTGGGGGGCTTTGGGGATAGCTTCTCGGAGCTATAAGCACACACATTGCTAGGCTTACCGAACCTTATGGAGCTTCTGCCCCACCGTTATGATGATTGAGTTGGTTCACCTCTCATGATCTGTGCCTCGTATGTATCCTACCCATTGAGTCCCAGACTCATGGGAAGTACCTTTCTTTTGGCCAGTGAGGTGGGAAAAGTTAGAGACCAGTAGCAAATACTGGAGGACGCATCAGAGATTGTCATACTCTCTATGTCTAGGATGGCACGTGT
The DNA here is from genome assembly GCA_034641835.2 of Pinus albicaulis. Lineage (NCBI taxonomy): Eukaryota > Viridiplantae > Streptophyta > Pinopsida > Pinales > Pinaceae > Pinus > Pinus albicaulis. Next base: position 1,063,833,512 of record CM076572.1, read on the forward strand.
CCAACCACTTGATCTGGGATCAAGTATAGTTAGGTTTCAGACCTCCAACTGACTTCGGGTCAGGTAAACCAACTTCGGGTTGGTATGAGACTCTTTTTGAGTCCTATAGAGGTTTCGGACCTCTAGGCTGAATCTGTCAACCGGGAATGATGTCTTTGTGACTGACCCACTTTTGTTCTGAAATAAAGAAGCCAACAAAGCAAGTTACGATGGGATGATGCACAATGTTTGGATGGCACAGGTGGATAGAGTTCTCCCTAGTTGAGAGGGAGTGTTAATTTTGGACAACTAGGTCCAAACTCCATGTTGTGATGCTCAGATGAAGATGCCAATATTTTTATTGGATTCCTCTTTCGGGGAGGTGCATGATCGATCTAAAGATCATCTTGATCCGATGAGCAGAACATTTATTTTGAATTTATTCAAAATATGTGCAGGTCGGCCTGAAATGAAATGTAGGCTTGAAGCCCCAGCAGTTGTGTCACACACCCTCACTGACGGATATAAATAGGTCAACGTTGGAGGTCATTTTCTCATCCATCACATCACATTCTCTCTCCTCATCTGATTGTTTCAATCATCTATTAGAGTCTCTTCTTCACTCACACGTGGGAAAAAGCAACAACTAGGGTTTCAGACTATCAAGGGTTTCCAGATCAGAAATTTACCAGCGTTGACTTTGGTCAACGCTTGGTCAAATTGACCCTGACCCGAAACTCTCCCAAAACTTTGATCTCATCAATTCGCATTTTTTGGCACAAAAATTGAGGCTGGACGTTGACTTTGACTTCGCTGCATTGACTTTCTTGCTGCTTCTGTTTGCGTTGACCGTTGACTTTCGTTGACTTTGGGTTGACTGATCTGGCTGTCCGTGAGGGTTGTGTGACACTTCTAGTTGGTTGACCATATTGAGACTTTGCTGGTTGAAGCATCTTGTTGACCGCAGTAACGCACCAACACACACACACACACACACATATATATATATTTATGGCTTGTCTTTTGTCGATCTACTGGTATGTTCTATTTGCATTTTACTTTCTTGTTTATGTGATTGCTGAATGATATTGGGGATAAAAAGTAAAGTTGCATCAAGCATAGAACATTTACAAAATTTACAAATTCAAATGGTTAAATCTGACAAGTCAATATTTTAGGAATTGAACTGGTGATTGAGTTGTTTACTGAGTTGAATTGGCTCATGCAACTTGTCCTAAGCCTTGATCTAGAATTAGAGACTTGTCACTCGTCCTAAGCCTTGATCTAGAATTAGAGACTTGTCACTCATCCTTTTCCAAGTTAACTCTCACTAGAAGACAATAACTAAGCCTTCCACTCTAGCATGTCAATCAAATTGCTTCATAACTCGTCCTAATTTGTAGGAACTCATCCTAAATCATAGGAATTCATCCTAACTTATAGGGAACTCGAGCATGTTAAGGAGGAACTTGTTGTGGTCCCATTGATTAAGGCACAAATCAAGGAACCCTTCTTTGCTACTATTTTGAACACTTTCTGCTTTTCCTTACTGTGCCTGAGTGCCCGTTGTTGTATTCTTGATAATAATATAAACTTTAAAATGCACCATAAGATTTGGAGAGAATTTCAAATCCCTGTTACGAGCAAGGAGGAATTTTTTTACACCTTTACCCCTTGCCACCTTCTAACCTTTCCATAATTGCGTTAGATATTTTAAACATTGAATTTCATGCAGTTAGGTGCACAGTCCATGGTTTATAGAATCGCTTAGAACTATAAGCTTCTTGTAGGTACCCATATATGAGTGCTAGAGGTTTGAATGAAATTACATCACAACTTTTTTCTACATTTTTTATGTCCCTTCCCCGCTGTCATAAGTAATTTTACAGAAAAAACATTTAAATATATCTGATATACTTATAAGTTAAGAAAAGTGTTTCTTTTGTGCTATTGATTTGCTAAATGGGCATCTCTTATATTGTCAATGCAATGACCTTAAAATCTGATGTTTTCTGTCCAATTTTTCAGAATGTGAATTTGCTAATAACACATCCTCTGCCATGTTTGCAAAACTTATTTCACATCTGCAATGATTTTATATGCTCTGTTTGTTGAAAATTGGGGCAACTATGGGAAGAATTTCCCCAAAGAAGCTTATCTTGCCCCAAAAGGAAAATTCTAATTGGACAAAAGAATTATTATTGTTGATAAGTTTGGCACTTGGGCAAGTAATCATAAAAGCATTTGGAAATATATTTAACTATTAAAATGAACAAATTTGAATGAAAAGTATTTCCCTCCAAAACCCTTAAGTTGGCTAGATTCCCCAAAGCACCTATTAGGATCTCCATGAAAGATTATAAATATGAATGGTTTATTTCTCATCAATGAGTTCAATAATCTCTGAGGTTTGAAATTATTTATAAGACTCGCTACTTCTCTGAGATTTGTATGTTCATCAAAGAGGCGCACATCTATATCTTTGTGTCTTGCTAAGGCTCGCATCTATGTTACCGTGGCTCTCGCATTTACAGTGGCTCGCAAGCTCGCCGTGGCTTGCTTTTATTTAAGTGCCTCAATTTAATTCTCTATGGATTGATTCATTTCTTTGAGGCTTGATCTAATTATTTGTGGTTCGTATTCTTTATGTGGCATCGTATTGTATCACAGTGGCATCACTTGACTCTGTCTTTCACTCTATATCCCTATGGCTTGCACAGTGACTCTATGGCTTTCGCTCTATATCCTTGTGGCTCGCACAGTGACTATGGTTCACATAAATGATAATAGTGACTCTATGGTTCGCATTACAGTGATGCTATGGCTCACATTACAGTGATGCTATGGCTCTATGGCTCTTAATATTCATGTGTTTCACATCATGTTATATGGCTCTCAATATTTCAGTGGCTTGCATCTTATACTCTCGTGATGTATGACTTGAGTTAGTAATCTACTTGACAGTGAGTTAGTAATCCATATGATAGTGAGACAATGATTTATATAACAACGAGATAGTGACCTATATGACAGGGAGACAGTGACCTATATGACAGTGAGATAGTGACCTACAACAGTTATATACGCTGATAAGTCATACTTATGGCGGTAGGCAGAGTAACCTTCAGTGACAGTAATCTTGATGACAGTGACAACATTACTCTTGGTGACAGTAACAATAGTATCTCTATAGTACTCTTGATGACAATTGTGACAGTTTGATGTATGTATAGCAGTGACCTTTGATTGGCAGTAACCTTGTACTACAGTACCCTTTGATATGACAGTGACCTTGTTGCATAACAGTGACTTCGATATATGAAAGTGACAATGACCTTGATGAATTATAATGACAATGATCATGATGTATGGCTTGTATCTATGACAGTGACTTGACAGTGAATATGTTGCTTGGATATCTACCTCCCTATACTTGTCTGTTGCAAGGTTTGGCCTAGGAGGCCTAATGTATTGGATGTTGAGAGATATGTCTCATACTTAATGTACTTTGTATCTCAACTGAACATTTAATGAATATCTAATAGAAGAAGAATCTGGTTGGGTTTTCACCGTTGTGGGGTTTTGCCCTAGTCTCTAACCTATATCCTGGTGTCTCTATTGTGCATGCTTTTATTGTATTGTTCTGCTGCATTGTTGATGTTATTGTTCTCTCTATATAATTGCTAATGATGATATGATGTTATGGGGTGAATGTAATGTGAAATTGTTGAAAAAGTTTAAAAGTGCAATTATCTAGAGCAAAAAACAATCTAGCCTTAAAAATTAACACTGTTACCCACTGAAAAGTGGGTAAACTATAGGAGAAAACTTTTATCCTCCTTGGATAGCCAACTATCCAACAACCCTATGTGATCAGTGCATGATATGATACCAAGATCCTCTATTGCTTGCTGCGGTCAGATTTTTCTTTCCCATCTGAGATTCCTTCTTGAAGGAAGGTGAGGTCATCCATTAGAAGGTACTTTAACCATTTTATAATCATGTCCTTTCATTTAATGTTTCAGGCATACTGATATGGATCAAGGGTTGTTCTAGATGATTCCTTGATCTTGATTTTATTCTTGTTCTCTCGCTTCACCTAGGTTAGCCTTTAACTCTACTCTAGTGGGACCTGCTACCCACCAAAAGTGGGTGATCTCATAGGAGAAATTTTTCTCCTATCATCTCTTCCAACCGACCAGCTAGCAACCCTTGACAACCATGTTGCCACACAATCTATCAGGGCCCTAGGAGGAGAACCTATGGGACAACTACCAAACCAAGTGACAACAATAGGACAATGACCCATTGTCACCTCAGTCAGTGTCCCTTGCTCCTTACGGACTTTCACCGATGGGAGGAGTCTTGGTATGATGAAATCACTTATAATGGATATGCCAATGACTATGTATGGAGTGATTTCACAAGGCTCATTTAAGAAAAGACTCAATTAAGGCTTGATGAAGTAAAAGGTTCTCCAAGAAAGACCTAGGATGGAGATCAAGATCTAGGGCTTGAATTTTGCAATGAGGATAGGTATGCCTAGATTCAGGACTCTAAGAGTGAAATAGGACCTCAAAGGAAGCTTGTGAAATGGTTTTGACCCTTGGAATAAGTCCTTTCGCTCCTTTTGAGAGACCTAGAAAAGCTTACATTAGTCCTAGGTTTTTTATGGATAACGTGGGAAGATATTACTCTAAAGTATTAATTGTGAAAATTTCAACTTGAAATCCTGTTGCATTATCTGATGTTATTTCTTCTACTTATTATTCGAAAAAAAGTTATTTGCAGAAATCTCTTCAGCAAATATCGAAATAAATTCAAATGCAGAATTCACCATATAATCACTGAGCAAAACAATAAGGAAATACTAGCACAAGAATGACACAGATATTTTGGACAATTGTCCCCCGAAAAACTCAATGTGGGAAAACCGGTGCAGCAGATGAGGGTTCTATTATTCTTTAGCAATATCTTCTTGTACAATTTACAATCAATAGTAACGAAGAGAAATTCTCTATGATAACATTGGAGAAATTTCTCACTAAATTTTCTGATGAGAAATGACCCTGGAAGGACTCTCCTGGGCCTCTTGCATCACCACTGCGTTGGCTTTGCGTGGAGACTGTGCAGAACTGTGTTACCTCTGCGCTGTTCCCTTCCTGCCTCTGTGCTGTCCCTTCTTGCTACTACATCACTTGCTCCTGTACCCCAGATTGATGCTAAACCTCTTTGTCTCTCCTCCACCTGCAACTCTCCCTCTGGATTGATTTTCTCTTGCCGAACTTCAGCCATTGAGAAAATCGATTTTACTTGGGCAACTGAGTATTTGCATTGGTGTGTTTTCCAAATGACCCTCAAGCCTTCCTTTATAGTCTTCTCGTTTAGATATCAACGACCGAGATAAGAACGGCTAAGATCATAGCTTGACTTGATCCATGTTCTCTAGAAGATTCACACTCTGTTTTATTAATACCCTTTAATTATTTAATTTCCCTAATTTTAGACTTAGCGTCTCCATTAAAATAATTAATTATTTTAATATAACATATTCCAAGTGGAATTTCCACAAACGATTTCTGGGTTCTTTGGAATACATGTGCTTAAGCCTCTCCACAAAGTTTGAGACTTAGAACACTTCCGATGCTACCAAAAATCAACACTCCCTCTTAGCGAGGAAAGTGCTTTATCGATATGCTTGCTGCATACTGTTTTGATCCTGAAGCATCCTCTGCGCTGCTGATATCTGACAACCTGTCCATCAACCACTGCGCTACTGCTACTACTGTACTGCTTCCCATGACACTGTCACTGCCACTGTTGCATCCGTACTACAGCTCCCTCTCAAGTGCTGCTTCATCCGTTACTGAAACGAATTTTCAACCATCCCCATCTTTTCCCTGAAGTGAACAAACTTTGTTCTCCCTAGGGCCTTAGTGAGAATGTCTGCTACCCGATCTCTTGTGGGAATATACTGCAATTGCGTTACTCCTCGCTGAACACAGTCTTTGATAAAATGACACCTGATGTCGATGTGCTTCGACTGATCATGAAAAACAGGATTCTCAGAGAGCTTGATATAACTCTGATTATCACATAGAATACTGGTCGCCTCCATCTTCCTTCTAAATAAATTCACAAGCAGTTTTCTAAGCCATATGAGCTCACATGAAGCTGTGTTGGCCGCCATATACTCTACTTCAACTGTGCTCAGTGCTACAAACTTCTGCTTCTTACTGCACCAGGACGTCATACCTGATCCAATGTTGAAGCAGTACCCTATGGTACTTTTCCAATCTACCGAACTTCTTGCCCAATCTGTATCTGTGAATCCACGCAAAATGATGTCATCGCCTTGGGTGTATTTTAATCCATATCTGATTGTTCCTCGCACATATCAGAGAACGTGGTTGGCAGCTGCCCTTTGTGTCCTCTTTGGTTCTACCATGAACTGATTGAGGGAGTTAACAACGTAGAAAATGTCTGGCCTGGTGTTGACTAGATACATGAGAGACCCTATGAGCTACTTGTACAAGGTGGGGTCAACTTCTTTATCTTCAAATGCATCAATTTTCTTCCAGTTGGTAATCATTGGTGTAGCCATGGGTCTACAATCCTGCATTCTAAACCTCTTCAGAATTTCTGTAGCGTGTCTTCCTTGCCCAAGGAAGATTTCTCCCTTCTGCTGCCAAACTTCCAATCCCAAAAAATGGTGCATCAGGCCCAAATCTTTCATGTCAAATTCTTCTGCTAGATTATTCTTGCAGTGTTTGATGAACCTAGTTGATCCCGTCAAAAATAAATCATCTACATACAATACCAAAATCAGAGGCTCATTCTCTACTATGAGATATTAGAGATTGGGATCAACGTCACTCTTGACAAATCCCATTTGTTGCAAGTAACCATCAATTCGACCATACCATGCTCTAGCTGCTGGTTTGATTCCATACAGAGCTTTCTTCAGCCTACATACATGAGCTTTCTTCTCATGCGTTTCGAAGCATTCTGGTTGTTTGATATAAACCTCTTCTTCTATCACCCCGTTCAAGAATACAGTCTTGATGTCCATCTGGTGAATCTCCCATCCCATCTGCGTTGCAAGGGATATAATGGATCTGATAGAGGGGTATCTGGCTACATGGGCGAAGGTTTCTTCATAGTCTATCCCTTCTTTCTGAGCATACCCCTTAGCCACGAACCTAGCCTTGTACTTCTCTACACTGCCGTCTGCAACATACTTAATCTTGTAGATCCACCTGCAACCTACAACTGATCTGTCCTGTGGTCTAGGTACGACTTCCCAGACATCATTGGTCATGATAGAGCTATACTCCTCTACCATAGCATCCATCCAGACTTGATGTTGAATGGCTTCTTGAAAGCTAGAGGGTTTGACAACTTGTGCTACCAATGCTTGGTATCTCTTAGGCTGTCTACATTGCCTTTTCTCGGTTCTAGGAGCCCCAATAAATACCTCTGCGTCCTTCAGCATCTGTCGTACTTCTTTGTTGATTCTGTCACTGGTAGTGGGTGGCTCAATCATCTCTTCTTCCTGCTGTCCCATTTGCTGCGAGCTATTTGGATTTTCTTCTCTTGAAGAAATACTAGTACTGGTCACAGTGCTAGATCCTGATGGTTGTCCATCTGCTGGATCTTCTCCTAGCTGCCGCTGGACAAGAGGTTCATGCTTAGAGTGTTCTTCGGTAGGCATTTCACGGGATTTTCTGAAGGCTCTATCCTCCATGAATTTCACATCCCTCCTTACTACAACTTTCCTGTTACCCGAAATGTAGATTCTGTATGCCTTGGATGTCTCGCTATATCCTACGAGATACCCTTTCTCAGCAATCTGATCTAGTTTGCTCCGTTTCTCATCTGGAACATGGCAATACGCCATACTCCCAAAAATCCTGAGGTGACTTAACTTCGGCTTTATCCTTGTGAAGATGCTCTTGGGCGTTGTCTTGCCCAATGCTCTATGAGGGGTCTTGTTCTGGATATATACAGCTGTGCTGTATGCTTCTGCCCACAGAAATCTAGGTAGATCCTGGTCATATAGCATTGCCTTTGCTACCCCAACAATAGTCTTGTTCTTCCATTTTGCAACTCCATTCTGCTTCGGATTGTAAGGAGCGGTCCATTCTCTTTTGATGCCCTCCCTTGCATAGAAATATGTGAATTCCTTGTCAGTATATTCGCCACCGTTATATGAATGCAACAGTTTGATTTTCTTCCCAGTCAGATTTTCTACCAGAGTTTTAAATTCTCTTAATCGGTCAAAGACCTCATCCTTGGTCTTTAGGAAGTAAATCCAAGTTTTCCTGGAATGGTCATCTATGAAAGTGACAAAATATTCACTTCCACTGAGAGCTCTAGTATCGGTCCGCAGATATCTGAGTGTATTAGTTCTAATACACTTTTCGCCCTATTGTTGCTCCTGGAATACGCTGCTTTAGCGTATTTGCCTAGAATGCACATTCTGCATACGTCATCATGTTTGGTACTAAGGACTGGAACTCCCGTAACTGTTTCTCTGAGCATTCTCAGAGCCCCATGGTGTAGATGCCCCATTCATCTGTGCCATAGTTCATTCAGATCTGACTCGCCGCTTAGATTGCTGCCTACCAATGCCATTGGAGACTCGAGCTGCAACTTGTATAGTCTGTTGCTTTGAGTCCCAATCTGAGCTTTCTTCTTCCAGCTTGGATGTTTAACATAGACTTTTCTTTCGATGAAGTATACATCGTATCCCTTGTCCTGCAATTGAGATATTGAAAGTAAATTCATTCCCATACCTGACACATGCAGCACATTAGTGGCTCAGAGACTCTCTCCTGCTTCTATCTGAAATGTTACGGTCCCTCTTCCCATAGGGGTACACTTTGTCTTGTTTCCCATAGTAATTTGGAAGCCCATCCGTTCTTCTTGATAGCTAGAGAAATGATCTCTTTCTCCAGTCATATGAGCTGAAGCCCCGCTATCAATATACCAATCATCTGATGATGCAGTGCTTGATAAGCATGCACATTCCTTTTCCAGCCTGGAGGCCAGCTCTGACAAAACTTGATCTTCCATCTTCTCTGTGCTTTTCCTTTCTCGGACAACTTCTACAAAAGGAATGCATAAGCCCTTGCATGTACGATTTTCTGCCAAGGCAGCACCACAAATCCCCTTTGGCATAAACCCTCCAGCTTCCTTGCCTAGCCTTGCTCTGATACCATGTGAAAATTTCAACTTGAAATCCTACTGCATTATCTGATGTTATTTCTTCTACTTATTATTCAGAAATAAGTTATTTGCAAAAATCTCTTCAGTAAATATCGAAATAAATTCAAATGCAAACTTCACCATATAATCACTGAGAAAAACAATAAGGAATTACTAGCACAAGAATGACAGATATTTTGGACAATTGACCTCGGAAAAATCCAATGTGGGAAAACCGGTGCAGCAGATGAGGGTTTTTATTATTCTTCAGCAATATCTGCCCCTCTCTGCAATCAAGAATCACTTAGATCTGATTTTCGTCTCAGCACTGATCCGTCAGAAAAATTCGATCTCTAGATCCTTTCGGTGTATCATACAAATGACCCTCAAACCTTCCTTTATGGTCTTCTCGTTGACAAATCAACCATCGAGATTAGATCTCCAATCAATGGCTCAAATTATATTAGATTTGATCTGGTTTATCTAGAAGTTTCACCCACAGTTTACATTAATATTGATTAATTATTTTAATTTTCCAAGTTAAACTTAGGGTCCTCATTAAAAATAATTAATTTTTCTTATAAAACTGTCTCTGGGTGGAATTTCCCAAAATGATTTCTGGGTTATTTGTAATGCATGTGTTTAAGCCTCTCCACAAAATTTGAGACTTAGAGCACATCTAATGCTACCAAAAATCAACAACATGGTGTTCAACAACTTGATTAAGGATCAATTAAGGTTCTACCTCTGGACTGATTTTCGTCAGTGGAGAGTGGCAAAGTCATGTGACTCACTCTTGATCAATTCTTCTTCATTATTACTTCATGGTTCAACAGAGCAGAGTTGAGATGAGAAAGATGGTACATGACCATAGGATGACATGATGATCAGTCACAACATCCCTAAATTTTCTTAATTAACAATCATTAACAAAATTGATACTACACAATCCATAGTGAATTTTTTGAAGCAAAATATATCAATTCACTATTGAATACTTACTTGGTACTGTGTTTGAAAATGTTCCTGACCCGCTATTTTCGCACAGAATGTCTAGGCACCGCGACAACGGCTCAGGTCGGGGGCTGTCACCCTGATCCTCAATCTCTCTATCTAAGCTGTCTCCTTGCAAGCTTAAGGGAGGTAGACCCTAATAGAAATGAAGAAACATAATTGGTTGAGAATCAACCAACTCAGGAGACACCGCTGAAAGACCAAGTACTTGATGAGATTAACGAGATTTCATAGATCCAATTATATTAAAACCAGTGCCTTATGGAGTTAAAAGATCAATTAAAGCCGAGTAATTGATGTATAACTGTTGCTATGAAAACACAAATGACCACAATGATATTCGATAAAAAAGCACCACAACTATGCATTAAAGTACTTTGAACCCACAACAATAAATCATGAGATGACCATTAAATTAAAATGCCAGATCTTTTCAATATTTCCGAATTTATGATGTTCTAAATAACCCAATCCAGAAATTAAAAATTTTATATAGTCAAATTTTATATAAAAAATTTAAAAGCTCATTTGACCATAAAATTTTTTGAGAATTTTTTTAAAGTTGAAATTTTGGGTTTTTTTAATTTTTTGTTTAAAATCTAAAGTTAATCTAAAATCTAAAAGTATTACAAAAACTAAAACTAAAGCCTAAAAATAAACAAAAAGGCGAAAGGTAAAATTTTTATTTTTATTCTTTTTTACTTTTTTTATTTATTTTTATTTTTTATTTTTAAAAAACTAAAGCTAAAGTCCTAAAGCTAACTAAACTAAAGCTAAAATTTAAAAAAAAATCTAAAAAAAAAAAAAAAGTTAAAACAAATTAAAAATAAACTAAAAATTAAAATCCACTATCTAAACCAAGACTATACTCTAAATAGAAGATTCTAAAAAAAAAATACGCTAACTAAACTAACACAAATCGAATTTAATTTACAACAAAAAAAACTAACGTTACACTAAACTAAATTCGAATCAAAAAATGAAACCAAAAGAACAATAGATGCCTGGTTTTCGTTTTCTATTCATGTGCCTTTGATTTTCTTGTTTGTGTGCAAGTGCAGGTCGACAGCAAGGAAAGTCTGGACAGCGGCAAGAGCAACACGTAGAGGAGAGAGGGAAGGTGAGGACGAATTGTTTAAGGCAGCGTATGGATAAGGAGACAGCGTGAAAAATTGCAGAGAAGAGATGAAAGCTGGGCAGGTTTGAGCAGGACACCCATACGGACGTACGGAAGGGAGATAGAGCAACCCAGAAACGAAATTGAAAGCCGTAGAGAGCAGATCCGTAGAAATTATTTTGATTTCGTCCCTTAATTATTTTTATGCGGACACAGGAAATCCCGTACGGATCGTACGGATGCAGGGGAGCGGGTTGGCCAGAATAGCGATTGAGCAATGAAAGGCAGATCAACGATTTAATTGCAGAGATTAATGATAGCGAAATTTTCCCGAAACAATTTCTCCTCACCCAGCAACAAATTTCATCAGAAATTCAGATTTTCAAATTTTTTGAATCAGAGATCTGAATCCAAATCTTAAATTTTTTCTGAAAAAATCCCTGTAGAACCTGCACAAATCAGATCAGATCCAAAACACGTACGGAAATAAACTCTTAGATCTAAAAATAAATACAAATTTACAAGGCTAATTTACAAATTAGGAGGCCCTCATAGCCAGATTTAAACCCATTTCAACACAATTTTTTAGAAATTCAAATTTTTAAAGAGAAGCGCAATTCCTAAAAGACTTTGCAAAACCACTAATTCCATAAGATAGCTTTGGAAGTCAACAAATAATGAGCTTTTCGGATTTATGTTATCTGAGAGTCGGCTGGTCTAACTGAAGACTTCCCCAAATGCTCAAACCTTAAAAATATTCCCTGCACACTTAGATCTGAACTTTAGATTGATAGAGATTTAAGAAAATAACATGAGATCTTTCAGAAAAATAGATAACTAGTCTTTCCGTTAAATAAAAAATGTCATCTTATAAATCCAGAAAACTGCACAAGATACCTGTATGCAGATTAATCCATGAAGGCCATTAACCATAAAATGCCAAATTAAGTAGCAGAGTTTAGAGACAAATCACCACATAGATCCAGAAAGGAACATCAAAATTTGTAACCCCAAAGTATTTATGCTTTATTCATCAAAAGGAATCACAAGAGCTTCCAAGAACAAGTGCACGATCCAAAGATCGGATGCAAATGACATACCAAGACCTCTAATTTATAGCTAAAATCTCCAATGGCTAGTTCGGTTGATCCATGTCAAAATAATCTCAATCGTCGAAATTATAAATTTGAGGAAAAACGAATTTATCATTTAATTCCATTTTAATTAACTCAAAAATACTATTTTTGAGTTAATTACCTCAAAATTTTGACTTTGACTTAACCACCTAGGCCCCAAGGGTTCAAAATTTCTTGAAATTCTCAATATTCCCTTGGCCTGGGGCCTTCAAAAATTCAATTTTTAAGGACAACGAATTTTGCCTTTGAAGAATTTTAACTTACCTAGGACTTAAAATTAATTAAATTTCTGGCTTAGGATTTTTAATTAATTTGGCCAGAAAATTTAATTAATCAACTGAGAGGGGATTTAATTATTTTTTCCAACCCTCTTTACATAAGATAAATACATTTAGACACATGAAGGGGGAAAACCATTCGTATAGACCCTCAAATAGGTACCCAATTCTGCGACTCAAAACATGATCTAGTAGACCAAGTAGCTTGTAATAAAATAATCTAGCCAATTAGCTAGAATTATTCCCAAACTACTTTTACAAAGACTCAATAGAAAACACTAGGACTCACTTAGCACCTTGATGCCAAAATCCACCTTAGTTTTGGAGTGAGGCTGAAGGGGAAAACTCTGCCGATCACTTGTATCGAAAAACACAAGTAAATCAATGAGACAAAAAACCTCCTAGGATAGAAATAATCATCAACATACTAGGCTTACCTAGGTTGTTACATACATGGTCTTATTTAGATCATTTACATCATAAACATGTAGAATGGGTTTACATTATTCATAAAACTGTTGACCGATGATGGAATCTGAATGGCGTGACCACGTCGAACATGATGAATCCCATTTGAAAAAATGGGGGTGTACTGCTATGGGGTCGTTGACAAAGTGTGGTCAACATCTGGCTCTACTTGGGAGCACGTTGCTTCATCGGAGGAATGTGAGAATCCAGAATCTGTATCCAAGCAACACACAAAATTACATAAGTAGCGTCCATCCAAATATCATCATAGAACATTAAGCACATGAAAAATAGAAGCTCTTCTATCATTTATTATTCTACTTAACATGAAAAATAAATCTACTCTAACTGCAAGATGAAATGCTGAAATAACAAGGTGTAGGGTTAGAGATACAATACAAAGGATGCCCGTGTGGGCATCAGATGTGCTCAATATAGTGCATGCTGAGCATTTGCCTGCTTTCAGGCAAGTCTGTTGGCTGCTTTTCAAATGTGCCATGTCCAATTTTGCTAATTGTAGGACTCTGTCTTATCTGAATGTCAGGTTGCTCTCGACCATCAGACGAATCAAACCGCTTACTTCTTCTTTTCTGCTTCTTTCTCTTTTTCTGAGTGGGCTGTGATGTCAGTAATGAGACCACTGTAGATTTCTTGTCCTTATCTTGAAAATCTTTGTACACAATATCTAATGAACCTGGAGTGTAACCGATCTTATTCTGAATATATTCTGTCAATGGTGACACATAAGCTTAGTCTTTCTTAACGTCCTTTGTAAACATAGTTAATTTTTCCTTAATGGGAAAAGTGACCTCCGTGTGATGAGATGGAAATTGCTTCAGCAAACTGAGAGGCCTATGATCAGTTGACAATTCAGAGTTGAGTTAGAAATTCTGCATGTGTGATCTTTCCATTTTTTCCAACTTATTTTGAATACTAGCCATTTGATTAGAATGCTTAACATTAACAACAATGATTTCCTTTGCATGACTCTCTTCAATAGTCAACAAATTGTGTTGAAGAGACATCTGATTAGAATGATTAAATTTCATCATCTTTAACCTGTTTTCCATGACATTTATTCCTGTGCATGACTCTCTTCAGTCGTCAACAATTTGTGTTCCATGTTTTGAATCATTTTACCATTATCTGTTTTCATGGCCATGAAGATATTTTGCATATAGTTCATCTCCTTCTCATGATTTTCTTCTATGACATTTATTTTATTGGAGTGATTGAATTCCATGATTGTTGTCTTTTCCTCTAAGGCCAATAACTTGCTCTGCATAGAACCAATTTCCCTGGTGTGATTCGCTATTATTTTTTCTTGATTAAGTTCCATATTCTTAATGATTTGAGCTTGGTTGGCCTCCATATTATTGATTACCTGAGCTTGATTAGCCTCCATATTCTTGATTACCTGAGCTTGATTTAGCTGTATATCCTTAACCATCTGAATCAATTTGTTAACAAGATGCTTATCGCTGTCAACACTGATTTGACAACTTGTTTCTACTTCACCACTATCATGGGTTTGTGCTGTCGTGGTACAAGTGGATTCATCCTGAGAATTGTCTAGAAATCTCCTGCTGATAGTTGAGTTCTCTACAAGATCAATTTCATTATTTTGCATAATACTGGGAGCACAAGGCGAGTCATCTTGTTTTATATATTTATCTGTAAAAGCATTGATGATGTCATGAAAGGTGTCATCCATGATGACTTGCTTAAAAGTTAAGAAATAGATCCGTGTTCAAGAATAGTGAAAAGGTCCTAAAGAAGCGAACTTCTTAGCAGGAACTCTTGTAAGAAATAAAAGAATTGGAGTCACCACTTGAAAATGAAACTAATTCTAAAACAAAAGAAATAATCGAGAGTAGCAGATGGATATTAGGGGGGGATTCTTGTCTAGGAGTAAATAGATGAATAAGTGGAGTCGCCACCCAAACAAAAAACCAACCGAAATGTCCAGGTGCTAAAGATACGATGATGAAATGATTAGTGAGATGATGAAAGATAAGATGAAGAGATGAAATGACGCCAGAAAATGCTATGCCTTGTGACAGGCTAATGAATGGCGAAAGAAGATTAGAAGATTAGAAAATGTTGTTAAGACCAGGACAAAAAAACTCTATCCCCGGCAACAACGCCAAAAATGCTGTTGTACAGAATGTCTAGGCACCACGACAACGGCTCAGATTGGGGGCTGTCACCCTGATCCCCAATCTCTCTATCTAAGCTGTCTCCTTGCAAGCTAAGGGAGGTAGACCCTAATAGAAATGAAGAAATAGAATTGGTTGAGAATCAACCAACTCAGGAGATCGCTGAAAGACCAAGTACTTGATGAGATTAACGAGATTTCATAGATCCAATTATATTAAAAACAGTGCCTTATGGAGTTAAAAGATCCCGTTATGCAATTAAAACCGAGTAATTGATGTATAACTGCTGCTATGAAAACACAAATGACCACAATGATATTCGATAAAAAAGCACCACAACTATGCATTAAAGTACTTTGAACCCACAGCAATAAGTCATGAGATGACCATTAAATTAAAATGCCAGATCTTTTCAATATTTCCGAATTTATGATGTTCTAAATAACCCAATCCAGAAATTAAAAATTTTATATAGTCAAATTTTATATAAAAAATTTAAAAGCTCATTTGACTATGAAATTTTTTGAGAATTTTTCTAAAGTTGAAATTTTGGGTTTTTTTAATTTTTTGTTTAAAATCTAAAGTTAATCTAAAATCTAAAAGTAATACAAAAACTAAAACTAAAGCCTAAAAATAAACAAAAAGGTGAAAGGTAAAATTTTTATTTTTATTTTTTTTATTCTTTTTTACTTTTTTATTTTTAAAAAACTAAAGCTAAAGTCCTAAAGCTAACTAAACTAAAGCTAAAATCCTAAAGCTAACTAAACTAAAGCTAAAATAAAAAAAAAAAATCTAAAAATTTAAAAATTTAAAACAAATTAAAACTAAACTAAAAATTAAAATCCACTATCTAAACCAAGACTATACTCTAAATAAAAGATTCTAAAAAAAAAAATACGCTAACTAAACTAACACAAATCGAATTTAATTTAAAACAAAAAAAAAACTAACTTACACTAAACTAAAGTCGAATCAAAAAATGAAACCAAAAGAGCAATAGATGCCGGGTTTTCGTTTTCTATTCATGTGCCTTTGATTTTCGTGTTTGCGTGCAGGTGCAGGTCGACAGCAAGGAAAGTCTGGACAGCGGCAAGAGCAGCACGCAGAGGAGAGAGGGAAGGTGAGGACGGATTGTTTAAGGCAGCGTATGGATAAGGAGACAGCGTGAAAAATTGCAGAGAAGAGATGAAAGCTGGGCAGGTTTGAGCAGGACGTCCGTACAGACGTATGGACGGGAGATAGAGCAACCCAGAAACGAAATTGAAAGCCGCAGAGAGCAGATCCGTAGAAATTATTTTGATTTCGTCCATTAATTATTTTTATGCGGACACAGGCAATCCCGTACGGATCGTATGGATGCAGGGGAGCGGGCTAGCCAGAATAGCAATTGAGCAATGAAAGGCATATCAACGATTTAATTGCAGAGATTAATGATAGCGAAATTTTCCCGAAACAATTTCTCCTCACCCAGGAACAAATTTCATCAGCAATTCAGATTTTCAAATTTTTTGAATCAGAGATCTGAAGCCAAATCTTAAATTTTTTCTGAAAAATCCCTGTAGAACCTGCACAAATCAGATCAGATCCAAACCACGCACGGAAATAAACTCTTAGATCTAAAAATAAATACAAATTTACAAGGCTAATTTACAAATTAGGAGGCCCTCATAGCGAGATTTAAACCCATTTCAGCACAATTTTTTAGAAATTCAAATTTTTAAAGAGAGGCACAAGTCCTAGAAAACTCTGCAAAACCATTAATTTCGTAAGATAGCTTTGGAAATCAACAAATAATGAGCTTTTCAGATTTATGTTATCTGAGAGTCGGCTGGTCTAACTGAAGACTTCATCAAACGCTCAAACCTTAAAAATATTCCCTGCACACTTAGATCTGAATTTTAGATGGATAGAGATTTAAGAAAAGAACATGAGATCTTTCAGAAAAATAGATAACTAGTTTTTCCATTAAATAAAAAATGCCATCTTATAAATTCAGAAAACTGCACAAGATACTTGTATGCAGATTAATCCATGAAGGCCATTAACCATAAAATGCCAAATTAAGTAGCAGAGTTTAGAGACAAATCACCACATAGATCCAGAAAGGAACATCAAAATTTGTAACCCCAAAGTCTTTATGCTTTATTCATCAAAAGGAATCACAAGAGCTTCCAAGAACAAGTGCATGATCCAAAGATCAGATGCAAATGACATACCAAGACTTCTAATTTATAGCTAAAATCTCCAACGGCTAGTTCGGTTGATCCATGTCAAAATAATTTCGATTGTCGAAAAGATTTGATCATCTTTTAATCTGGACCGTCGAAATTATAAATTTGAGGAAAAACGATTTTATCATTTAATTCCATTTTAATTAACTCAAAAATACTATTTTTGAGTTAATTACCTCAAAGTTTTGACTTTGACTTAACCACCTAGGCCCAAGAGTCCAAAATTTCTTGAAATTCTCAATATTCCCTTGGCCTGGGGCCTTCAAAAATTCATTTTTTAAGGACCAACGGATTTTGCCTTTGAAGAATTTTAACTTACCTAGGACTTAAAATTAATTAAATTTTGGCTTAGGATTTTTAATTTAATTTGGCCAGAAAATTTAATTAATCGACTGAGAGGGGATTTAATTATTTTTTTCCAACCCTCTTTACATAAGATAAATACATTTAGACACATGAAGGGGGAAAACCATTCATATAGACCCTCAAATAGGTACCCAATTTGCGATTCAAAACATGATCTAGTAGACTAAGTAGCTTGTAATAAAATAATCTAGCCAACTAGCTAGGATTATTCCCAAACTACTTTTACAAAGACTCGATAGAAAACACTAGGATTTACTTGGCACCTTGATGACAAAATCCACCCTAGCTTTGGGGTGAGGCTGGAGGGGAAAACTCTGTCGATCACTTGTGTCGAAAAGCACAAGTAAACCAGTGAGACAAAAAATCTCCTGGGATAGAAATCATCACCACCATACTAGGCTTACCTAGGTTGTTACATACATGATGGTCTTACTTAGATCATTTACATCATAAACATGCAGAATGGGTTTACATTATTCATAAAACTGTCGACTGATGATGGAATCTAAATGGCGCGACCACGTCGAACATGATGAATCCCATTTGAAAAAATGGGGGTGTACTGCTATGGGGTCGTTGACAAAGTGTGGTCAACACCCGCCATGGCTCCCACTCCCATTACCAAACCGCCATTTTTCTCCTAGCCTATCTGGGGTCAACCTCTTCGGTCCCCAGATCCAGAAGACAAGTCTTCTGGCCCCCGTGCCCAAAACTCCAATAAAAATCAAGATCACTCTGTGACTCTGTTAGAATTCACTACTTCGGTCTCCCACAGTTAGAAATCCTCTAACAACATCCGGGTCAGTTTTTCCACCTCACTCACCCATGCCCATCAAGTTTCCGCCCTTCTCCTTTTATACACAAATCTCTTTTCAAGATATTTATTAAAATATCCTCTTTTAATAAATATCTTAGTCAAATCCCCTTTCAAGATATTTATTAAAATATCCTCTTGTAATAAATATCTTAGTCAAATCCCCTTTTAAGATATTGATTAAAATATCTTCTTTTAATAAATATCTTAATCAAATCCCCTTTCAAGATATTTATTAAAATATCCTCTTTTAAATAAATATCTTAGATTTATATTAAAATATTATTATTCAATAAATATCTTGGATTCCTAAGATATCTTGGATTTATTATTAAATATTATCATTTAGTAAATATCTTGGATTTTATCAAATATCATATTTTATATGCATAAGTCAATGCTTTTACTTTCCTTTGAACAATATATTAGTTATATTATGATAGTGGTAGGTATAATTTTTACCTCACAATACATTCATTATATTTTGGTGAGTTAGGTATTTACTCAATACTTCAATAATTCACTCATTACCCTACATTGAGACTTTTCATAATTGATTAGTGCATATACTAGTGTAGTACACGTGATACATGCATATGTAGCTATCATATGCATGCTAATATTTCTATGTTCCCTATAACTCGAGTTGGGTCATTACACAACAGTTGGATTGGCAGGTGGAATTATCCCTAGTTGAGAGGGAGTGTTAAAATTGGCAACTAGGGCCAAATTCTACCTTAGGACAACTGATTTGATGGAGATGATGATTGCATTAAATTCCTCTTTTCGAGAGGACCAAAATTGATCTAAAGAACATCTCATTCGGACAAGTAAAAGTGTGATTTTGAATTTATGACCACACATGTGCAAATTGTTCAGGTCGGCCTCAACTTAAGTAGGCTCTATTACCACTCAAACTAGCAGGGGACCTAAAAGGGTTTCCCAAGAGGGAAGCTGCTTGGTTAAGGGCAACGATGGAGGCTTAGCCCACTGTCACCATAACTAATGCTCCTTGCTCTTTACAGAATTTCACCAATGGGAGGAGTCCCGATGCTTTTGGGAAGCCACTTATAAAGGATATATCAATGAATAAACCAGAAGTGACCCCTTAAACCCTTTCCCTAGGAGGAGGTGAAAAATGGAGATTGTTTGCTCTTTAAGCAAGGGCCTTGACTTTCCAGGGAGAGGGGTTGAGGATTAGAGGGTGAGGAAGAAGGGTATAACTTTTAGAGGTGCTTCCTGATCCCTAATATCCTATAAGAACTTGGACTCCTAAATAGTCCTTGATGAATAGTCTTTGACAAAAAATAGGACCACATGGGGCCAAGTGGGCCCAACCTAGGTTCGGGGATGGAATTTAGCAACCAATAATGTTTCTATCTTGGACAAGGTGAGGAAAAGATCAAACAAGAATTTTTACTTCAATAGGTCAAATTGATCATGCCAGGTGCTAGCCTTGGGAAACACAGGGCAAAACTTGATCCTAGAGCTAGGGATTGGGATATCCCGAGATTCCACCATTGGAATGTCTTCAAAATTTGAGGAGACCTGGGGGATCCACCAACGCAGTTGAGCCTAGGAGATCAAAATTTTCATATGTCCAGATTTTTGGGAAAGTGATGCCCTAGGTGACCAAATGGGGCTAGTCTTGGGAAAAATGGAGAAAAGGTACAAATAAGGGTTAAAATGATCACCCTGTGAAGGATTAATGCCTAATTTCACTTGGGGATAATTAAGAAAATGGAATGTATTTCTATCGTTCAATGAGGCTTCAAAGTCAACTTTGTCCAATGTTAGAGGCTAGAGAAGAAAAGTGACTTTAAAACAATTATACTTCTTGCAAATGGTGAAGGCTTATCAAGATGACACGATCTCTAGGAAATTTCATTCATACAACATGGCCCATACACATATATACGCTAAAATAGACACATAATTCCACATTTAACATATGTAGCAATTAGCCCTAATCCCAATGAAGGTCAAATGTATGCAACAAGAAGAAAAATGACATCAAATTTGCACTTACACGTTATAGAATATATCCAACCAACATCACATTCGCAGTATAAGAAGCTCCAAGATAGAGAGAACCGAAATCCATACATCAAAATTCATCCATCATCCATAAATCTCAGGAAAAATGCGAAATTCTCTTAAGAGAGAGAGATCCCAATCCAAGTGATGATACAAATGAGTCCAACTAACTCCTATTTATACACCTTTTAGGAGTTCAATTTAGCTAAAGGTGTATAACTTTTAGCAAATAACCTAACTTTTGGTGACAAACCCGCCAAACTATCTCATAAATGAAATAATAAGTCTCTCAGGAGGTCAAATAATAATATGTGCATGTCGTGGGGCCCTCCATAAGGCTTGATAATGTTTAGAAGTGCCATAATGGTGAATAAACTCCTCAAAATGTGATGGACAAGGGGGTGGCCCCTTGTTTTCCAAGTAGTAAACCCGTGGTGCTCCCAATGGGTGTGGGGACACACCAATGA
Organism: Pinus albicaulis; assembly: GCA_034641835.2. Classification (NCBI taxonomy): domain Eukaryota; kingdom Viridiplantae; phylum Streptophyta; class Pinopsida; order Pinales; family Pinaceae; genus Pinus; species Pinus albicaulis. The sequence goes on from CM076572.1 coordinate 1,063,854,788, forward strand.
CCCCATGGGTCTCCATATGAGTCGAAGACGCCTGTAGATCATCTGTAAGGGCTTAAATGATGGAATGGACGCTACCAAGTCATCGTACAATTCTTGAGACACCTGCCAAGTGTGTGGTGCTCCTGTGTGGCTTGCTGGGCGTAGTGTACCAAGTGCATCATCCTCGTCCCAAATGTAGATCTCTAGTAATCTCTGGACATCGGTGGGGATCCATGGAGTGTTGTTTGCTGCTATGGAGGCCCATGGCTCTCTGCACACACCTTACATGTGCCAATGTAGCCCTCTGGGAGGTTAGGACCCCATATAGGGAGACCAAACCCAAGTGGACACCATCTGCAATCCTGTATAAGATCCAAAGCGTCCCCTAGCCTTCCAGTAAAACAAGTCATTATAGTAATCGTGTAAAAGAGCTTACAAACTGTAGACAACAAAGTGGGCACTTCATAATGGCATGCCCTTCCGTAGTGGGCTTTGGCATGTGCTAATGTCTCCAAGTTCCAAAGGGGGTTAGCCAGGTACCCTATTAGGTGGTTTTTACCCTTAAAGGGGATAGTATGTCCAAGGTACATCCCTCAAATGGGGGTGGCAAGTGATAAAGAAGTGAAATGGAATAGGGAATGAGAGGGGCAGTCCTGGGCCACTTATTGGGGCTCAAAGGTAGCTAGATAAGGGGAAGCCCACACCTGGGTATATAATGTGTAGGAGGGAGCAATAGTGGTACACAAGGTGCCCTGACCTTGATTTTTCTACCCATTTTTTACGCCTTTTGCTTTTTATGAATTTTTCTTTAATTAATTGCTCGGGGCTCAAAGGACGAGAGCATGATGTGTATGATTACCCCCTTTTAGGTAAGGGTGGTTCATTGCCCTCCTGGGGTTGGGACAATCATGGGTTCCTGAATGATAAAGGAGGTTCATCTAGGGCCTATGGAACTAGGGTGATGACCATGGGTATGGGGTGGAGCTCATGTATTGACTTTTGTCCACGTGCTAATTATTTTTGTCCAGACCATCTTTTGCATTTTGTGTTACAATTTCCTGTTAAGTGTGACCATTTATGCTTTTAATTTTTCTTTTTAGCTGCTTCAACCTTCGGGGCATCTTTCCAGGCCTGACCTAAGGTGGGGGCAAGTGCTGACCCTATATGGACCCAGAGAGGCAATGTGAACCTAGGTGGGAGAAATGATGAATGGGGGTATAGTGAGTAGAAAGGGAGTAATATATGTGGATAAAGGAGTGGAATCACGCAAACAAAGTTGAGGTTTCACAAGTAGTACCACCCTAGAACCAAATGGTCAATAAAGGAGATCCCACGGGACTAAGATCCAAGGATAACATCCAAAAGAGATCAAGGGGACAGGAGCACAAACTAAGCCCACTTTTTCCGCGAAATCCCCCCATCAATCCTGTAATATCCCGAATAGGAAATAGACAGTAATATAAAGCAACATAAACAAGTAACTACAACAAATAGAGAGACATCATAAAAACACTGCAAATATGGAGAAAAGCTGAGCCATTTTATTATAAACTGAAAGATAACAATAGGTACAAAGGTGGTCAAAACGATGGCACCTTGGCTTGCTTAAGGCAAGCGGGAAATACACTCAGAATCTATCAATGAATGGCTGCTCTCTCATGGACTGCGTAACTCCAGAAACTTTTGTGCTGCTACTGCTGGAATGGCACTGTTCCTTGGGGCTGTTCCCTTGCTCAGAACAATGTGAAACTCGGGATACAAGCTCTCCTCCAACACCTTAGAAAAACCTAGGAAGGAATCCTAGAATGGCTGACCCCGAAAATTGACCTCCCTTGGAAAATCACGCACTCCAGATGAGTATGATGGCCCTGAACTGATAAACTATAGCTACTGGCCTCCTCCTCTTGCAAAAGATGATTTGTGAAGCGCTGGTCCCTTCACGCTACTCCCGGACTGAAATCTCCTACTTCCCCTTTCTCCTGGTGCTGCCTCCTCTCCAAACTGCGTAATCTCCTAGAGGGACTGCGCTGCTTGAGAAACTGCGTGCTCTTGGCTGAATGATGCTTAGTGGTAAGCTCTAGAAAACGATAGTGGAACTCCTCACCTGAGCGGGCACTCGAAGTCCCCCGAGGCTGAGGTTGGGATCTCCGCTCGGAGACACCTGTGTGCTGAACAACACTTGCAGACTTCACTCAACAACAAAAGCGTGCTCAATGTCAAAAGACAAAAATCATAAGATGGGCCCCACTCATCTGCGCTGCCCCTCCTTGTCCACGTTGTCCCTGCCACTGCGCTGCCCTGGCCCACTCTGCCACTGCGCTGCGTGGCCTACACTGCCTCCACGCTGCCCCTTCCCTGCGCTGTCACTTGGCCCTCCTGTGTCCTATGCTGCCAAATAATATTTGCTCAAGTGACTATAGGGAATTATTATTTCCTAGGTGTGGGTTATGGGTCCCATCTCCCCCTTTATTGACTGACTAACTTTAGAAAAGCAAAACTGAACAAAATTAATATTGCCAATTAGCTGCTGCTAATTGGGAATATTACAGTCCTCCTTGCCAAAATGTTGCTTGTCCTCAAGCAACGGCAAAGACGGATGCTGTAAGATCTTCTCACTCTCCCAAGTGGCATCCTCATCTGGCAAATTCCTCCACCTCACCAAGTACTCCCTAATTGTCCTGCTCCTCAACTGTCTCTCCTTGGTGTCAATGATGGCTTCTAGCCGTAACACCAAATGCCCCTCATCATCTGTAGGCGGGAGCTCCTCTGTGGCAGTCACCTGCTGCCCCAATGCCTTTTTCAGGCATGGTACATGGAAGATGTTGTGGACCCTGCTACCTGTGGGCAACTCCAACTCATATGCAACCTCCCCTATCCTGCAGATCACCCTGTAAGGCCCATAGAAGCAGGGCTTGAGCTTCTCGGCCCCCTTCTGTTTCAGCGTGGACTGCCAGTATGGTTGAAGTCGTAGGTAGACCAAGTCCCCTACCTCAAACTACCTCTCTACCCGTCCTCTGCCGGCATACAACTTCTACTGGTTCTGTACAGTGGCTAAGTTATCCTTAAGAGCTCGGAGCATATCCTGACTCTCTTGGATCCAATCCTTGGCCCTGGGTGCCTTGCTAGCTCCAAACATGACATCAGTAAAAGTCAGAGCATGATAACCATACAAAGCATAAAATGGAGACATACCGATAGACATGTAGAAAGTGGTGTTGTAGCAGTATTCTCCCAAATCCAGCCAACGCAGCCATGCCTTCTGTTGCTCTATGACATGGTTTCGCAAGTAGCCTTCCAACCACTTGTTCACTATCTCTGTCTGCCCGTCCGTCTGAGGGTGATAGCTGGTACTCGGAGTCAACTCTATACCCACCAAATGAAAGAGCTCCTGCCAAAACCCGCCCATGAAATGACTGTTCCTGTCACTGACTATGGTCTTCGGAAGTCCATGCAATATGAAAACATCCCTGAAGAACAACTCTACCACCTGTGCTGTTGTGTATCGTGCGGATATGGCGAAAAAATGAGCATACTTTGTCAACCGATCAACGACTATAAAGATACAGTCCTTGCCCTGCACCATGGGCAACCCAGAGATGAAGTCTGTCGCAATGCTTTCCCATTTTCCTTCCGGAATGGGAAGCGGCTGTAGCAGTTTAGCTGGGTGACTCATCTCTCCCTTGTTCCTCTGACATACCTCGCACTCCCGGACATGCCGGAGTATGTCCTCCTTGAGGCCTTTCCAGGAGAACCTCTCCCTGATGGCCCTGTAAGTCTTTGTGAATCCCTGATGACCTGACAATGGTGAGTCATGGAAGGCACGCAATATCTTCTCCTTGAGCTGAGAACCCTCAGTCAAGAAGATCCTGTGTTTGAAATAAATAACCTCATCCATCACCTTGTACCTATCATCTGTGGTCTGGCCATCCAACACCTCACAGACAAAACGGTCCTTGGAGTACTCCACCAACAGCTGAGCCCTCAAGTCTGTGTCTATACTCATCAAAGACAACGCTGCTAGTCTGCGGGATAGAGCATCGGCCACTACGTTCTTCTTCCCTTTGACATACTCAATGTCAAAGTCATATGCTTGGATTTTACTGACCCACTTTTGCTGACTCTCCTGCAACTGCTTCTGCTATAGGAAAAATCGAAGGCTGTTGTGGTCAGTCCTCGCCCAAAACTTGTTGCCCACCAGGTACTGGCAGAACTTGGCCAATGCATGCATAATGGCCATCATCTCCTTGACGCATATAGGATACAACCTCTCATGCGGCAACAACTTCCTGCTCTCGAAAGCTATGGGGTAGCCTCCCTGCATCAAAACTGTGCCCACTCCCTCTCCTGAAGCATCACACTCCAAGATGAAAGGCTGCGTAAATCCTGGCAAGGCTAATACTGGCCAACTGCTCATCACCTCGTTGAGCCTGTCAAAGGCGCTCTGCGCTGTGTTCGTCCAAATGAATGCCCCCTTTTTGGTAAGGTCCGAGGGGTGCAGCAAGTTAGGAAAACCCCTTGACAAGATTTTGGTAGTAGGTACAGATGCCTACAAATCCTCAGAGTTCTGTCACATTCTTTGGCTCCGGCCATTCCCAGATGCTCGGATCTTCTCCTCGTGGACTCTCACTCCGTCCACACCAATGATATGCCCCAAATAGAGCATATCTGTCAACCCAAACTCCCACTTGGAGAGCTTAGCGTAGAATTGCAGCTCTTCCAAGAAGCACAGTACAACCTCAATGTGCTGCAAGTGATCCTCCCAAGTGCAGCTGTATATGAGGATATCATCAAAGAATACCAACACGAACTTCCTCAATTGACCATAGAAGATGTGGTTCATGTAGGATTGGAAGGTGGCCGGTGCATTGGTTAGCCCGAAGGGCATCACCAAAAACTCAAAGTGGCCATAATGACATCTGAAGGCCGTCTTGGGGACATCCTGGTCCCTCACTCGGATCTGATGGTAGCCCAACCTCAGATCAATCTTGGAGAAGAATTTTGATCCCCTCAGGTCATCCATCAACTCGTCAATCCATGGAATGGGGTATCGATTCTTCATCGTTTTCATATTGAGAGCTCGGTAATCGATGCACATCCTCGGTGTGCCATCCTTCTTCTTCACCAATACAACAGAAGAAGCAAATGGGCTAGTACTGGGCCGGATGTGTCCCAGTGCTAAGAGCTCGTGAATGGCTCTCTAAATCTTATCCCTGTAGGCTTTGGGATGCCTATAGGGTGTGGTAATCACAGCTTGAATACCTTGCTCAAGCTCAATGGTGTGCTCAAACCCCTGATCTGGTGGCTGTCCTGGAGGTATATCCCCAAAAACCGTAGCATACATGTCCAAAATCGATTGCACATCTGGGTGAACTGCTTGCCCTGTGGTCCCTACCTCTAAGATACGCAGCTCCACTTCCCACTCTATATCTCCCTTCCGGAAGTTTGCCTCCATCCGGTGTGCTGAAACTGTCTGTGGAGGATACGTGTGCATGCCGTAGATCATGACATGTTTATTGCTCTTCTTGTCCGTTCACTCCATCTCCAGAGTCTCCCAGTTTGTGGTGACCTTCCCCAGCGTGATCAACCACTGCACCCCCAGCACCACGTTGGTGTTTGGAATGTTGACCACAAAAAAATGGTCTGTCATTGTGTAAGTCCCCATGGTCACAACTAGTGCTAGAACGTATCTGGCACACTGCATAGTTCTGGCACCCGGTACCAGTACTGAAAAGCCATCAAAGCTCTCTGTTTGTATGCCCCTCCTCTCTACCAGCTGGGCATCAATAAAGTTGTGGGTGGCCTCACTGTCTACTAGAACTGAAACACGCTGTCCCTGAACGGTGCCACGGACACATAGTGTCAAATACTTCGGGATCCCTCGCAAGGATGCAAGGACCCCTCCTGTGGGTGCAAATGCTGCTACTCCTGCTCCTGGGAAGTCCAAGATAGAGACTCATATGTATGCAGGTTGAAGAAATCCCTCTGGGTTGAAGCAAGCCCCCAGGGCTTGGTATGAGAGGATAGATAGCTACTTGATGAAGATAGGCTTCACTCGAAGTAATGTTGATCCAAACCTCTATTTCAAGGTTTATAAAGAAAGACCTCTCATTCTAGTTATCTATGTGGACGATCTCTTCCTGACAGGTGCTGACCCTCTCATTCATCAATGTAAGAGGGAGCTAGTTTCCGAGTTTGAGATGAAAGACCTAGGACTAATGCTCTATTTCCTAGGCTTGGAGGTGTGGCAAATGCCAGGCGAGATTTTATTTTCTGAAGGAAAATATGTCGTGAAGCTACTGGAGAGATTTGGCATGGTGGACTGTAAGTTTATGTCGACACCGATGGAACTCAACTTTAAGAAGTTGTGTGGAAGCGCTGCTGGGCCCGAGCTGGGAAATCCCACCGAGTATCGACAACTCGTAGGGGCCTTGATGTTCTTAGTGAGCTCCCGTCTGGACGTATGTTTTGCAGTGAACACTTTGAGTCAACATATTGTTGAGCCTCATCACATTCACTGGATTGGTGCCAAGACTCTATTGAGATATCTTTGGGGCACAATCAACCATGGGCTGAGATACACTGCCGGGAGTTTGAGACTCCTTGGAAATACTGATGAAGATTGGGCTAGCAGTGTGGTGGATCGTAGGAGCACATCTAGATGTTGCTTCACCTTGGGTTCTGCTTCGATATCTTGGATGAGCAGGAAGCAGAAATTGGTGGCTTTGAGCACCACTGAGGTGGAATACATTGTAGCGAGTATGGCCTGTTGTGAAGCTGTTTGGTTGAGAAAGCTCTTCAGTGCGCTGTATGGACATGTGCTAGATACCACTGTTATCCTTTGTGATAACCAGAGTGAGATTCGTCTTTCTGAGAATCTCATGTTCCACGATCGATTCGAGCATATTGATATTAGGTACCACTTTATTTGGGATATGGTACAACGAGGCGCTGTAAGGCTCGATGACATAGGAACTGATGAGCAGGTCGCAGATATTCTCACGATGCCCCTGGGGAAGGTCAAGTTCCTAACCTTCCATGAGAAGCTTGGAATCGTGGAAAGACCCTATTGTGAGGGTCCTGCTTGAGTAGGAAAATGAGCTCTAGGAGCTCCAGGGGGCTTGGGGATAGCTTCTTGGAGCTATAAGCACAACGGGGCTAGGCTTGACGAACCTTGTTGTGCTTCTGCCCCACCGTTATGATGTTGAGTTGGTTCACCCTCTCTTTTATCTATGCCCCACATGCATCCTACCCATGGAGTTTCAGACTCATGGGAAGTACCTCTCATTTGGCCAATGAGGTGGGAAATGTGGACAGAGACCAATAGCAAGACTGATGGACGCATAAGAGATTGCCGTACTCTCTATATGTAGGATGGGATGTGTCCAACACCTTGATCTGGGATCAACTTTGATGAGGTTCTTACTTCTAAATTGACTTCGGGTCAGTAAACTAACTTCGGGTTAGTATGTGACTCTCTTGAGTCTATTGAGGTTTTTCCCTCTAGGCTGACTTCGGGTCAGCAGAGTGTGATGTCTTTGTGACTCACTCTCGTTTGCTTGCCCTCAGAGCTGGCAAAGCATGTTACAGTAGGATGACACAGGATTGCAGGGTGATGATGATAATAGTACACGATGGTATTGATAACAGGATGGCACAGGTGGACAGATGGAGTTCTTCCTAGTTGAGAGGGAGTTTTAATTTTGGGCAACGAGGTCCAAACTCCATGTTGGACTGCTCATATGATGATGATTATATTTTTGTTGGATTCCTCTTTCGGAGAGGTGCCTTTGTCAACGACCCCATAGCAGTACACCCCCATTTTTTTAAATGGGACTTATCATGTTCGAGGCTCGTGTCATCCATATTTCATCGTCGATCGATAGTTTTTATAATGATGTAAACCCATTCTGCATTTTATGATGTAAATGATCTAAGTAAGACCGTCCATGTATGTAACAACCTAGGTAAGCCTAGTATGTTGTTGATGACTTCCATCCTAGGAGGTTTTTTGTCTCACCGATTCACGAAAGTGATCGGCAGAGTTTTTCCCTCCAGCCTCACCCCAAAGCTAGGGTGGAATTTGTCATCAGCATGCTAAGTGAGTCCTAGTGTTTTTTATCGAGTCCTTGTAAAAGTAGTTTCAACTACTTGGTCTACTAGATCATGTTTTAAGTCGCAGAATTGGGTATTTATTTGAGGGTCTATACGAATGGGTATTCCCCCTTCATGTATGTAAATGTATTGTCTCATGTAAAAGAGGGTGGGAAAAATAATTATAATCCCCTCTTAGTCAATTAATTAAATTTTCTGGTCAATTAATTAATAAAATCCTAAACCAGAAATTTAATTAATTTAGGGTCCTAAATTAGGATTAAATCTTTAAAGGCAAAATTTGTGGGTCCTTGGAAAATGATTTTGAAAGCCCTAGGCCAAGGGAATATTGAGAATTTTAAGAAATATTGGACCCTTGGGCCTTGGTGGTTAAGTCAAGGTCAAAATTTTGGGGTAATTAACTCAAAAATAATATTTTCGAGTTAATTAAAATTGAATTAAATGATAAATTCGTTTTTTCCCCAAAATTTTAATTTCAACGCTCCGGATTAAAAGATAATTAAATCTTTTGGACGGTTGAGATTATTTTGACGAGGATCATCCAAACTAGCCGTTAGAGATCTTGTCCTATAAATTTAGAGGTCTTTCTCATTCTTGAGTCATCCGATCTTAGGATCGTGCACTTGCTCTTAGAAGCTCTTGTAAACTTTTTTGAGGAATAAAGCATAAAGACTTTGGGGTTACAAATCTTGATGTTCCTTCTCAAATTTATGTGGTGAATTGTCTCTGAACTCTGCTACTTGGTTTCTTGCATTTTATGGTTGATGGCCTACATGGATTAATCTGCATACAGGTATCTTGTGCAGTTTTCTGGGTTTATAAAATAACATTCTAATTTTTCTAAGGGTCTCATGTTGTTTTCTTAAATCTCTATCGATCTAAGGTTCAGATCTAAGTGTGCAGGGAAATATTTTTAAGATTGAGCGTCTGGGGAAGTCTTCGGTTGGACCAGCCGACTCTCAATAAACATAAATCTGATAAGCTCTTTATTTGTTAAATTCCAGGTCTATCTTACGATATTTGTGATTTTGCAGGGTTTCGAAGGCTTGTGCCTCTCACTAAAATTTTAAATCTCTGAAAATTGTGTTAAAACGGATTTAAATCTAACCATGAGGGTTTTAAATTTGTAAAATAGTTGTAAATTTGTAAATTTTTTAAATTTCTAAAATTGTGTTAAAACGGATTTAAATCTAACCATGAGGGTTTTAAATTTGTAAAATAGTTGTAAATTTGTAAATTTTTTAGGACTGTGAGGGTTTAATTGTTTCATGGTGTATATATCTTCAGATTTGGCTGTCTTTTGCAGGTTAAGGGTTTAAATCAGAATTTTTTTTAAGATCTGAGGCAGATCTGGCTGCCAAAGGCCAAATCTGGCCTCAATTTCCTATTGTGGGCGAAATCTAAACGTTATTGAGTTCAAGGAGCATATAAATCTGAGTTTTGAAAGGAAATTTTAAGTTCTGCTAGAAATTCGAATGTACTGGGTTCATCTAGCTGCAATAATCGATTGCCCAGCTCCTCTGCGTCTTCCGCTTTGCTATTCAACGTCCAGCATCTCTCTTTGTCTGCTGTCAATCGATTCTTTTGTTGGCTTTTTCCCTTGCAATCGAACCTTCCTGTCCAGCCTCATTGCCGTCACTCCCGCGCTTGCCATCTGCATCGTCTATCTCCCTACTGCCCTCCTTCATTTCTGCTTCACGATATACCCTCTCATTTGATCAAACGTCCATCCTCTGCCCTCGATTTCGAATTTTCCACGATTTTCTTCTTAACGCTTCTCACGCCATTCTCTGCTGCCGTCCCCCCTCCGTCTGCTTTCCCTGTTCTCCATCGACTTCAATCCGTCATCTCTGTCGCAACCTTCCGTGCCATTGTTCCTATCTGCTCATCGAACATTCATCTCCTCCTGTCCATCGACCTGCACACGGAAACGATTAACGCACAGATGTATATACTTTGATGTTAATTGGTTTCTTTCTTTTTTGTGTAAAGTTAGTTTTGATTTTATTTCATTCGATTGTAGTTTCGATTTTTAGTGTTAGCTGTAGAGTAAGGTGTTAGGAACGTAGTTTAGTTTTTTTTAACTTTAGATTTTTAATTTTCTAACTTTTTAGATTTTAAATTAATTTAGTTTTTGTTTCAAATTTAGTTTTAGATTTTTGGTGGTGGTTTAGTTTAGTTTTTATTTAGATCTAACTTTTTTTAAGTTTAGTTTTAATTTTTATTTAGTTTAAGTTTGGTTATAATTTCATTTGGTTTTAATTTAGATTTTTAGTTTCATTTTAAGTTTAGGATCTAGATTTAAGTTGTAACTTAGATTTGGAATTTTGATTTTAAAATTCAAAAAATAATAAAAAAAAATATAAAAACTTCAAAATCCTAAAAATCTAGAAAATACAAAAAGGTTGATTTTTTGTTTTCATGGTCAAAGTGAGCTTAATATTTTTATCTAAAGTTTTGACTATAGAAACATTTTCTGGATCGAAATTAATTGAAGCATCATAAATCTGGAAATACTGCAAATGTCTGGCATTTTCATCTTGTGATAATATTACTGTGGGTTTAAGATATTTTAATGCATGGTTGTGGTGTTTTTCAATTGAATATCATTGTGATCAATCGTGTTTTAATAAGCAGCAGTTAATCGTCACTTACTTGTTTATAATTGCATAACGGGATTTTGTTTGACTCCATAAGGCACTGGTCTTAAACGTGAAATCTAATTTAGATCTGTGGAATCACAGTAGGATGACACAGGATTGCAGGGTGATGATGATAATAGTACACGATGGTATTGATAACAGGATGGCACAGGTGGACAGATGGAGTTCTTCCTAGTTGAGAGGGAGTTTTAATTTTGGGCAACGAGGTCCAAACTCCATGTTGGACTGCTCATATGATGATGATTATATTTTTGTTGGATTCCTCTTTCGGAGAGGTGCAAGATTGATCTAAAGATCACCTTTTTTGGATGAGCAGAACATATATTTTGATTTTATTTTCCACACATGTGCAAGGTCGACCAGATTTGTAATGTAGGTTCACAAGCCCAATAGATGTGTCACACACCCTCACTGATGGATATAAAATTATAAATTAGAGAGAGATGATGCTCATTTCATCATCATCTCATCACACACATTCTACTTGTGATATGATTGGTTCGTACAACCTAGGAGAGGCTTCCTTCCCTCACACGTGTAAATCTTAACTTGGAGAAGCTGCTGAAATTTTCGGACTGTTTTTAGGGTTTCTGGACAGTGTTGACCAACGTTGACTTTGGGTCAACTCTTGGATTTTGACTTAGATTTTTGCACATAAATTTCGATCTCTTGAGGCCGCATTGGTGGGCACAAAAATCAAGGAGAAGCGTTGATTGCTGTCCGTTGACTGCAATGTTGACTTTTGCATTGACTATTTTGGGTTGACTTGCGTGAGTTTCTAGAGCTGTCTTTGAGGGGTGTGTGTGACACTTGGAGAAAGGCTGATTTGATTGTTGGAGAAGTTGGTTAAGCCAACTCAAGGCTTTGTTGGCTAGGGCATCCTGTTGACTGCTGTAACAAACATTCATCTCTATATTTGCTGGACAAGAAGAATTACAAATTCTGATATATTGTTTGGCTTGTCTTCTGTTGATCTATCTTTATGTTTTATCAACATTATACTTTCAAGTTCATGTGATTACTAAATCTGAATTGGGCCTTCAAGAATATTGAAGTAAAATTGCATTTAAGCATAGAACATACCATGGTTATCTAATTTAACAAGAACAAGTGGCAAGACCAAGTTTGTCTATTTCAGAGAGAAGATGGGGATGATCAAAAATCCATTTTAGTAGCAGGAATGGATAGGGTCAGGATTCAGAGGGAGCTGCAGTACAGATGAAGCAGTGACAGTGGCAATGTCATGGGCAGCAGTACATAAGGCAACAAATGAGGGGCAGCAGCCAGAGATCAACAACGCAGAGGATGTTTCAAAGAAGAGCAGCATGCAGAAAGCATATTGCTAGAACACCTTCCTCGCTAAGGGGGAGTGTTGATTTTTGTAGCATCGGAAAGTGTTCCAAGTCTCAAAATTTGTGAGGAGGCTTGGACATCGGTATTCCAAATAACCTAGAAACTGTTTGTGGAAATTCCACCCAGTTCATGCCTTATTAAAATAATTAATTATTTTAATAGAGATCCTAAGTCTAAAATTAAGGAAATTAAATAATTAATGGGTATTAATAAGACAGAGTGTGAATCTTCTAGAGAACGAAGATCAAGTCAAGTTTTAATCTTAGCCATTGATTAGACTTCTAATCTGGGCCGTTGATTCATCAACAAGAAGATTATAAAAGAAGGCTTGAGAGTCATTTGGAAAGTAAACTGGGCATATGCTCAGTCCCAAAGGAGATCGATTCTGAAGGAATAGAATTCAATTTCAAAGGGAGAGTTGCAGGGCAGAGTTGTAGAGGCTGAAGGAGAAGAGGGAGTCAGCAGTGACTGAGTACAAGGACAGAGGGACGTAGAGGGCCACAAAAGGTAGCACAGGGCTGCAGCGCAGTGAACCCATGTAGAGTGACGCAGTGCAACGCAGGGATTGCGCAGAGAAGCACACTAACAGACGCAGAGGGAGTCAGAGGCTCTTCCGGGTGTCAAAAAATTTTCGGGAGGGTCCGGGAATTTGTCTTAGGTGTTTTCTAAATGTATCTGTCAGTGTATTCCTTGTAAAGATTCATTTGTTGAAGAATAATAATAAAACCCTCATCTGTTGCACTGGTTTTCCCACATTGGGTTTTTCCGGGGACAATTGTTCAAAGATAAGTGTGTACATGTGATTGTTTCTTATGCTTATGTTTCTTATTGTTCCTTTTTCTGCATATGTAATTGTGAATGTTGCAGTAGTGTTTATTTCGAAATTCACTGATAGATTTCTGTAAATAACTTATCGGAGTAATAAGTAGGAGAAATAAATCTATCACTGCAACTGTATATTTCTAGATTGAAATTTTCACAATTAACATATTTGTTCATTGTGTCAGTGAACCATAAAGTGATCATTCAATCATAAGTCTTCGGAAGTCAAATTTTTTGGCAGACAATAATCTATTTATAACCCAAAACTACCAAAAGATAGTACAAATATGTAGCCTTTGCATTGGTGGCTTTTTCAGAATTGTTTCATCGTTGATTTATGCAATGCAACTATCATCTTGAGCCCAAGGTATGTAAATCCCATTCTATTGTTAATTGGGATGCAATAAAACTTATTATAATGTATGTATGCACAGATGTGCAAAAAATAGGAGCTTATTCTCTGAAACTCAACTATCGCCAACCAATGCATCATCGAGTAATCAAGAACTGGATCTTTAATTTTCTTTGTATATTTCAGTCTTCCCTGCAAGTTAGGTTTGTACATAAAATTATAAATGGAATGATTGTTTGTCTGTGTACTGATTATAAGGAAATATTCCTCGTTGTTTTTAATCAGTGGTAAAGACATATTGTGTTGACAATCTCATTGCAGTAATAGAAATGAAAAGTTTGGATTTGATAATTTTCTTTAAATTTCACGTGGTTAAAATTTCAAGTGCCTTTGGAATTGTTTTTGTTTCGAAGGGAAAGATTCAGTGATTTTTATAAGTATTAAATCATTATCACATTGTCAGGTATAAATGATGATATGATTACAGGGGGCGTGGGTATTGAGACCAAACAAGACCAATCCAATTGCAGTGATTCACTTTGTGGGTGGAATTTTTGTTGGAGCTGCTCCTCAGATTACTTATCGATTGTTTCTTGAGCGTCTTTCAATGAGGTAAATGCAGCTCGTATAGTGTAATTATGTTGACATCATTTCATGATGATTTGGATTATAAAGAAGGAATTAAAATTTTTGTATTTGAATGCTGTGCATGTTTCATATAATTTTATTCTTTTCTCTATGCTGATTTTTTTTTTGTTTATCACCAATAGTAATGCAAATGTTACATCATGTTTTCATTGTTGTTATTCTCTTTGTCTCACTCTATAACAGAGAGTTTGCCTCAGTGGCTCTAGATAATAAAATATATTTCCTAGATTAGTATGTACTTAGGCCATAATTAATAAATTATAATAATTGTTGTTCTTATAAGGTTATGACTAAGAGTCGTACCTATTCAGTAAGGGGTAGAATTATAATGTCTAGACTCTATACCCCATGTATTGGACTCTGACAATTATTTCTTCATATTCAATTTTACCCTTTATTACAATCATAACTGTATGTTGGTTCCTAGCCAATTAATTGTCTTGTAATCTCTGATAGTGGAGTGTGTTGACCATAAGGTATGCTATATGTTATTAGTCTTTCATTGAACATTTGATTCATTCTTTTGCAATTTGCCTTGTAATATTGGATTTTATGAGATGCTAGTTTGTCTCCTTTGATTTCTTTCAATCTACATATATCTCTTTTCTTCCAAGGATTATTACTGCTAGACTCCATTGGCCCTAGATTGATAAAGCACTAGTTTTATCTCGTGTCAATCCTCAAAAACCTAAAATCAATTTTATTTATTTGTTCTAGGGTAAATTTATGGTTTAGTCATAGCAAAATAACTTATTTTTAGCATTTATTAGCTTAGACATTGATGTCCTATGGTTAGGAATACATTCGATAGTTAAGAGTTGTATTTTATGTGCATTTTCCAGCCATTACTTAGGGATGACGTCTAGGGTTTAAGTGTTGTTAAATGCCTTTTTAACAATATAAAATTGCTGTGATTCATTTTCTTGTTTACTCATAATTTTAGATCTCGTTTTACGTCTTAGTATCATAGCTTCCAGGGATAAATTTTCTGCTGTTATAAACTATTGTATTGCTGCAAATGTTGATTTAAAGAGCTACTTTATGACAACCAAATGTAATTTCTTGATTGTATGTTTGGGAACCTATTTGAGATTCTATTGGTTGACTTACACCTTTAGGTTCAGCCATAGGAACCTTTGAACTGAAATCTTGAAGTTACTTTCTAATCCACCCTAAACCCAAATTTCCTATCTTATCCTTGGTTGCAAATCATTGTAGAACCCTTTGGGGCACTTAGCTTGAGCTGATTGGATTATTTGATCCCTAAAATCTATTAGGGAAACTTCCCTTGCGTTGTATTGTGTCCATCATTAAAATGACGGGAGTTGTTGCCGAGGGGACTATTACCACTCAAACCAGCAGGGGACCTAAAAGGGGTTCCAAAGAGGGCAACTGCTAGACTAAGGGCAATGGTGGAGGCTTAGTCCACTGTCACCACGACTGAGACTCCCTGCTCTTTACGGACTTTCACCGATGGGAGTGTTGGAAATACTGAGAGGGGGGGTGAATTAGTATTTCTTTTCAATTGTTAATTATTGCCAGTTAGATTCTTCACAATTAAAGACAGAGAGGTGTATAATAATGATATTAAGGATTAATAAGAACTTCAATCCCTTTTTTTAATAATAGTATACAATAGATGAGTGAAGGGCACCAACCCTTTTAATGAAACAGGGACCAACCTGTTGCCAAGCACCAACTTGGACTTTGGTGAGGCTCCGACCTCTAGGGCTTCGACCCTATCCTTCTCAAGGCTCCGACCTTGACTTTTAGAGGCTCCAACCTCTAGGACACCAATCCTTCTTTGATAAAAATGAATGATGTACTTCCTTGAGTATTTTCAATAAGTTTCTGCACTGTTCAACTTTTCAGATGTTCAAATTAGCTCCAAAAACAACTTGTACTTGACTGTCTAATAAGTCTCCACCACTGGTATTGATATTGCCACCACAGTTGCTTCACACAATGAAATACTGCACCATCAGAATGCTGGTCTATTCTTGGTTCTGTGACTTACCTCTATACTGAATATCTAAAGATATCAATGCTGCAATCACGAACTAGTTCTCCACTTAACCCAAGCTTATGACTGTCCTTCATACCTGAACCATAGCACCAAATCTGAGGATTCCACAAATCGAGATTTTATCTGAGGAACATTTCTGCTCCACTGTACTAAGTCAAGCATGCAGCAGGTCCGAAGGTTGACAAAGTCTGAAACAGGGAGGTCTGAAGTATTGTACTAAATCTGGGTTTCAGTAGGTCCAAAGCATGAGTCATAGTAGGTTTAAGAAAGTCCGAGACACTGTACCAAGTAGGTCTGAAACAAAGATCTGAGGATGCTGCAATGTTATTTTGGTTAAGAGGTCCGAACCACTATGTGACAGATCAATGCACTGCAATAGGAAGACCGAGCCACTACCAAACAGATTTTCTGTAGGAAGTCCGAGCCACACCAAAAAGAGAGTCACTGTGAGCCACTACAGAATCACTGTAGGTAGTCCGAGCCACTCCAGAATCACTGTAGGAGGTCCGAATCACTAAAGATGATCCACCAACGAAGAATAATCCACCATTTATATGCTTCTTTTCTTTTGTGTTGATAAGTTCATGAGATGTGAACTAAATGTCATCTGTTGTGTGCTTGATGACCGAATAATGATTGAAAAATGAGGAACTGAAATGTATATATATAGGAATTCTATGCTAGAAAGATGAAGAGACATGTCTTAAGGATTAAGCCGACATGAGTGTGGAGTGTAGGTCGGCTAGATAAAAAATAGGGATATATAATATTAAAAAATTGATATCTCTTCAACCACTAGGAGTTTGAGGGCAAGCAAGGGCTTGTTGGAAAGAGGGAAAAATCCTCTTTAATATGGTCTAGGATTCATTGTGAAATGATGCCTCCAAGGTGTCTAAATTTATTTTTCTTTGTGACTGTTCATGAAATTTTAGTGCAGAAGGTGATTGGGACAGTAAGAGATCATTAGAGCTTCTTCATCATGGTGTGTCTTCCATGTCATCATGATAGTATAGCATCATGCCATTATATGATAGTGCACATGTATGTCATCATATGTCATAGTGAAGCATCTATCAATTTTCCATTAAGAGAGCTCATCAAGAGAGCTTATATTCCATAAATGACAATTATTGACCAACAATCTCCCCCTTTGTCATTGATGGAAATATTATGGAATTCTATCCCCCTTTGACATCAATGGCAAATGGGGTGCCCAAGTACCCCCCCTGTCATGCTGCTCCCCTACTGTACCCCTGACATGCTGCTTGATTTAATGTGATGCAAGAGCAATGACCCCCATCTTTTGGCGAAGATACTTAAATGCTTCTCGTGGAAGGGGTTTTGTAAAGATATCCGCAATTTGCTCTTTTGTATTGACGTATTCCAACCTGATATTGTGTTCAACAACTTGTTCATGGAGAAAGTGGTATTTGATTGGAATATGTTTGGTTCTTGAGTGCATCACCGGATTCTTTGAAAGACTGATGGCGCTAGTATTGTAACAAAAAATAGTAATTGGTTGCTTAGTTTCTATGTTGACATCCTTCAAGGCTTCCTTCATCCATAGAATTTGTGTACAACAATCAGCAGCAGCTATATATTCGGCTTCAGTTGTAGAAAGGGATATAGATGATTGCTTTTTGTTGAGCCAAGATACAAGACAATCTCCCATAAAGAATGCATTTCCACTGGTGCTTTTTTGATCATCCACGCTTCCGGCACAATCAACGTCAGAATAAGCTGTCACAATAAGAGTTGAACTCTTAGGATACCAAAGACCGAAATCAGTTGTTCCTTTCAGATATCTGAGAATTCTTTTCATAGCTGCTAGATGGGATTGTTTAGGACTTGACTGAAATCTTTCTACCATTCCTATTGCTTGCATAATATCTGGTCTTGTAGCAGTTAAGTATAGGAGAGCTCCAATTATTGACCTGTAAAGAGTTGCATCTATTTGGGGGGTATCATCGTCTTTGCTTAATTTACAATTTGTGGTCATTGGTGTGCTCATAGGTGCACAATCTTCCATCCCATATCTTTTAAGCATGTCTTTAAGATATTTTGCTTGAGATATAAACAT
This sequence comes from Pinus albicaulis, assembly GCA_034641835.2. NCBI lineage: Eukaryota > Viridiplantae > Streptophyta > Pinopsida > Pinales > Pinaceae > Pinus > Pinus albicaulis. The sequence continues at coordinate 1,063,872,823 of CM076572.1, forward strand.
GCTTGCAGAAGTTTGAGATATTTGTAGCCCAAGAAAGTAAGACAACTCACCAATCATTGACATCTCGAATTTTTTGGACATATTTAGAGCAAATTCATGGCTCATTTCTTCATCATTGCTAGCAAAGATTAGATCATCGACGTAAACAAGAGTGATCAAAAGTTTTTCCTTTTCCATCTTCATGTAGAGATTGCTACCTGCCACTCCTTTTTTGAAACTTCCTTGTTGCAGATAGTGATCCAACTTTGCATACCATGCTCTAGGGGCTTGTTTTAATCCATACAAGGCCTTTTTTAGTTTGCATACAAGGTCTTTTCCTTCAGCAAGATCAAATCCTTCTGGTTGCTCCATGTCAACTTCCTCCTCGAGATCTCCATTCAGGAATGCTGATTTTACATCCATTTGATAAACCTTGAATCCTTTTGAGCAAGTAAATGCTAAAAACATTCTTATGGCTTCCATTCGAGCTACTAGTGCAAAGGTTTCTTCGAAGTCAATTCCTTCGATTTGCGAGTATCCTTTGCAGACAAGTCTGGCTTTATTTCTGATGATTTGTCCATCTTCATTCATCTTGTTTTTGAATACCCATTTTGTTCCAATTATATTTTAATCTTTTGGGTGAGGTACCAGTTCCCAAGTCTCATTTTTTTCGATTTGAGACATTTCTTCTTCCATGGCCTTTATCCAATAAGGATCTTTGCTTGCTTGAGAAAAATTTTCAGGTTCTATTAAAGATAATTGAGTCACATCATCTTTTCTAGGAGTGCTTATCATCCTTCTTCGAGTTTGGATTCCTTCATCTATATTTCCGATGACCTGTTCTTCTGGATGATATCTTTGAACAAACTTGATCTTGGAGGGAGTTTGTGAAGATTCATTTTGAGGTTCACTTTGAGGCTCTTCATTCTCCTCTTCCTTTTCAGGTTCTTTTTCTTCATTTTGTTCAAAGAAAGGCTCAACTTCATGATCTTCAATTCCTTTTTTTGGGAGGCCTTCATCAATCTTCACATCAATGCTTTCCACTATTCTTCGTAGACGATAGTTGTAACATTTGTAAGCTTTGCTCCTAGTGGAGTATCCAAGAAATATTCCTTTGTCAACTCTAGAATCAAATTTACTTGGTGAGTCATCATTTATTTTTATGAAACATTTGCTTCCAAAACCCTTGAAATATTTTACTAAAGCAGGTCTTCCTTTCCATAATTCATAAGGAGTCTTTTCATTATTTGGTCTTAGTTGAGTTCGATTTAAGGTATAAACTGCGGTGCCAACTGCTTCTCTCCAATATTTTGGTTGCAAATCGGCTGCTAGTAGCATTGTCCTTGCCATTTCTTGAATGGTTTGGTTCCTTCTTTCAACTACTCCATTTTGCTGGGGTGTCCTAGCAGTAGAGAGTTCTCTTTCGATTCCATGCTCTTTACAGAATTCATCAAACTCTTTTGAGGTGAATTCTCCTCCTCTATCCGTTCTAAGACATTTAATCTTATAGTCTTTCTCATCCTCAATGAGAGCCTTAAGATTTTTAAAACATTCAAATGCTTTGGATTTATATTTTATGAAATATATCCACATCATTCTAGTATAGTCATCAACAAATAGAGCAAAGTACCTTTCACCTTGAAGAGCTGGAGTTCTAGTTGGCCCACACAAATTTGCATGAATGATTTCCAAAGGTTTTGTTGTTGAGAACTCCTTAGTTTTGTGGCTAGTTCTGGTTTGCTTTCCATGTTGGCATGGGCCACATACAACTTGATTTGGTTTGCACATTTTTGGAATATCCCTTACTGCATTAATTTTGCTGATGTTGACTAGGTTATCAAAACTTGTATGCCCCAACCGCTTGTGCCATAGCCAACTTTCATCTGTTTGACTTAAGTAACATTTATCTTCTTGGATTCTACTGAGTATGTAAACATTATCTAGTGTTCTTACTCCTTTCGCCACAAGTTCTCCCGAGGATGAGTCTCTTATTTCATAGTTTTTTGTACTAAAGACAACATTATGTCCTTGGTCACAAATCTAGCTAACACTTAAGAGATTGTGTTTGAGCCCTTCTACCAGCAAGGTATTTTGAGCCTTTCCTAGTCCATTGACTAGGGTAGCAGTTCCTTTTCCAGTGATTTTAGCGGATCCACTTCCAAAAGATACATTTCCATTTTTCTTGTGCAATGAGATAAACTTCTTTTGGTCCCCTGTCATATGTCTTGAGCATCCACTATCCACAAACCAATGGTTTTCTTCATTATGAGCACATAGAGCTAGGCCACATTTATCAGTTTTAATATTTATGTTTTTAGCTTTCTCCCTTTTGAGAGGACAATTTTGTTCATTATGATCATAATTATCACATAATGAGCAAGACAGATCAAACTTAGCCAAGGGATCAAAAGAATTGTAAGTTTTGATTTTTCCTTGCTCTTTAGGACCATGGAGTTGTTTTGTTTGATTTTTCAATCTGGGTGCTTCATTCTTATGAGCCTTGCAATGTTTAGCTTGATGCCCAAAGTTTTTACAATTGTAACAATGCCCAAGAAAAATAGTTTGATACCTGTTGTAGTATCCAACATTCTTACTTGGAGTTGCTCTTTCTTCAATTCTTGGTTTTGAGATGGGACTTTGTTCTTGATGAGATGACTTTTCTTCTTTAGGATGGCGAGAGAGTACATCAGCGTAACTTCTGGCATTATACTTTGTACTTGATGATTCTCCTTTGAAACCAATTCCAGACTTGTCGTGTTGAGGTTTTTGAGTATTAAGAATGTTGTCAAGAGCTAGAGAGCTTTGCCAACTTCTTTTGACTTGCTCTAATTCCTTTCTTAGAGATACTATTTCAGCTTCACATTTTTCACAGATATCGTCTTTCTCTTTTAGCTTAATGTTCAAGAAATCTTCCCTTCTTTTTGCTTCCTCTCTTTCTATTTTGAGAGAAATTATCTTCTTTTATAGATTCTCATTTCTTCAATGGCATTCATCAGCAAACTATCCATGTTTCTTTTATCTTCCAGTTTCGAGTCATCATCATTTGTAAATGCCATGAATAACGTTTCTTTGCTTCCAACATAATCACTTTCCTCATCTGATTCATCATTTCTTTCTTTGTGATGACACATATTTCTGGTTGATTTCTTTTTGATGACTACAAATTCATCTTCATCGGACTCATCTTGTTTGGAGAAGAAGTTCTTCTTATTAAACCCTTTCTTTTTGTACATCATCCTTTTAGAGTCCTTTTCATCATCAGTGTCATGTTTATGGGGACATTTTGTAGCGTAATGACCTATTCTTCCACAATTGAAACAAATAAGAGGGTACTTACCTTTTAGCTTGGATCCCATTTTTAGTCTTTGTACAAATTGAGCTAATTCGTTTTCAGTATCAGATTCATCGCTATTGCAATTCCATCCTTTTCCTTCTTTTGTAGATCTTGAGGCTTTGAAGGCTGCTTCTTTGAAATTTGGACTTCCTTTGCTCATCTCATAGGCAATGAGAATTCCATGGAGTTCATCCATCTTGAGAGTATCTAGATCCTTCGTTTCTTCTATGGCACTTACTTTGGAGTCAAATTTGTCGGGAAGCGATCTCAGGATTTTTTGAACAATGGTGCTTTCTTCAATATTTTCTCCTAGTCCTCTAAGAGAGTTAACCACTTCAGCTACTCGGAGGAAATATGATGCAATATCTTCTTCATCATCCATTTTCAGACTCTCGAATTGTCTTCTATAGGTTTGAAGCTTTGCCTTCTTGACTTTGGAGTCGCCATCATATAGAGAAACCAACTTATCCCATAATTCTTTGGCTGAGTCACAGTTCATGACTTTCGTAAATTCAGAATCGGTAATTTCACTAGTGATGGAATTTAAAGCTTTGGCATTAGCAATGTAGGCTCTTCTTTCATCTTAATCAGTTGGAAGATTGGCGGGAGCTTTGTACCCATCCAGAACAGAGTGCCATACTTCAGGACCAAGAGACATTAGATAGTAGGACATCCTCTTTTTCCAAAAACCAAAATTCGTTCCATCAAAGATAGGTAGTTTCCTTGTTGCTTCCATGTTCTTCATTGTGCCTAAGAATCCTTCTTCTAGCTGTTAGGCTGATATTGAAGAAGTTGGCTCTGATACCAATTGTTGGAAATATTAGGAGGGGGGTGAATCAGTATTTATTTTCAATTGTTAATTATTGCCAGTTAGATTCTTCACAATTAATGACAGAGAGGTGTATAATAATGATATTAAGGATTAATAAGAACTTCAATCCCTTTTTCTGATAATAGTATACAATAGATGAGTGAAGGGCACCAACCCTTTTAATGAAACAGGCACCAACTTGTTGCCAAGCACCAACTTGGACTTTGGTGAGGCTCCGTCCTCTAGGGCTTCGACCCTATCCTTCTCAAGGCTTCGACCTTGACTTTTAGAGGCTCCAACCTCTAGGACACCAATACTTCTTTGATAAAAATGAATGATGTACTTACTTGAGTATTTTCAATAAGTTTCTGCACTGTTCAACTTTTCAGATGTTCAAATTAGCTCCAAAAACAACTTGTACTTGACTGTCCAATAAGTCTCCACCACTGGTATTGATATTGCCACCATAGTTGCTTCACACAATGAAATACTACACCATCAGAATGCTAGTCTATTCTTGGTTCTGTGACTTACCTCTATACTGAATATCTAAAGATATCAATGCTGCAATCACGAACTAGTTCTCCACTTAACCCAAGCTTATGATTGTCCTTTATACCTGAACCATAGCACCAAATCTGAGGATTCTACAAATCGAGATTTTATCTGAGGAACATTACTGCTCCACTGTACTAAGTCAAGCATGTAGTAGGTCCGAAGGTTGACAAAGTCTGAAACAAGGAGGTCTAAAGTATTGTACTAAATCTGAGTTATAGTAGGTCCAAAGCATGAGTCACAGTAGGTTTAAGAAAGTCTGAGACACTGTACCTAGTAGGTCTAAAACACAGGTCTGAGGATGCTGCAATGTTATTTTGGTTAAGAGGTCCGAACCACTATATGACAGATCAATGCACTGCAATAGGAAGACCGAGCCACTACCAAATAGATTTTCTGTAGGAAGTCCGAGACACACCAAAAAGAGAGCCACTGTGAGCCACTACATAATCACTGTAGGTAGTCCAAGCCACTCCAGAATCACTGTAGGAAGTCCGAGTCATTAAAGATGATCCACCAATGAAGAATAATCCACCATTTATATGCTTCTTTTCTTTTGTGCTTATAAGTTCACGAGATGTGAACTAAATGTCATTTGTTGTGTGCTTGATGACCGAATAATGATTGAAAAATGAGGAATTGGAATGTATATATATAGGAATTCTATGCTAGAAAGATGAAGAGACATGTCTTAAGGATTAGGCCGACATAAGTGTGAAGTGTAGGTCGGCTAGATAAAAAATAGGGATATATAATATTGAAAAATCGATATCTCTTCAACCACTAAGAGTTTGAGGGCAAGTAAGGGCTTGTTGGAAAGAGGGAAAAATCCTCTTTAATATGGTCTAGGATTCATTGTGAAAGGATACCTCCAAGGTGTCTAAATTTATTTTTCTTTGTGACTGTTCATGAAATTTTAGTGTAGAAGGTGATTGGGACAGTAAGAGATCATTAGAGCTTCTTCATCATGGTGTGTCTTCCATGTCATCATGATAGTATAGCATCATGCCATCATATGATAGTGCACATGTATGTCATCATATGTCATAGTGCAGCATCTATCAATTTTCCATTAAGAGAGCTCATCAAGAGAGCTTATATTCCATCAATGACAATTATTGACCAACAGGGAGGAGTCCCGATGTTTTGGGAAGCCACTTATAAAGGATATATCAATGAATAGGTATGAAGTGATCCTAGAAACCCTTTCCCAAGGAGGAGGTGGAGAATGGAACTTGCTTGCTCTTCGAGTAAGGGACTTGCCTTCCAAGGGAGAGGGGGTGAGGATTGGAGGGCAAGGGTGAAGGGTGCAACTTGTAGAGGTACTTCCCGATCCCTAAAATCCTACAAGAACTTGTATTCCCAAATAATCCTTGATGATTTAATCTTTGACAAAAATGGGACCACAGAGGACCAAGTGGACCCAACCAGGTTCGGGGATGGAATGTAGCAACCAATGATGCTCCTATCTTGGACAAGGTGAGGGGAAATGATCAAACAATATTTGCTTCAATAGGTCAAATTGATCCTGCTAGGTTCTAGCCTTGGGGATGCTTAAGCAAAACTTGGTCCTAGAGCCAGGGCTTGAGATTCCCAGAGATTCCGCAGTCAGAATTGCCTCAAATTTGAAGGAAAGTGAGGGGACCCACCAGCGCAGTAGCCTCTAGGAGATCGAAGTTTTCTTGTGGGTGAATTCTTGGAAATTTGATGCCCTAGGTGACCTATTATGGCTAGACCTAGGGAAAAGGGGAAAAAGGTGAGAATGAACGGGAAAATGAACACCCTTTTGAACGACTAGTGCTTGATTCCCTTGGGGATATGGAGTCAAGGATGAAAATGATTGAGAATTTGGTTTCTTGATCAAGGAGGCTTAGAGGTTTGGTAGCATAAGTGATTTTAAGACTCTAATCTAGACCCAAGGTAGTGGAAATTCAACGGGAACACCCGTTCGTTATAGACCCTAATTTATTACCCAATTTTGCGACTCAATATGATCTAGTAGACCAAGTGATTTGTAATAAAATCATTCAGCCAATTAACTTAAATTATTCCCAGATCACTTTTACAAAAGACTCCACTAAAACACTAGGACTCACCTAAGACCTGGATGATAAATTCCACCCTAGCTTTGGGGTGACGTTGGAGGGAAAAACTCTGCCGATCATTCATGTTTAGAAACACAGATGAATCAATGAGACAAAATACCTCCTAAGATGAAATTCGTTGCCAAAATAATAGGCTTACCTAGGTTGCTACATACATAAATGGTCTTACTAGCATCATTTACATTAAAATTTTGTAGAATGGGTTTACAACTCTGAAAAACTGACGACTGACGATGACAAATCCTGGGTATCTGAATCCTTGAACATGATGGAATTCCTTTGCAAAAATGTGTACTGCTATAGGGTAGTTGACACGAAGTGGAGAACACCTTCCTCGTTAAGAGGGAGTGTTAGTTTTTGTAGCATCATAGGTGTTCTAGTCTTGAAATTTTGTGGAGAGGCTAAAACGCAGGAGTTCTCCATAACCCATAAATCGTTTCTGGAAATTCCATCTAGAAATGTCTCAATTAGGTTATTAACCTATTTTTAAAATATTTCCCAAACCTAAACTTAGGAAAAGGGGTTAACTAATCAAAATTAATTTAGATAAGGTGCGAATCATCTAGAAAGTCACACAGATCGACTGATAAATAATCTTAGCCATCGATTAAGTTTTAATCTTGGTCATTGGAGTCCCAACAGAAGATTATAAGAAGAAGTCGATGGATAGTTGGAAAATACACTTGAGTAATTCGATTTCCTTGGAGAGTTCGATTCTCTAGAGGCTTTAGCCAAAAGAGTTCGAGCTTTAGAAGGAAGCAAAGACAGAGAGGGGCAGGGACAGTGAAGTCGGAGGAAGATTTTTAGATCCGGCTAGTACATTGCAGAGAGGCCAAGATTTTCTCCAGGAGCCTGCGCAGAGCCTTAAAGGGCAGTTCGATTTTTGCCGAGGAGAAGACGTCTTTAGTTCCAGAGGCCAAGAAGGGGTCCCAGAGTGCTGGAGAAGCATTTTCCTATTCAGCAGCAGGCATGGCAACTAGATTGGCAGTCGATTCAGACAACATGCGTGACAGGCAGTGCCAGTGTGACGCAGAGCCTGCACAAGCCTAGTTGGATGACTAGCTTTTCAGTAGCAGTCAAGTGCCAGGAGTGCTCGAAGTGAGGGTAATTTCCCTCTAGAAATTATTTTCAATATTTTCTCTGCAGGATTGCTAGTTTTCGGCAGCCAGATTGTACTCAAATAATTTCACTGTTGCTTAATAATAAAAACCCTCAGCCGTTGCACCAGTTTTCCCAAGTTGGGTTTTTTCAGGGACATTTGTCCAAAAACAATTGTGTCAATTTTTATGTGTGTGCTAACATATTTCTCAGTTTGTAGTGCGATTATTTTTTGCAGTTTTATTTTTGAAGGTTGTAGTGTGATTTATTCAGCATTTGCCATAGCAAATAAATTGTTAAATAAATTAACAATTAGAAGAATAATTCCAGTTGTTGCAATAGGATTTCAGTAGTGAAATTTTCAGATACTACATGCTGACAAAGTTCATTCCACCCAACCAGTCTTTCCTGTAATATTTGAAGGCTTTTAGGATCAAGGTCATGGAAAATTTCTTTTCCACAATCAACTATTTCTAATGATTTTGCATAAAAAACAAAAGTGGAGTCGCCAGGGTGAATTTAATGCCTTGATAGATGCTTGCTTCACCCTACAAGCATTAAATTTTGAAGTTCAATGAAGAACTAGGGCTTTGTTCTTCCAATGGAGTCGCCAAGAATGATATGTCAATATTTTCGTATGGGGAACAAGACACTCGTCTCGTGTCCCTGGCAATGATGCCAAAAATGTTGCCACACAATTTAGCAGGGGTCCTAGGAGGGCTACCTAAGGGACAACTACTAAGCCAAGTTACAATAATGGGACGAAGACCCACTATCAACTTAGTGAGTGTCCCCTGCTCTTTACGGACTTTCACCAATGGGAGTCCCTATATAAGGGAAATCACTTGATTGGTAGGATCAATGGCAAGGTATGATGTGATTTCTAAGGCCCATTCAAAGGAGAGGCTCAGTATAAGGCTCACTTTCCTCAATGAAGCTTGATGACTTTCTAAGAAAGGCTTATGAGAAGACCTAGACCTAGGAGGAAAGGCTATTCAATTACAAAGGATGCTCCTAGACCCAAGGGCTCCTAAGGAGACAAGACCTCTTTAAGGGTTTTGTAAGATGACCACCATATAAGGGTTTGACACAACTAAAAGAGACCTATGGAAAATCCAAGCAAGGCCTAGGGCTTGCAATGATTACAAGAGAATGATATTCAATAAGATTTCTAGGCCTAGCAAGGATGAGAAAGGCCAAAAAAATGATTAAATTCCTTTGAGTTTTCAAGAGTAAATTACCTTTGGAATGCCACTAACCCAAGAGGCTCGAGACTAATTTCAGGATGAGAGCTAGGGCTTGAGATTTCTCTCAAACTAGCCATGGGAATTGCTTCAAATTTTGAGGGCAGCTAGAGGAAACTACAACGTAGTAGCCTACAAACTCGCTCCTCAAAGTGATCTTCATGAAAATTCCTAGATCTAACAGTCTCAGGAATCCTACTGCAACCTACTGAATTTACTTCTCCTATTTTGTATATTACATTACAGAATTAATTCAGATTTCTTCATGAATTATTGAAGTAAATTACTGAAGCAACCTACACTTAATACTTTATGATTATGAAACAAGGAAACTGAGCAAAGAATAAATCACACATAGGACACCTTTATTTTGGACTAAGTCCCCTGAAAAACCCAATGGGGGAAAACTGGTGCAGTAGATTTGAGGGTTTGTATTATTAAGCAATAACAATTTCTGAATACATTGCTGAATACCTAAAGGGTTATTCAGTTACAAAGAGAGAAATATTGGCAGAAAGAATGTGAGTTTTGCCTCACTCAATCACTGGAAAATCTGGCTGATCCAGACACTGGAAGAGCTGCCCCTGGAGGTCTTTGCGCACTGACTGTGTAGGCACCGCGTCACCTCCTCTAGGCACTGCATTACCCCAACAATGGATCAATCTGACTCTCGGAATCACAGATCTCAGCTTCTCGGTCTCACACCCTGACTCCCGGCTTCAGAAACTGATCTGATAGTAAAATCTTAGAAACCCTCTAAGCCACTGCGTAGCCCTGTGTGGCTCTGCACTGTCTCTATGTCAGCTTGTCTAGCTTTGCGCTGGCTATGCTGGACGTCCCTTTGTTGATGATTCTCTTGCTGAGAAAATCACTCTCTTCGGAAGCAACTTTGCCCCTCTCTGCACTGGAATCACTTAGATCTAATCTTCCTCCGAGCACTGCTCCATCAGAAGAATTCGATCACTTGATTCACTCGGTGTGTCTTTCCAAATGACCCTCAAGCCTTCCTTTATAGTCTTCTCGTTGAGAATGGCTGAGATTAGATCTCTAATCAATGACTAAGATTATAACTTGACTTGATCTTCGCTTTCTAGATCATTCTCACTTTGTTTAATTAATACCTTTTAATTATTTAATTTCCCGAAGTTTAGACTTAGGATCCCCATTAAAATAATTATTTTTTAAAATAAAACATAATTCGAGTGGAATTTTCACAAACAGTTTCTGGGTTCTTTGGAATACCAGTGCCTAGGCCTCTCCAAAAAATTTGAGACTTAGAGCACTTCCGATGCTACCAAAAATCAACAACCTTCCTAATGCAACTCGCACTAGGCCCTAGGTAGCAGTCTAGGGAGGCATATTTTTGGGAAAAGTTGAAGAAGAAAGTGATTTAAAGTTGATCACGTAGGATTAAGACTTGTGCCTTGTCCTTTTGGGAGAACTGGATTCAAGAGGACCATAACATGGCAATTTCGATGCTTCAAGAAGACCTAGAGGGACTTCGCTATCCTAAAAGAAGGAAGCAACCCAACACCCTCTAGATGCTTACACTTCAATGGCTATGTCAAATGGAGTTTCAAGGTTTTATTCACAAAATTATTCCCCTAGGAACATTCATATATTCTTTGTCCAATGTGTAACACATGCAAAATTTCCAATAGTTTTCAATGCTCCAAGAAAATTTGCATTAATTAGGGCACATTTAATAACCATAAGGAGATATTCCATGCATTAGACATTCATAAGAACAAAAATATAGCATCATAGAACACTTACAAGACAAAGAAGAGTATATCCATCCATAAAAAACATGCCAATAGAAACTCCAAGAAAAAGTGCAAAATTATCCAAGTGTTAAAGTCCATTTAAACTCCAAAACTCATCGAAAATTGCAGGTTCGAATACTCAAGAAGAGAAGTCGAAATCCAAATGATGATGATCCAATACAAAGTGAGGCCTGCTTAATTTATATGAGGCTCCTCATGGTCGATTTGTCCTAATTTAGCCTAATTAACACTCTTATGATATTTTAATGTGCAAATAACATCCCTTTTGCTGACAAGCCCACCAAATAGCTCAATAAATGAAAAATAATCTATCCAAAGCTAGCTGAAATTATAGAATAACGGTCAAGAGGATGTTGGAAGGCCTGAATGAGTCCTCATAGTATTAGTTTTTGTAGCATCGGATGTGTTCTAGCCTCGAGATTTGGCAGAGAGGTTAGAATACATGTATTCTCCAATACCTATAAATCGTTTCTGGAAATTCTGCCAAGAGACGACTTAATTAAAATAATTAATCAGTTTTTAATATTTCCCAAGTCTAAACTTAGGAAATATGATTAATTAAAACGTATTAATTAAGCCATGGTGAGAATCTTCTAGAAAAAGATATGGATCGAGTTCTAGTTAATCTTAGCCATTGATTAAGTCTTAATCGTAGCTGTTGATGTCTCAACAAGAGATTATAAGAAGAAAATCGATGAGGCTTAGAGAGCACACTTGCATGGCATGCATTGAGCGCTAAGGGTGCCAGGTGAAGTGTAAAAGCCCTCTAAAATCGGGATGTGAATGTTGGCTTGCACATTTTTGTCAGTCTCTCTCTGTGAGCTCCCAAATTGCATCTTGGGGTCAAAATGTGGTCTCATGGGTGTCCAGATGGCCAAAATACTTGTCTCTGCTCCAACGTTTGGGGCTTTCAAGGTGGTGCTAGCCCTCCTATGTCTTAAAGTGTGATACCATCCTCCTCTGGGCCCTGGATCAACTGCCATCCCTGTAACAGTGTTAAGTTGGTTGGGGTCATGATGGGTCCAGGTGCATCATCCCATAAAATTCATCAATGTAGGGCAAAGTAACCACTTGATTGCAAAATGAATAAAGTACCTTTTGATCAGAAGCCCACCTTCCAACATGTGCTCTTGCCAAATGGGCGAGGAAACATGCGACTGATCTAGGTGGAAAAGATATGAATGACACATCATCATTGGTTAATAGTGGTTGTTAAGGGTTGTTGATTGGCCGATTAGAAGAGATGACGGGAGAAAAAATTCTCCTATGGCGTCACCCACTTTTGGTGGGTAATAGGGAGTTAGTTGCAACTTGTTTCTAAGAATATAAGAAAATAGTTAGGATAACTTCCATAGCATGGAGATAGACCAAGTCATGCTCCAAATAACATAACTTATCCTTTTGTACAAATGTTGCCTCCTAGAATAGTCACATGTGTGATAAGACATGTGCATGTAAAGAATGAGATGTGGTGAATGAAAAGCAACTCATACACTCTTGTAGCAAGGTAGATCTATGTAATGAGCCAAGTGGACATCCAAATAGCCATGCATGCATGTTCCCAAGGTGAATGATGCATTGGAGAAACAAATAGACACAAAATATGGGTAGACAAATTCCTTGAGAAGTGTGTTAGGCAACCTCTCCAAATACATGTGTACATGTATCATCCAAGATCCCATGTAGACTTTCTCAACCAATGGCATGAAAATGAGTGCAAATGATGTCCTCATGCCCTCAAATGAATAGATACCTCTTGATGTGGATCACTCAACTAGAAAAGTGCTACAAGTCATTATGTCCAAGCTCCAGGTGTCGCGAAACCCTCCAATTAAACCTTAATGTGGTGGAAAGCGATGAAGGAAGTAGAATGTCCACATTGGTAAGTGTCAAATATATAAATCATCATCATAAAAGATGAGTAGACACTTAAAACCCAAAAACGCTTATGCACAAAGGTGCTAGGTCAATTGTCGTCATCCAAGTGTACAAACTCCCAAATATAGTGTCAAAGTGTTGGAAATTCATCATGGAGCAAGGCTATAATATTCCCAATAGTGTCAAAGTGTTGGAAATTCATCATGGAGCAAGGCTATAATATTCCCAATTAGCAACAGCGAATTGGAAATATAAATTTTGCCCAGTTTTGCTTTTCTAATGTTTATCAGTTAATAAAAAGAAGTGATGGGACCCATAACCCACACTTAGGAAATAAAGTCTCCTAAAGTCACTTAGGAAAATATTAGAGGACAGCGTGGAGCCCATGAGAGCCTAGTGACAACATGAGGGAAGGGGCAGTGTGGACAGCGTGGGCCCATGACAGCGCATTTGAGAGTGGACAGCGTGGCCAAGGAGGGACAATGCAGTTTAGTGGGGCCCGGGTGAGAGAAAGGCTCTCAAGCTTAAAAGGGAGAGGAGGCTCCTCATTCTCTCATTCTATCATTTTGCAGGGGAGAGCATATAACACCTTCAGCCAGGATCACGCAGTTGCTTGGACAACACAGTTTCTCTGAGGGATTATGCAGTTTGTGGTATAGGCAATTCCGGGAGTGAGGAGATAGCAGTGATTTCAGCTTGACGATAGTGTGAAGGGACCAACCCTTCACTAATCATCATTTTGCAGTAGGAGGAGGCCATTACTTGCAGGTTTACCGTTCAGGGCCAGCGTACTCACTGGGAGTGCATTATTTTCCAAGGGAGGTCAAATTTCAGGGTCAGCCATTCCGGGATTCCTTCCTGGGTTTTTCCAGGTTATTGGAGGAGAGCTCATTTCCAGAGTTTCAAAATTTTCTGAGCAGGGGAACAACCCCAAAGAGCCATTCCATTCCAGCAGTAGCAGTAGTCCGGCAGCAACAACAACAACATCTGGAGATTACGTAGTCCATGACAAAGCAACCATTCCTTGAGCATTACTAAGGGTATTTCTAGCTTGCCTTGAGCAAGCCAAGGTGCCATCATTCTTATCACGTTTGTACCCATTTTTATCTTTCAATTTATATAATCAAATGGCTCAACGTTTCTCCATATTTGTAGTATTTGTATGATGTCTCTCTATTTGCTGTAGTTGCTTATTTATGTTGCTTTATATTACTATTTATTTCTATTTAGAATATTACGGTGGTATCAAAGCTCATAGACTTGGCTCATCTTGTGGAGCAGATTAGTCTATGACACCAACAGGAAAACCATATATCACTTATCAGGGAAGGAAGTACAAGGACCAAGAGCAGAGGCTTGAGACCACTTTTGAAGAAGGGGACTGCGTTACAGTGGTGGACGCAGAGGAGGAAGAACCAATGGCAGAGGAGAAAGATGAAGGGAGGGAGTTCGGGCAACTCCTCCTAAAGTCTGTGCAGGAGTTATCGAGAGGGATCAAAGAGATGGGGCATAAATTTACTGCAGACCATAGACAGCGTGAAACCCCAAGGGGTTTTCACATTGGAGAAGGGTTCGACACTTCCCACCATTTACAGGAGCAGATCACATCGCAGCAGGCTGTGTCACTTACTCCCCCGCGTTCCACGATACCCACATTTCTGACTATAGGCACCGGGATGGGAGGACCTCAGGAGCCGGAGCCGGTTCATACGGGGGATTATTTTGCAGAGTATCAGTCCTATGGGCGAGAGTTTGGTAAAGCTCTCACTTTCCATGATTTTGTTCAGCTCAAGAAGGACAGCCGACTCCGCAACCAGAACAGACGGGGTAGATACACACAGGATGGGGACGTACAACGTACAGTGGGTAGGTTTTTCTTGCCAACATTTGAGGGGCCCTCAAAATGTTCGGCGAAGGCTTGGGTGGAGATGCTGGATATTTATTTCCAGCTCAATCAGATGGCAGAGGGAGAGGCCATCAAGGTGGCAGTGCTGCACCTTGAGGGAGAGGCCCACGACTGGTGGTTCCACGGGATGGCCACGCTGGGTCACTCAGCAGTGACAGTGTATGCGGAGTTTACACGGATATTGCTGGAGCGGTTTGACCGGAGGGATCCAGAAGAACACTTCGTTGAGCTGACCAAGCTCAAGCAGATTGGGAACCCAAAAACCTACATTTTCGAGTTCTTGAGGCTTTCGGTGATGGTGCTTGACTTGTCCTCAGCTAGGAGGATCTACATGTTTATTGACGGGTTGGCAGAACCTCTGCGTGGGCTAGTCAGATCCACGATGCCTGCTACACTCCAGGATGCAGTTGGGAGGACCAGGGATTTGCAAGATGCTCTACCCAGGACTAGAGCTTCTTTCCCCTAGAGACCATCATTTCAACCAAAGGGGAAGGACACGAGGGTTCCACCTCCGAGGGGGAACCAAGGCCGGGGGCCTTTGGACGATGATACCCAGAGAGACTTGAGACGGAGGAAGCTATGCTTCACATGCTAGGAGCCATGGGCACCAGGACTTCGATGTGCCGCGGGAAAGGCACACTAGATAGAGGTCTTCTCCGATAGTGACGGGGAAGAAGATGCATATGAGGAGATAGAGGCAAGAGGCAACGCTGTAGTGCAGAGAGGGTATTATCCACCACCTCCACCCCTAGGAGCAGGAGGGGCAGCGCTTGCATCTACTGGGGAAGTCCTTGCTCTTTGCGAGGGGTTCCTAAGTATTTGACCTGCGTGTCCGAGGCACCGTTCAGGGACAACATGTTTTAGTGCTAGTTGACAGTGGGGCCACCCACAACTTTATTGATGCATAATTGGTAGAGCGACGGGGCATACTGACAGAGAGCTTTGAGGGATTTTCAGTACTGGTATTGGGTGACAGAACTATGCAGTGTGCTAGATATGTGCCGGCATTGGCAGTGACCATGGGGACTTACACTTTGACAGATCATTTCTTTGTGGTGGACATTCTAGACACCAATATGGTGCTAGGAGTGCAGTGGTTGATCATGTTGGGGAAGGTCGCCATAGACTGGGAGACTTTGGAGATGGAGTGGAGGGACAAGAAGAGCGACAAGCATGTGATGATACGAGGCATGCACTCTTATCCCCCGCAAATAGTATCAACACATCGGATGGAGGCAGACTTTCGGAAGGGAGATATAGTGGGAAGTGGAGCTGTGTATTTCAGAGGCAGGAGCTATAGGATTGGTAGTTCACCCTGATGTACAATCGATTTTGGACAGATATGCTACGGTTCTTGGGGATATACCTCCAAGACAACCACCGGATCGGGGGTTTGAGCACACCATCGAGCTTGAGCAAGGTATTCAGGCTGTGATCACTACACCCTACAGGCACCCCAAAGCCTACAGGGACAAGATTGAGAGAGCCATTCATGAGCTCTTAGCGCTGAGACACATTTGGCCCAGCACTAGCCCGTTTGCTTATTTTGTTGTACTGGTGAAGAACAAGGATGGCACACTGAGGATGTGCATCGATTATCGGGCTCTCAACAAGAAAACCATGAAGAACCGATACCCCATTCCGCGTATTGATGAGTTAATGGACGAGCTGAGGGGAACGATGTTCTTCTCGAAGATTGATCTGAGGTCGGGCTACCATCAGATCCGAGTGAGGGACCAGGATGTCCCCAAGACGGCCTTCAGGTGCCACTACGACCATTTCAATTTTTTGGTGGTGCCCTTCAAGCTAACCAATGCACTGACCACCTTCCAGTCCTGTATGAACCACAGCTTCCGTGGTCAGCTGAGGAAGTTCGTACTGGTGTTCTTCGATAATATTCTCATATACAGCCAGACATGGGAGGAGCACCTGCAACACATTGAGGCTGTATTGCATATTTTGGAGGAGCAACTCTTCTATGCTAAGCTCTCCAAATGCGAGGTTGGAATGATAGAGATGCTCTATTTGGGGCACATCATTGGTGTGGACGGAGTGAGGGTCCACAAGGAGAAGATCCAGGCCATTCAGGAATGGCTGGAACTGAAGAACGTGACGGAGCTCTGGGGATTTGTAGGCATCTGCACCTACTACTGGAAGTTCGTCAAGGGGTTTTCCCAACTTGCTGCACCCCTCATAGATCTTACTAGAAAGGGGGCATTCAATTGGACGGACACAGTGCAAAGGGCCTTTGACAGGCTTAAGGAGGTGATGAGCAGCTCTCCAGTCTTGGATTTACCGAATTTCACACAACCCTTTATCTTGGAGTGTGATGCCTCAGGAGAGGGAGTGGGCCAGTTTTGATGCAGGAGGGCCATCCCATAGCTTTTGAGAGCAGTAAGCTATTGCCGCATGAGAGGTTGTATCCTATATACGACAAGGAAATGCTGGCTATCATGCATGCACTGGCCAAGTTCCGGCAGTACTTGGTGGGCAACAGGTTCAGGGTGAGGACTGACCACAACAGCCTCTGGTTTTTCTAGAGCAGAAGTAGTTGCAAGAGAGGCAACAGAAGTGGGTCAGCAAGATCCAAGCATATGACTTTGACATTGAGTATGTCAAAGGGAAGAACAACGTGGTGGCCAATGCTCTATCCCGCAGGCCGGCAGCGTTGTCTCTGATGAGCATAAACACAAATTAGAGAGTTACTGGTAGAGTACTCCAAGGACCGTTTTTCGTGTGAGGTACTAGACGGTCAAATCATAGATGACAGGTACAGGGTGATGGATGAGGTGATATACTTTAGGGACAGGATCTTCTTGACTGGGAGCTCTCAGCTCAAGGAGAAGATACTGCGTGCCTCCCATGACTCACCATTATCAAGCCATCAGGGGTTCACCAAGACCTACAGGGCCGTCAGGGAGAGGTTCTCTTGGAGGGGCCTCAAGGAGGACGTACACAAGGAGAGGGGAGGGGCCTCAGGGAGTGCGAAGTGTGTCAGTGAAACAAAGGAGAGATGAGTCACCCAGCAGGACTACTACAGCTACTTCCCATTCCGGAGGGGAAATGGGAAAGCATGTCGATGGACTTCATCACTGGGTTGCCCACGGTGCAGGGCAAGGATTGCATCTTTATGTTCGTTGATCAAGTATGCACACTTCTTTGCTATATCAGCACGGTACACAACAGCACAAGTAGCAGAGCTATTCTTCAGGGATATTTTCAGATTGCATGGTCTTCCGAAGACCATTGTTAGTGAGCGGGATAGTCGTTTCATGGGTGAATTTTGGCAGGAGCTCTTTTGTTTGGTGGGTACAGAGTTGACTTCGAGCACCAGTTACCACCCTCAGACGGACGGGCAGACAGAGATAGTGAACAAGTGGCTGGAAGGCTACTTGTGAAACTATGTCACAGGGCAACAAAAGGCATGGCTACGCTAGTTGCACTTGCGAGAGTATTGCTAGAACACCACTTTTCACATGTCCATCGGTACGTCTCCGTTCTATGCTTTGTATGGATACCATGCTCTGACTTTTGTTGACGTGATGTTTGGTGCTAGCAAGGCCCCCAGGGCCAAGGACTGGATCCAAGAGAGTCAGGATATACTCCGGGCTCTTAAGGATAACTTATCTACAGCTCAGAACCAGCAGAAGTTGTATGCCGACAGGGGACGGGTTGAGAGGCAGTTCGAGGTAGGGGACTTGGTCTACCTACGACTTCAGCCATACCGGCAGTCTACGCTGAAACAGAAGGGGGCCGAGAAGCTCAAGCCCCGCTTCTATGGACCTTACAGGGTGATTCGCAGGATTGGGGAGGTTGCATATAAGTTGGAGCTGCCCACAGGTATTTGGATCCACAACATCTTCCACGTATCATGCATGAAAAAGGCATTGGGGCAGCTGGTGACCGCAACAGAGGAGCTTCCACTTACAGATGATGAGGGGCATTTGGTGTTGCAGCTAGAGGCCATCATAGACACTAGGGAGAGACAACTACGAAGCAGGACAGTTAGAGAGTACTGGTGAGGTGGAGGAACTTGTCGGATGAGGATGCCACTTGGGAGAGTGAGAAAATTTTGCAGCATCCGTCCTTGCAGTTGCTTGAGGAGAAGTAAAGTTTTGGCGGGGAGGATTGTAATATTCCCAATTAGCAGCAACTAATTGGAAATATTAATTTTGCCTAGTTTTGCTTTTCTAATGTTTATTAATTAATAAAAAGAAGTGATGGGACCCATAACCCACACTTAGGAAATAAGTCTCCCTAAAGTCACTTAGGCAAATATTAGAGGACAACGTGGGGCCCATGAGAGCCTAGTGACAACGTGAGGGAAGGGGCAGCGTGGGCCCATGACAACGCAGTTGAGAGTGGACAACGTGGCCAAGGAGGGACAACGCAGTTTAGTGGGGCCCGGGTGAGAGCAAGGCTCTCAAGCTTAAAAGGGAGAGGAGGCTCCTCACTCTCTCATTCTATTATGCATCTTTGGTTTTTGTCTTTTGACATTGAGCACGTTTTTGCTGTTGAGCGAACTCTACAAGTGTTGTTCATCGGGTGTCTCCGAGCAGAGGTCCCAACCTCAGCCTCGGGGGACTTCGAGTGCCCGCTTAGGTGAGGAGATCCATCTATTATTTTGTAGGGGAGAGCGCATAACACCTTCAGCCAGGATCACGCAGTTGCTTGGACAACACAGTCTCTCTGAGGGATTACGCAGTTTGTGGTAGAGGCAGTTTCGGGAGTGAGGAGATAACAGGGATTTCAGCCTGAGGATAGTGTGAAGGGACCAACTCTTCACTAAACATCATTTTGCAGCAGGAGGAGGCCATTACTTGCAGGTTTACCATTCAGGGCCAGCGCACTCACTGGGAGTGCGTTATTTTCCAAGGGAGGTCAAATTCTGGGGTCAACCATTCCGGGATTCCTTCCTGGGTTTTTCCGGGTTAGTGGAGGAGAGCTCATTTCCAGAGTTTCTTTTTCTGAGCAAGGGAACAACCCCAAAGAGCCATTCCATTCTAGTAGTAGCAAGAGTCTGGCAGCAACAGCAGCAACATCTCGAGATTATGCAGTCCATGACAGAGCAGCGATTCCTTGAACATAACCAAGAGTATTTCCAGCTTTCCTTGAGCAAGCCAAGGTGCCATCATTCTGATCACCTTTGTACCCATTATTATCTTTTAGTTTATATAATAAAATGGCTTAGCGTTTCTCCATATTTGCAGTATTTGTATGATTCTCTATTTGCTGTAGTTGTTTGTTTATGTTGCTTTGTATTACTGTTTATTTCTATTCGGAATATTACAAAGGCATTCATCCCAAAGAAGTGTGTAATCCATCAAATATGACTATAAGACTAAGATAGACAAAAATCCCATAATGCTTTTTGTGTGGTCCATTAGCCTTCCCCTAAAACCCTAGGTTGGTAGAAAAGTGCCAATGATTTAGGTACTCACCAAAAAGAGTACCAAAAAGTAAACAAGGTACTCACCTTGTCATATATACCTATAGAAGTAAGATAGATGCTTAAAGTGGTTGCTACATCAGAAGACTCAATATCATATGTCATCATCAAAGCTCCTTTGGGACTCCTCAAAGTGCCAAAGAAGAGAGTGCTCTAAGAGACCAAGTGTTTATTGTGTCTAGTATCATTGTGGAAGTACAATAGAGAAAAAAACCCTAGAATGCTTCTCCAAAAGAATGAGATAGTATGTCATCATGAAACCCTAGCTCAATCCCAGTCAGGGTTGCAGGGAAGCTTCAACCCCCCCTCGTTCTCGTTTCCGAAACGTGCTCCGTGCGGGAGCGTTTTGGAAACGTTCGGAAACGCGCTCCCAAAAACGCTTCTTGAGGGGAGCGTTTTCGGGAGCGAGTTTATGAACCTGTTAAAATGCTCCCTGCCTTTTCAAGAGCGTTTCTAGAAGCACTAGGGAGTGAACGTTCCCTGAGCGCTTCTGGCGTTTAAGAAACGCTCCCGAAGTGTTTTTTAAACACTGAAAGTGATCAGGGGGCGTTCGCTCTCGAACGCTCCTCGGGAAAAAAACGTTTCTCGCCGGGTGGAAATTTTTTTCAATGAATTTTTTTTTTGTTTATAAAGGGGGGGGGGGCATTTTGTTTTTATTGTTTGTTGAGTGAGTGAGAGAGAGCAAGAAGAGCTTGAGGAGAGAACTAGAGAGCTGATCTGCAGAAGTGATAAGGAGAGCAAGGAGCAAGCTGCAAGGCAACAGGAGGATTGCAAGAAAGAGGTAGGCCTTCTAATCCAATTTTGTATTTTCTAGGATGAATTTGTAGGTTGTTTAAAAATGAAAACTTGATTTTTTAAACTTAAAAAATGAGTTGGATTTAAAACTTAAAAAATGAATTGTTTTTTTCCTATGTTGCATTTCCTATTCCCATTTGGCATTTTTCCATTTGTTTTGTAGGCTAGAAACTTGAAACTTGAAACTTGTTTCCATCATGGCTATATGGCTAGGGATTTTCCTCATGTTGGTTCCTTTCTTTGTGATAATAGTGTTGGAGAGTAGTAGAAGAAAGAGGCAAATCAGAGAAGAGGAGGATGAAGAGGAGGGTTATGGTGGATTTGAAGAAAATCTTGAAGAGGAGGAGGATTATGTTGAGGAGGAAGTGGGGAGTGGAGAACATGAGGACACAAATTCCCCAACTAGACAAGACCAAACTCAGACACCTTTGTGGAAATATGTTCAGAAACAGGAAGGAGGGAAAGGTGGTGGAACCACCAAATTTATTTGCCCCCATTGCAATAAACAATACCATGGTTCATACACCCGTGCAAGAAGGCACCTTTGTGGGAAAATGCCAGGGGATGGAAATAAAAATATTGGAATCAAAATTTGTACTAATGTGCCAGCAACATAGAGAGAGAAATATAGGAAGGAAGAGGAGGCTACCCTACAAAGATCATCTAAAAGATCTAGGGGTTTCATTGATTCTTATTCAGGCCCAACACGTCATGGACAAACAGGTTCAACTTGCACCCATGCCAGTGGTTTTGGAGGCAGTGGCACACCTAGATTAAGGCGTAGAACCATATCCGATTTCCTGGACGAAGGGTGTAGGAATGATGTGGATTCAAAAGTTTACCGGTTTCTATATGCATGTGGGGTGCCATTCAATGTTCTTCGCTCACCTTATTGGCATGAAATGGTTTCTGCCATTAATGATGCCTCGAAAGGATACAAAAGCCCTGGGTATGAGAAGGCCAGAACCGTGGGTCTTGATCATGAAAAAGCTAAAATAAACCATTCTTTGGCTATAATGACAAGTTCGTGGAATGAGCATGGGCTGTCCATTGTCTCTGATGGATGGACCAATGTAAAAGGAAAACCATTGATAAGTGTTTTGGATGTGTCGGTTAGTGGTGCAATCTTCCTGGCAGCATATGATTATTTAGACAAATTCAAAACCGACATTAACATTGCAGAACCATTACTTGATATAATTGAAAAGACTGGGCCATATAATGTCATACAGGTCATCACTGATAATGCTGCTAACTGTAAGGCAGCAGGAGCAATTATTGAGGATAAATACCCCAACATTTTTTGGTTTGGGTGTTTGGTTCACACAATGAACCTTTTGATGCATGATATCATAAAAAACAAACAACCTCAATTCAAATGGCTTGGTGATTTGTACAAAAGAGGTAAAAAAATGATAAAATTTATTACAAATCATAGCAATACCCATGGGCTTTTCCGTACTCACTCCAAATTGGAGTTGTTGAAGATAGCAAAAACTAGATTTGCTAGCTATTACCTCACCTTCAGGTGCCTTTTGAAGGTAAGAGAGTCATTGGCTGCAATGGTATCAAGCCCACACTGGCAGCTATTAAAGGACAGGGCAACAACAATAGTTGACAGGCAAGGTTTCGAACATGTGGAGGAGACTGCCCTTGACCCTTTGTTTTGGGCACGTGTGAGGGAAATTTTGAATTTTACCAAGCCCATTTATAACATGATTCGGTTCGCAGATACTGATAAACCAATCACTGGAGAGGATTATGAGCAAATGGACAACATGTTGGGGCAAATAAAAGATATTGTTAAGGATAATGATCCCAACTTGTATGCTATGATTCATGACTGTGTGTGTGCACGGTGGAATAAACTCAATGTTCCACTACATGCTTTGGCATATATCCTTACGCCAAAATATTACTCTCCATCTTGGTTGGGCCAACCTCCACCTGGAGGTGGTGTTAGGATGAAACCTCACACAGATCTAGAGGTACAAGAGGGGTACATGAAGGCATTGGACAAGTTGGTACCCGACAGGGAAGAGTGTGCTAGATTGCGCCTTGAATTAGGCAAATACTTCAGTTGCACTGCTAACTTTGGTTCTTTCCATGCAATGGAAGACAGGGACAGATTTGATGCTCTCACATGGTGGGAAGCATATGGCGGCATGGGACTTTTGCCAAAGTTGGCTAAAAAAGTTCTCTCACGGGTTGTGAACACTTCTTCTGCAGAGAGGTGTTGGAGCACCTACAGCTTCATACACAATGTGAGAAGAAACAGGCTGAATGAAAACCGAGCTGAAAGCTTGGTTTATGTGCATTACAACTTGAGGTTGTTGAGCCATTACTGTGATCGGACAAATGAGGATCAATCATACAGAGTCTGGGACAACAACCCAGAGGATGATAATTTGGAGGACGGCACGTTACATCTGGAAGAATTGGAAGCATAACTTTTTAGGGATGAGGATGAAACATCAGCAGCACCGCCACACATAGGGCCAGTCCCACCATCTACTGGTAGCAGTGCGGGTGCGGGTGCAAGTGCTAGTGCCAGTTCTCGATATTACACTATTGTTCCTTTGCAGATCCAGCCTCCACCTTCTAGTCATGGTCGTGGTACTCCTGAGAGTACTAGAAGACCAACATTTCCTCGTGGCTCACAAAAATTAGACATTTCTCGTGGGCGTGGCAAGGGGCCAGCCAGTAGATAAAATAGATTTGCTGTTTACTAGTCTTTTCTATTTGTTGTTGACAGTTGAACAGTTGAAACTTGACTCTTTCATATATTTAATGACAATTTAAGTTTGAAGTTTGAATTTGAAAGGTGAAACTTTGAAGTTGGCATTTATAAGTTTACTGTTTACAAGTCATTTATAAGTTTACATTATGAATTATGATGCTTCATGAAAGTTATATGGTGATCAATGAATCAATGATGATAAATGTTATGTAATATCAATGATGATAAATGTTATATATTGAATTTTGAAATCAATGAATCAATGATGATAAATGATATATATCAATGATGATAAATGTATATATCAATGATGATAAAAATGTATATTGAATTTTGAAATCAATGAATCAATGATGATAAATGTTAGATATTGAAATTTGAAATCAATGATGATAAATGTTATATATCAATGATGATAAATGTATATTGAATTTTGAAATCAATGAATCAATGATGATAAATGTTAGATATTGAAATTTGAAATCCATGATGATAAATGTTATATATCGATGATGATAAATGTTATATATTGAATTTTGAAAGCTTGAAACCTTCAGATTGATGATTCGCGAGATTCAAGAGTCAACATGTTGTATGCTTCCAACTTGTGGGCGTGGTTGATGAAGATTATAACTTCTAGATGATTGATGTTATATGATTCAATCTATGTTTTTATGTTTTTTATGTCTAATTCATCATTCTACTTGTTTTTGTTGACATATATGCATCAAAATATAAAATATATATATATATATATATAAAAGCTCCCGGAAACGATCCGGACTGGAAGCTTCTAAAAATGGCTCTCCCGCTCCCGCTCCGCGTTTATATATATATATATAAAAGCTCCCGGAAACGCTCCGGACTGGAAGCTTCTAAAAATGGCTCTCCCGCTCCCGCTCCGCGTTTTCGCTCCCGCTCCCAAGTAACATTGATCCCAGTCCTCCACTGTTTATAAAAAAAAGTGAGTGTTCTATCCAAAATATTGTCTATCTTTCAAACATCGTCACAATAGTAGAATAGACATGAAATATGCTAGGATACTTTGACATAAAGGTCATATCCACACACCAGGAACAATCCATGAGGCGAGGAGGATCATCTTGAACCAAGGAGAATCAGCATTTTCTGTCTAATGAGCTGAATTAAGGAATGGTTATCATTCAAGGCATCAACATCAAGTGAGCAAGTAGTCATCAAGAAAATACCCAAGATCTCCAGGAGCATCAACCTGATCAACCATGAAGGAGGACCACTAGCATGTTCCATCCTTAACCCAAGAAAATTTCCTGTAAGCTACCTCTGAAAGTATAATTGGGACTCACATGTATATGAGGGGAAACATGTCAGAAAAGAGTTTGGATCCCAAACCATTTGACGTGGGTAGACAGACTCTATGTACTGTAAGTAATTTGACCGAGGAGATAATAAGATGCAGAACAGTGTTTGATATCAAAGTTCTGCAACTTATTACTAAGTATTTGAGGTGGATATACTTTGTTTTAATAAGGACATGTTAATTCATCTTGTATATCTAAGCTATCCAACACAAAGTTGGTGTTGAGATTATTGTTCTGTGAGTATATGTCTAATGGTATATGTGTTCTTCCATATGTCAGTTTTTTTTTCTGCATACTTATTGTGAAAATTTGAATATGGATTTGCTTGAAAAAATAATCAACGGTAACTTTTATTTGGATTCACAATGATATATATTTATTTATTTTGGGAGCAAATTGATTGTGCTAATTTTCAATTTCTATCCAGAGGATTTCTTGTTGTTGCAACACCATTTGCTAGTGGATTTGACCATCTTCGCATTGCTGACGAAGTGCAATTTAAATTTGACCGCAGCTTTCGCTTTCTACAACGGGATGTAATTTCTTATCTATAACTAGAATTTGTCATGAATTCGAGGCCATCTGTTGTCAGAAAACAGTGACAATATCAAAATTTTGTCTCAAAAAATGAAATTTTTATTGATAGCTTTTGTAACTTCTTACTTTAGTATTAAAATACAGTCTTCATTTCATGTCATTTGTGACAGGTGCAAGATCTTCCAACTTTTGGTGTCGGTCATTCCTTAGGCACTGTTATTCACCTTTTGATTGGTAAGAGATGTCACAGCATTATGTATTTTTATGTGTTTGAAAGCACAATAAATAGTTACTGCAAGTTAGAAAATGACAGTTATTGCATCTGGTTTTTCTATGCTGCAATTTTGTAACAGGAGCTAGGTATGCTGTGCAGAGAACTGGCAATGTGTTCATGGCTTTCAATAACAAGGTATTTGAAAGTGTCAATGAACTCTTGAAAGAAAACATACCTTTTGTACATGAAGGAAAATGAAGAAAATAAGTTGAAAGATCACATATATTTTCATTTTTATGCATCCCATAGAAATGTTATTTCTTGGAAAGCAAAGTCTTTAAATTTCTATCATGGATTTCTAGGAGTATGAACTTGTTAAGGTCTCTGTCATTGTTTGTCTTTGTTCATTTGATAACAAAATTATGAAGTAACATTCCAATATTTTATGTTGTCATCTTTGGAGAAAGGCAGAAATTCTTGGTAGATCAATGAAAGAATTTCTAGAATGGTGAATCTCTCATAATCGTTGTTATTGTACAATTTCTGAAGTATAGTCTTCGGGAAAAAAATCCCAGCTATGTGCAGTTCTGAAGTGCACAAAAGGTAGAATTTGAAGGATCCTTAGATGACCTTGTCACTACTCTAGGGCTATATATGCACATAGGCTGTCTCAAAGCATGCATCAAAATTTTAAAATATATGTTCTGGCCTTAGCCGTTCCTCTATTGCAGAAAGACCTTGAGTGAATTATAGTCCATATCTCTAATACCTCACTTTGGTATTTTGTTTTTCCATTTGGAACACCTCATTCCAACAGATTGTTGATTTATGGTAGCATCGGATGTGTTGTAGCCTTGTAACTTTGTATATAGGCTAAGACACATGTATTCCATAATACCTGGAAATGGTTTTGGAAAATTCCACTTAGAGATGGTTTAATTAATCGTTTTTTAATGTTTTCCTAAGTCTAAACTTCGGGAAACTGATTAATTAAAGGGTATTAATTAAACCAAGTGTGAATCTTCTAGATAAAGTCATGGATCACCTCCAAGTTAATATTAGCCCTTGATTATGTTTTAATCTTGGCCGTTGAAGGGTCAACGGAAGAATATAAGGAGGGTGAGGGGCCTATGGAAAACACATTGAGCACATTAAGCATTTGGCATTTTCGAGCTTGTGAGAGAGAGACACAGCTTTTGATCAAGATCAAATCACTAGGGTTGGGTTTGCTAAGTGATTTGATTCAGTGATCAGTTCCAGAGAGGGGCAGAAGCAGTGAATGGTTAGGAGGACCAGGAGTACATTTTAGAGAGAGGCAGCACAATTTTCTGAAGGGGTGATGCAGTCCCTGAAGGGAATCACACAAAAGTGGTGCAGTGCCTTCCAGACTCAGTCCGAAGATAGCTAGAGGATGGGGTTTCTGAGCCAGCAGGGCCAAAACTCAGTCTCAGATCAACTTGATCAGTTGCAGAGGAGAGGTGACGCAGTTCCTCAGCTTGCCCATGCAGGTTTACACAGTTCTAGTGTAGGCATTCACGCAGAGGCAGTGAGGGGCTTCACCAGTGCTGTTTAGATCAGCCGGGGACTTGCAGAGTGAGGTATATCTCACAATTTCATCAGTTGTCTAGATTTCTCTGAAGGGTGAGCCAAATATTGTCACCCTAGTTGTACTCAAGATTCTGCTGCTTAATAATATAAAACCCTCAGATCTGCTGCATCGGTTTTTCCGAGTTGGGTTTTTTCGGGGACTTAGTCCAAAAATAATTGTGTCAAATGTGGATGTTTTTCATTGTATTTTGTTCAGTTTGTTTCAGAACTTAGATTTATTCCGCAGTATTATTTGTGTAGACTACTTCAGTAATTACTTCGATATTTCACTGTAATGAAATAATTATGAAAAATAATAGGAGAAGTAATTCAGAATTGTTGTGGTAGGAATCCAGATTTAGGATTTTTTACATGGTATTAGAGCTTATTTAGGCTAAAGTGTAGGAGAAACAGGGGTGAACCAGCAGATCAACGCTGAAGATACTGGGATCTGTGTAAGCAGCAACAGACCCTCCTAGGAATCACGCTGTCTAGGCCAGGAGGGCAATCCAGCGCAGAAAAGACTCCCTCTGAGAGAGTTGACAGAGGGGTAAGTTTTTTTAGTTGTAGAAGAGGCATCGTAGCAAACCAGCGTAGCTGAAGGACACAGTTACTGCACAACAGTAAGAGCTGGTGCATAAGCATCAGAAAATTTTTGAAAAACGCAGATTGGGGATTTCTTGACCTTAGAGAGTTTCCTACTCAAAGAAGCTCAATTTTTCTCGTGCAACAGTAGAAGCAGTGACTTACTCGACAAGGAGTGCGTAAGTCTAGCTGAGCAGAGGGTTATAGCAAGATATCGACAGTTGAAGAGATGGCCAGCAATGGATTGCGTGACCAAGATAGATTGGAGGGTGCCTCCAACTTTGTTATTTGGAAATCAAGGATTTATTTTCTGCTTGATGAGCATGATCTAAAGGCCCTCGTTGACAGCGTAGTTGCAGAACCTCTGGATGAAGAACATCTGAGAGCATTCAAGAAGAATATGGCAAGAGCCAAGCGTTTGATCCTAGATGGTGTGAAGGATCACATCGTACCTCACATAGCAGCAAATAACATTGTTAGAGAAATGTAGGCAGGGCTAGAAAAGCTATACCAAGGATCTTCCGAGCAGCAGAAGATGTATCTGGAGGAGAAGATGTGTATACGAGGATGAAGAAGGGAGAGCATTTTGACTCCTTGTTGTGTAACCAGCTCCAAAAAGAGAAGAAAAGAGATATCAATGCCTTAGAAATGAGCCACTTCGAGGGGGCAACCTCCAATACATTACATAAATGAACAATTCTTGGATGATACAATTTACAAAACCTCCTTTCTATATATAGGAGTCCATGTGGCCATAATGTAGTCCTAGTGGGCCACAATGTAATCCTAGCCGACCTAACAATAATAATTTAAGGGCACAATAATAACAAAATGGGGGTTACAAGGGTACAATAATAACAATAAGGGGGTTACACTAACAACAATAAAGGACTATACTAGTAATATAGGGACCTAACATGCCCCTCTCCTTCAAAAAAGTGTTGTCCTCAACGCTTGAGTAGCTCTGGGTGCTTCTGTATAAAATTCTCATCCTCCCATGTAGAATCTTCAGTGGGTAAGCTCTTCCACTTGTGAGATACTCGAAATTGATCGATTCCGTAGTTGTCGAGTTCTTGTTTCCGTGACCGCTTCAGGTTCCAATATGATTTTTCCTTCCTCATCAAGTTCTGGCAATATTGTTTGAACTGGAAGATTTTCACCTATAACCTTCTTTAAGCATGAAACATGGAAAACTGAATGTACTCACGAAGAAGCAGGAAGCTCCAATTTGTATGCCATAGTACCAATCTTTTGCAACACCTTGTAAGGACCATAGTACTTTGGCGATAATTTATTATCCTTCTTAGCTTGCTTGAGGGACATTTGTTTATATGGTTGTAGCCGTAAAATACCCAATCTCCTACATCAAAACTTCTCTCGCTGCGATGTTGATCTGCCTGTTGTTTCATTCGATTTTGTGCCAAATTCAGGTTATCCTTTAAGAGTTGGAGAACTTCTTGCCGATGCTCGATGTGATCTTCCACTACTTGAACCTTCGAATTTTCCCTTAAAGATGATGTGATTGATGGTGGATGATATCCATAAAGTGCCATAAATGGGGTCATTTTTGCTGCAGTATGGAAGGAAGTGTTATACCACCATTCAG
Source organism: Pinus albicaulis (assembly GCA_034641835.2). Classification (NCBI taxonomy): domain Eukaryota; kingdom Viridiplantae; phylum Streptophyta; class Pinopsida; order Pinales; family Pinaceae; genus Pinus; species Pinus albicaulis. The sequence continues at coordinate 1,063,902,373 of CM076572.1, forward strand.
CGAGAGGTAACCACTTGACCCATCGTGTTTGTTTATCAGATACAAAACAACGAAGATATCCTTCCAAACATTTATTTACTATCTCAGTTTGACCATCAGATTGAGGATGATAAGATGAGCTATGAGCTAATTGAGTACCCAAACAAGAAAATAACTCCGTCCAAAAATTTCCAGTAAAAATGGGATCTCTGTCGCTTACAATAACCCTTGGGCTTCCATGTAGCTTTTGAATTCTATCCATAAATGTAGTAGCAACTGTACTTGCTTTAAATGGATGAGATAATGCACAAAAGTGTGCATACTTGGTAAGTCTATCAACTACCACCATGATGACACTCTTTCCTTCAGACTTAGGTAAACCCGTGATAAAATCCATTGAAATCTCCTCCCAACGTTGACTTGGAATGGATAAAGGTTGTAGAAGTCCCGGGGTCTTAATTGTTTCCACTTTATTCTGCTGGCAAACCAAACATTCCGCCACAAACTTTTGAATATCGGATTTAAGGCCATCCCAAAAAAATTCTTTCTTCACCCTGTGGTAAGTTTTTAAAAATCCTGAGTGTCCTCCTAAAGGAGAAGTGTGCAATTCCAGAAGAATCTTTTGTTTTAGTTGGGAATTCTTACAAAGATATAAGCCATCTTTGTACCATAAGGAATCATTTTTCCAACTAAATGTATCAGATGTACTAGGATCTTGCTGCAACTTTTGAATGAGTGTCCATACATCTTTGTCCTTCTTCCATTCATCTCTTGCTTCGGTTATCCAATCTGGTTGGATAATAGAAATGGCGCAAAGCAATGCTTCCACTTCTTCATTCTTTCTTGAGAGTGCATTTGCAACAACATTAAGCTTTCTTTTTTTGTAGATTATTTCAAAGTCATAACCCAACATCTTTGTGACCCATTTTTGCTGCTCTTCTGAAGATAGTCTTTGTTCCAAATTTTTTTTAAGACTATCATGATCAATTTTTACCTTGAAGTGTCTTCCCATTAGGTAAGTTCGCCATTTCTTTAGTGCATGCAGTATTGCTAACATTTCCTTCTCATAAATAGGTTTCTGTAAATACTTTCCTTTGATTGGACGACCTTCAAAAGCAATGGGTCTTCCTTCTTGCATTAAAACAACACCAATTCCATTTCCTAAGGCATCACATTCCACAATAAAGGTTTTTGTGAAGTCTCGCGTAGCTAAGACCGGTGCTAGGCACATTGCCTCTTTAAGATGTTCAAAGGCTTTAGTTGCTTCAGGAGTCCATGAAAATGCATCTTTCTTCAATAATGTTGTTAGAGGTGCTGCTATTCTCCCATAATTCTTAACAAACTTGCGATAATACCCTGTTAACCCGAGAAATCTCGCAACTGCTTTATGGTTGTGGGGACTTTCCATTCCTTAATGGCTTTAATTTTGTTAGGGTCTACTTTAACACCCTCGTGAGATACAATATGACCCAGATATTCCACCTTTTGTACTCCAAAGAAACATTTGGATTTTTTTGCATATAATTGTTTCTCCTGCAATAGTTTGAGCACCCTATCAACATGTTCAACATGATCCTTCCAAGACCTGCTGTAGATTAGTATATCATCAAAAATACTAGCACAAATTTTCTAAGGAAGGGTTTGAAAATGGAATTCATCAACCCTTGAAATGTAGAAGGTGCATTGGTAAGGCCAAAAGGCATGACCAAAATTCATAATGACCCTCATGAGTTCGAAATGTTGTTTTTGGAATATCTTCAGTCTTCATTCTAATTTGATGATATCCTGAACGAAGATCCAACTTGGTAAATAAATTGCTCCATGTAATTCATCCAATAATTCATCAATCACAGGAATGGGAAATTTATCTTTAATGGTGAGCTTATTGAGCTCCCTATAATCCGGAGACATTCTCCATGATCCATCCTTCTTGTGTACCAATACTACAGGAGCAGAGAAAGAACTTTGACTAGGTTGAATTATACCCGCCTCTAACATTTCTAAACTTTGACTAGGTTGAAGTATACCCGCCTCTAACATTTCTGCAATCATACGTTCAATTTCGCTCTTTTGGAAGTAAGGATATCTATAAGGCCCGATGTTTGGAGGAATACTTCTTGGAATCAAATGAATAGCATGATCATGATCACGAATAGGTGGGAGTCCTTTGAGAGTTTCAAACACCTTGGAATGATTGTCCAAGACTTGTTGGAGATCTGCAGAAATAGATGATTTTGATGTCGGAACTTCTAGTGAGCATAATTGTGCAATTACGCCTCGTTGTTCTTTCTTTAGAAGCTTTGTCATGACATTAGAGCTTATTATCGTTCCTGGCTTCCCTTCAATACCCCGTAATTCGACTTCCTTTCCTTCTGAAAAAAATTTCAAGAAAAGTTCTTGAAAATTAAAAGCTACCGTCCCCAAAGATTGTAACCATTGTACTCCTATTACAACATCAACACCTCCCATAGGAATGGAAAGCATTGGACTATTCAATACATATTCCCCCATGGTTAGCTTGATATTATGGCATTTTCCAGAGCAATTTATAGTTCCTCCATTTGCAACCATCACTTGACATTTTGGTGCTGGGTATAGGAAACAATTCAATTCCTTGGCTACCTTACAATGAATAAAATTATGGGTACTACCTGAATCAATCAACACTATTACCATTTTCTTCTTGATATGTCCTTCTATCTTGAGAGTTTGAGGAGTGGTAATTCCTGCCAATGCATTACACGATATGGTCAGACTCATTTCTTCCTCTTCTAGGGTTGGTTCCTGTTGTATATCCTCTTCTTGTTCATTTTCTTCTTCCTCTTCACAATCTATGTAAAATAATTTCTTCTCAGCACACTTATGACCTTTAGTGTATTTGCTATCACAACCGTAGCAAAGCCCTTTTGCTCTTTTTTCTTCCAATTGTTGTGGTGTCAACCTTGTAGGTTGTGGAAATCTAGATGTAGCCACACTTCCTTCTTTATAGAATTGAGTAGTAGACTTCCTTGTTGCCATAATTTTACATTCAACTTTTCTTGCCAACCTGAATGCCTTCTCTAATGAATCAGGTTCCAGAACACGAACTTCATGTTGAATGCTATCCTTTAAACTGCCTAAGAAGAGATCAATCCTGTGGTCCTCTGAAATATCAGTTACCCTTATACTCAATTTTTGGAAGTCCTCAATGTGCTGCCCCACTAAACCCTTTTGTTTGAGATTTATCAATTGGGTAAAGAAGGTGTTGCTCTTTGTATCCTCATAATGTGCTATCATTTCCTCCGTAAAAATCGACCAAGTGACAATTTTTTTACGGGAGCAAAGCCATCGATACCATACAAATGTATTTTGTTCTAAATGTAATGTTGCAATGCGTACCTTTTGTGTGTTTTGCACGTTATGGAGATCAAAATATTGCTCCATCTGTAGTATCCATGTTACAGGATCCTTTCCATCAAACTTCCTCATATCCATTTTTGGAATATGGTGGTTCTTCCCGCCAACATTAGAGTTTATGAAATCACGATTAACATTTATTCTGTTCTCATCATGAGGTTCTTCTACTATCTTTTCACCATTAGGAAACATTTCTTGTATCAACTTTGTCAAACCTTCGATGTCTGTTTTGAGATCATTCTTCATGTTTTCCATGTTGTCTTTCATGTCCGCTTCCATGCCATCCATCTTAGCTTCCATGCCTTTCTTCAAACCGTCCATCTTCACTTCCACGCCTTTCTTCAAAACTTCCATTTCATTTTTTGTTCCTCTTTGTGAGAGTGAAATTTGTTGCACTTGCTCTTGTAATTTTGATAGATCATGTTGCAATTCTTCATCTTCATGAGTCATAGTAGAGCCTTCTGAAGGTTTAATGGGTGTTGAATTATTTTTACGGGGCATCTTTTAGAACCCAATACTGCTATATATTCTACAATATGCCCTTGGAATCAATTCAAATTGATTCTTCAAAGAAGACTCGTGCAATTTGGAAAGAAAAAAATATACACACCTTTTTCTTGCTTTTGAGGAACTCGATATTGAAATTGGATTATCTCTATGATTGCAGCACTTCAATATTTGAATTTCGGTATCAACGTAGCCCTCTGAATTATCTTTCGAATTCCACAGGTCTGACCTGATTTGGATTCTCCAAGACAAAGTTGTGTCCAATCTCCCACAATGACCTAATTCTGGACTGGTTCAGTAGAGCGAAATTGTACGACTTACCACGTGTCACTGTTTCGTCCTTTGTCTTTGAAATTGATATCCAAGAAACTACAGTTTGTGTAATTGCAACCACTTTTTACGGCACTCCAATCCGATTCCCAGAGAGAGAGTTATTGAACTTTTCCCACAATCACCTCTTTGAGATGAAATTCAGGAGCCTGAAAAAGCACTACCTTCCACAGATCATATCCCCCAAAATATTGCGAACCAAGCTCTGAAATTTTTTGACAAATTTCCTCAGGATTTCAGCTTCGCACCATATGAATTTCAGATTCTGAACCTTCGTAGAAAAAACGTTATAGTGCAAATTCCACAATGACCTGTTTAGGAGCCTGAAAAAAGACCTAACTTCCACAGATGATATCTCCGAAAATTTTGCGAACCAAGCTCTGAAATTTTTAGACAATCTTCCTCAGGATTTCGGCTTCGCACCCTAAAATTTCAGATTCTGAAACTTCGCAGAAAAAAAGTTATAGCGAAAATTCCACGATGACCTGTTTGGAGCAGCGAAACCCTAGAATCCAAAGCTCTGATACCAAATGTTGTGTAACCAGCTCCAAAAATAGAAGAAAAGAGATATCAACGCCTTAGAAATGAGCCACTTCGAGGGGGCAACCTCCAATACATTACATAAATGAACAATTTTTGGATGATACAATTTACAAAACCTCCTTTCTATATATAGGAGTCCATGGGGCCATAATGTAATCCTAGTGGGCCATAATGTAATCCTAGCCGACCTAACAATAATAATTTAAGGGCAAGATAATAACAAAATGGGGGTTACAAGGGTACAATAATAACAATAAGGGGCTTACACTAACAACAATAAGGGACTATACTAGTAATATAGGGACCTAACACTCCTTCCTGTCTAGAATTCAGGATAATCGAGACCAATTGTCAGCAATGGGATCAACACCCAAAGACTTAGAGCTAGTAAGGCTCACTCTGAACTCTGTTTCAGAAGACTATCAGGTCTTTGTCCAGAGTATTCTGGGTAGAGAAAAGCTTCCAGGATGGGAAGCGATGTGGGCAGCCTTGTAGCAAGAATAGTTGAGGAGAGATCTCCTCAAAATCCATATTGAGGATGGCAACAGTAGTTCGAAAGTTAAGGAGGAAGAAGATAACACTACCCTTGCATCAAAAGGGCAACAAAAACAAAAGAGGAAAGATCTGTCCAAGATCAAGTGCTTCAGGTGTGGGGAAATGGGACATTATGCCACACAATGTCCTCTTAAGAAAAATGATAAAGAGGAGAAGCAAGATCCTCAAGCAGGAGCTGCCAAGATTGAGGCAGAAGGAGATTGTGCTATGTTAGCTCATATTTTGAAAGGAGAGAAATGGACTGACTTGGAGTTGTAGATCCAGAATCTACAAGGGGCAGGATCCTTGAGTATTTTCAGACTCTTGGATCACATGTGAGCTACGATAGCCTAAAGACAGTAGTAGGATGGACAGTTGCGGTGGAAGGTGAGAAGACAATACAGTAGCTAGCAGTACTGGAGCCTGATTAGCGTAGAGAGGGAGTAGCAACATCAACAGTTGAGCAGCAATAGCGTAGTGCACACTGGTGCAGCGCAGTGCAGTGCTATGCTCACGCAGTGCAGAGCAACAAACAACGCAATATTTTCAGAGAGCTAGTGCAGAAGCTATCTGCAGTCAATCTTATTTTTCAGTTGCAAATTTACTTGTTCAATTTCAGATGTTTTTCTGTTGCAATTAGCAACAGGGTAGCGGCAGGAGTAGTTGAGTAGCAGTAGTAGATGAGCAACAACAACGCAGTGCACAAGTGGTGCAACGCAGTGCAGAGTAGTGCTCATGCAGTGCTCACACAGTGCAACAGTAGAGTTGTAGAATTCAGAGGGAGTTGCAAAACAGTGGCAGTTGGTAGCAGTATGCAGAAGCAACAACAGTACAGATGCAACATTTTTTGTGCAGTGTTGGTGAGTAGTATCAACAACACAACAGTAGATGTTCTAGAAGTTAGAACACCAGCACATTGAGTTGTCTTGCTAGAGCACTTTCCTTGCTAAGAGGGAGTGTTGATTTATGGTAGCATCGGATGTGCTCTAGCCTTGTAACTTTGTATATAAGCTAAGACACATGTATTCCATAATACCCAGGAATGGTTTTGGAAAATTCCACTTAGAGATGGTTTAATTAAATTAATTAATCGTTTTTTAATGTTCTCGTAAGTCTAAACTTAGGGAAACTGATCAATTAAAGGGTATTAATTAAATCAAGTGTGAATCTTCTAGATAAAGTCATGGATCTGTTGGAAATACTGAGAGGGGGGTGAATCAGTATTTCTTTTTAATTGTTATTATAACTAGTTAGATTCTACACAAAAATAGAGAAATGAATAATTTATTATAGAAGGAAGGATAATGATCCTTTAACAAATGAATGAGTACAATAATGTTTAAGGGCACCAACCCTTCAAACTTCCAGGCTCCAACCTGTTTCCAAGCACCAACTTGTTGCCAAGCACCAACTTGGACTTTAGTGAGGCTCCAACCTCTAGGGCTATAACCCTATCCTTTTCAAGGCTCCAACCTTGTGTTTAGAGGCACCAACCCCGAGGACACCAATCCTTCAGTCTTCTTTTGATAGAAAAAAAACGTGATGTACTTTTCTGAGTGTCTTCAAAAAGATTCTTCATTGTTCAACTTTTCAGATGTTTAATTAGCTCCAAAAATAACTTATGCTTGTCTTCACTGTACTTTGTACTTGTCTTCTTGTGCTTGACTTGTCCTTGACTTCACTTGAGCTTGAATTTAAATAGCTCCACCACTAGACTTCACTGTTGATAGGCTGCAATTATAATTTGAATCTGGAAGTGTAAACTAGGTAGAAGTCACAGTCCAATTACCATTCTCATAGGCATAGTCCGAGGTACTGAAATACTACAGGATCACTGAGTTAAGCCAAAAACCAGCCTTACTGTTATCTTAGTCACAGTTCCGAAATGTCATAGATCCACCACAGTTCGAAGTTTATTGCAGTAAGACTGCACCAATTGATGACCACAGAGACTGCGGTTCTGAAATGTTAATCACAGGTCCGAAATATTACAGATCCACCACAGTTTGAAGTTTATTGCAGGAAGACTGCACCAATTGATGACCACAGACACTGTGGTTCTGAAATGTTAATCACAGGTCCGAAATATTACAGATCCACCATAGTCTGAAGTTTATTGCAGCAAGACTGCACCAATTGATGACCACAGAGACTGTGGTTTTGAAATGATAATCACAGGTCCAAAATTTATTAGGGCTATACCAATACAAAGGCTGAGGTTATAGGTCCGCAGTTTTTAGTAGGGCTATTCCAATACAGAGATACAGGTCCGCAGATTAGTCATCCTGGTTTCACGTTCTCATAGTGATTGTATTTATGCCCATACAAATTGTAATATAACTCTTTTTCTTGACATTTATGCTCCCTTTTTTTCTAAGTTCACGAGTTGTAAACTGTAGATATTTCTTTGTGTTAGATAACCGAGCTAAGCTGAGTTGAATTGAAGATCCAAGATCCTATATATATGAATTTTACTTTGAAGTGAAGGGATGTGACCTATGGAAGTAGGCCGACATAAGAGACAAGGTGTAGGTCGGCTAGATGAATAAATATATATTGTTTAACTTAAAAAATCAATTTCTCACTAACCACCAGGAGTTTGGGGGCGTGTAAATACTCGTTGGAAAGAGGAAACAATCCTCTTTCAGATGGTATAAGGATCATTGTGAAAGAATGTCTCTAAGAAGATAAAAAAACATTTTTTATTGTGACTGTCCTTGAAATGTTTAATGCAGAAGATGATTAGGACAGCAGGGGTTTATCATAGGGGTCATCATGAAACTAGTGTGGTGATAGTGTAGCCTTCATTCGGAGAGCTCATCAACTATATTTCATCAATGACAATTATTGACCAACAATTTTCCCCTTTGTCACTTATGGAAATATTGCAACACTTTCTCCCCCTTTGACATCATGGCAAATGTGGTGCCCGCGTGCTTCCTCTATCAAATTGCTCCCCCTGTCATTTTGCTTCTTCTTTTGTTGATATGTTCTTTTAATGTGATGCCAGAGCAATGACCCCCATATTTTGGCGAAGATATTCAAATGCTTCTCGTGGAAGGTATTTTGTAAAGATATCTGCAATTTTCTCCTTTGTATTAACATATTCCAAGTTGATATTATGTTCAACAACTGGTTCACGAAGAAAATGGTATTTGATAGGAATATGTTTGGTCTTTGAGTGCATCACCAGATTCTTTGAAAGACTGATGGCGCTAGTGTTGTCACAAAAAATAGTGATTGGTTGCTTAGTTTCTATGTTGACATCCTTCAAAGCTTCCTTCATCCATAATATGTGTACAACAATTGGCAGCAACGATATATTCGGCTTAAGCTGTAGAAAGAGATATGGATGATTGCTTTTTGCTGAACCAAGATACAAGACAGTCTCCCATAAAGAATGCATTTCCACTGGTACTTTTTCGATCATCCACGCTTCTAGCCCAATCAACATCGGAGTAATCTGTTACAGTGAGAGTTGAGCTCTTAGGATACGAAAGACCGAAATTAGTAGTTCCTTTCAAATATCTAAGTATTCTCTTCACAGCAACTAGATGGGATTGTTTAGGACTTGACTAAAATCTTGCTACCATTCCCATTGCTTGCATAATATCTGGCCTTGTAGCAGTTAAGTATAGGAGAGCTCCAATTATCGACGTGTAAAGAGTTGCATCTATGAGAGGGGAATCATCATCTTTACTTAATTTAAAATCTGTGGTCATCGGTGTGCTCATGGGTGCACAGTCTTCCATCCCATATCTTTTGAGCATGTCTTTAATATATTTTGCTTGAGATATAAACATGCTTGCAGTGGTTTGAGGTATTTGTAGCCCAAGAAAGTAAGACAACTCACCAAACATTGACATTTCGAATATTTTGGACATATTTAGAGCAAATTCATGGCTCATCTCATCATCATTGCTAGCAAAGATTAGATCATCAACATATACAAGAGTGATCAGAAGTTTTTCCTTGTCCATTTTCATGTATAGATTGCTACCTGCTACTCCCTTTTGAAACCTTCTTGTTGCAGATAGTGATCCAACTTTGCATACCATGCTCTAGGGGCTTGTTTTAATCCATACAAGGCCTTTTTCAGCTTGCATACAAAGTCTTTTCCTTCGGAAAGATCAAATCCTTTTGGTTGCTCCATGTAAACTTCTTCCTTGAGATCTCCATTCAGAAATGCTGATTTTACATCCATTTGATAAACCTTGAATCCTTTTGAGCAAGTAAATGCCAAAAACATTCTTATGGCTTCCAATCGAGCTACTAGTGCAAAGGTTTCTTTGAAGTCAATTCCTTCAATTTGCGAGTATCCTTTGCAAACAAGTCTGGCTTTATTTCTGATGATTTGTCCATCCTCATTCATCTTGTTTTTGAATACCCATTTTGTTCCAATTATATTTTTATCTTGTGGGTGAGGTACTAGCTCCCAAGTCTCATTCTTTTCGATTTGAGACATTTCTTCTTCCATTGCCTTTATCCAATGAGGATCTTTACTTCCTTGAGAAAAAATTTCAGGTTCTATTAATGATAAGAGAGCAACATCATCTTTTCTTGGAGTGTTTGTCATCCTTCTTCAAGTTTGGATTCCTTCATCTATATTCCCAATAATCCGTTCTTCTGGATGATGTTTTTGAAGGAATTTGATCTTAGAAGGAGTTTGTGAAGGTTCACTTTGTGGCTCTTCATCTTTTTCAGGTTCTTCTTCACTTTCTTCAAGGAAGGATTCAACTTCATGATCCTCAATTTTCTTTTCTATAATTCCTTCATCAATCTTCACATCAATGCTTTCCACGATTTCCCGTAGACAATTGTTGTAACATTTGTAAGCTTTGCTCCTTGTGAAATATCCAAGGAATATTCCTTCGTCAACCCGAGAATAAAATTTTCCTGGTGAATCATCATTGGTTTTTATGAAACATTTGCTTCCAAAAATCCTAAGATACTTTACTGAAGCAGGTCTTCCTTTCCATAATTCATAAGGAATCTTTTCATTATTTGGTCTTAGTTGGGTTCGATTTAAGGTATAAATTGCCGTCCCAACTACTTCTCTCCAAAACTTTGGTTGCAAATCAACTGCTAGTAGCATTGTCCTTGCCATTTATTGAACGGTTCGGTTTCTTCTTTCAACTACTCCATTTTGCTTGGGAGTCCTAGAAGCGGAGAGTTCTCTTTCGATTCCATGTTCTTTACAAAATTCATCAAATTCTTTTGAGGTGAATTCTCCTCCTCTATCCGTTCTAAGACATTTATCTTAGAATCTTTCTCATTTTCAATGAGAGCTTTAAGATTCTTAAAACATTCAAATGCTTCGGATTTATATTTTATAAAATATACCCACATCATTCTAGTATAGTCATCAACAAATAAAGCAAAATACCTTTCACCTTGAATAGCTGGAGTTCTAGTTGGCCCACATAGATCTGCATGAATGATCTCTAGAGGTTTTGATGTATGCCCCAATCGCTTGTGCCATAACCAACTTTCATCTGTTTGACTGAAGTAACATTTATCTCCTTGGATTTTTCTTAGAATGTAAACGTTATCTGGTGTTCTTAGTCCTTTTGCCACAAGTTCTCCTGAGGATGAGTCTCTTATTTCACAACTTTTAGTACGAAAGACAACATTATGTCCCTGGTCACAAATTTGGCTAACATTTAAGAGATTGTGTTTGAGCCCCTCAACTAGCAAGGTATTTTCAGCCTTTCCTTGTCCATTAATGAGAGTAGCTGTTCCTTTTCTAGTGATCTTAGCAGATCCACTTCCAAAAGATACATTTTCGTTCTTTTTGTTTAAAGAGAAACTTATTTTGGTCACTTTTCATATGTCTTGAGCATCCACTATCCACGAACCAATGATTCTCATCACTATGAGCACATAGAGCTAGGCCACATTTATCTGTATTGAGATTCACCTTTTTAGCTTCCTCCATTTTGAGTGGGCAATTTTGCTCATTATGACCATGATTATTGCATGATGAACAAGTTGGATCAAACTTAGCCAAAGGATCAAAAGAATTGTAAGTCTTGATTTGTCCTTGCTCTTTAGGATCACGTAGTTTGCTTGTTTGATCCTTCAATCTTGGTGCTTCATTTTTATGAGCCTTGCAATGCTTAGCTTGATGACCAAAGTTTTTACAATAGGAACAATACCCAAGAAAGATAGTTTGGTTCCTATTGTAAGAGCCATAACTTGAATTAACATTCTTCCTTGGAGTTGTTCTTCCTTCATTTCTTGTGTTAGAGATGGGCCTTTGTTCTTGGCGAGATATCTTTTCCTCTTTTGGATGGCAAGAAAGTACGCTGGCATAACTCCTTGTATTATCCTTAGTACTTGATGATTATCCTTTGAAACCAATCCCAGATTTGTCATATTGAGGTTTTTGACTATTAAGGAAGTTATCAAGTGTTTGAGAGCTTTGCCAGCTCCTTTTGACATGCTCCAATTCCTTCCTTAGAGATACTATTTCAGCTTCACGTTTTTCACAAATATCTTCCTTTTCTTTTAGCTTATTGTTCAAGAAGTCTTCCCTTCTTTTTGCTTCCTCTTTTTCTATTTTGATAGAAACGATCTTCTTTCATAAATTCTCATTCTCTTCAATGGCACTTATCAGTAATTCATCCATATTTCCTTCGCCTTCTAGTTCTGAATCATCATCATTTGTGAATGCCATGAATAACACTTCTTTGCTTCCAACATAGTCATTTTCTTCATCTGATGAATCATCTCCTCTATAGTGATGAGGGATATTTCTAGATGATTTCTTCTTGATGACTACAAATTCATCTTCATCGAACTCATCTTGTTTGGAGAAGAAGTTTTTCTTACTAAACTCTTTCTTTTTGTATGCCATCCTTTTAGAATCCTTTTCATCATCACTATCATGTTTACGAGGACATATTGCAGCATAATGACTTATTCTTCCACATTTGAAACAAATAAGAGGGTACTTACCTTTTAGCTTAGATCCCTTCTTTAGTCTTCGTACAAATTGAGCTAATTCGGTTTCAGTATTAGAGTCATCACTGTTGTTATTCCATCATTTTCCTCTTTTTGTTGATTTTGAGGCTTTGAATGCTGCTTCTTTGGAATTTGGAATTCCTTTTCTCATTTCATAAGCAATGAGGATACCATGAAGTTCATCCATCTTGAGTGTATCTAGATCAATGTTTTGAAAATCACGATTGGGATTAAATCGGCGAGGGGAAAAAATCGTAGAAATCGGGAAAAAATTGGTAAAAATCGGGAAAAAATCGGCACATACAAAAATGTTCATTTTTTTAATATCTAAAGCTTCCATAGCATAAAATAAATGCATTGACACATAAATATGAAAAAAAAACTAATATATAAGATGTGTAATATCATGTCTAGTGCTACATCACACATAAAACTGAATCATGTCCTGAATACTAAGTCTTGAGTCTCAAGAGTCAACTCAGCCTCAAAATATCAACAAAAAATATAATAATGTATCTCATATCATGAGTCATAATGTCATATACAAAGGAATGTCAATGCACCATATAACCTATGGTCCTATACTACTGATTTCCTCTGCCCCTCTTGCGAGAAAATGTAACAACTTTCCCTCTAGATGAAGAAGTTGGTGGGGCTGGAAATGGACTCTGTTGTGCTCTAGAAGTAGAACCTGAAGCACCAGAACAAGAACCTGAAGCACCAGGAGCTAAAGGAGGCAGACCACGTCCTCTACCGGTAGCAAGGGTAGGTGGTGTCACCTCCTCCTCCTGCTCCTGCTCCTCCTCCTCGTCCTCCTCCCCCTCCACTACCTCCTGCTCTATCTAATCAGGGGCTGACTCCATGACAAGCCTCTCAGCCTCAACCCTCCATTCAGCAGTGGTGTCAATCGCATCTAAAGAGATGGCCTCCATATCAGGTGTCCTCTCAAGTTGTCTCACCCACAATCTAAGATTGTAGTAGACGTAAACCATGTCATTGAGGCGCTGGGACTTCAACTTGTAAACTATATTATAAACAATAAATTAATAATTATAAAAAAAATTATTTAATGAATTCAAAAAATCAGTTGGAATATTTTAAGTTTTTAACCTGTTGCGCCTTTTGGTGTATATTTTTTCAAATACACTCCAATTGCGCTCGCATCCTGAAGAGCTACATGTTTGGCTCAGTATTCTAATGGCAAGATTTTGGAGTTTTGGTAATCTGCCACCGTAACTCCTCCACCATGCATCTACAAGTTACAAGTTACAACAAATAAGATAAACTCATAAAGTTACAAACATAAGAAAATTTTTAAAATAATGAAAATCTTACCTGGCATTTTAGTAGTCCTATCCTGGACAGCCATGTCAAAGCTCAAGGTGCCACCTGCCATTTTGTATACCTCGATTTCTTTGGATATCTCTGCACGTTCTGATGGAGATGGCACCATCTTCTAAACACAAGTGAAAAAGCCATCCATGACCTCAGCATCAAATAGGAAACTACATGAGTAAGCAAATTCGGGGTTCAGGAAGACCCCTGCAGCATGAATGGGACGATGGAGTGTGTTGTTCCATCGGTCATCAATCACTTCCCATAAAAGAAGTTGTTTCTGAAACCCCTCATCACCCTTATCATCATAGTAGCTGTGAACGACTTCTTTGGCCCTGTCCATGGCCTCATACAAGTAGTCCATTGCGGGCTTCTCTCCATCAACCAATCTAAGAACCTTTACCAAAGGTTTAGTAACGCTGCACACCTCTTGCACTCCCGCCCAGAAGCTTTCCTGATTTGAAACCAACCTGTAGATGGCCTCTCCCTCTGGTTTGCGGCTGATAGTCAAAGCACGCCACTCCTCTGAAAGAAACATTCTCTTCAAATCCCACATAGAATTCAAGAGGGATTGAAGAGATATGAAACTAGTGACAAATCGTGTAATAGCAGGGCACACCAACTCCTTATTGGTGAATGTCCTCATCAAATGAAGCACAGATGCATGATTATATATAAATTTTGTAATGCTCTTTGATGACTCTACAATATCTTTAACAAAATCAATCTTTCCTATGTCTTCCAACATCAAATCAAGGCAATGTGCAGTACAAGGTGTCCAAAATATTGTCTGATGCCTCTCCATAAGCATCTTGCCAGTAGAAACATAGTTTGCAGCGTTGTCCGTTATGATTTGGACAACATTTTTGGGACCCACCTCTAGGATGAACACATCCAATAAATCACATAATAATCGTGCATCTTTGACATGTGCAGATGCATCAACAGATTTCATAAACATTGTCCCCTTTGGACAACTGACCAAGAAGTTAAGAAGGGTCCTATCCCTTTGATTAGTCCAACCATCTAACATCACAGTGCATCCTGTGACTTCCCATGATGCCCTAACTCCTCCAATCTCTTGGTGCAGTCAACTTTCTCATTTTGAACAATGCGCCCTCTAAAGTCATCATATGAAGGGGCTTTGTATCCTGGGCCAACAACAGCAATAGCATCAATTGTAGCTTGATAAAATGGATTATGCCTGACAACAGTGAAAGGAATATCACTCCAAAGAAACAGTTTGCCCGATAACTTGTCAACTTCTTCATTCTCCCTTTTTTTAATAAGTGAGGAGATGGATGGCTGTGCACTGGGAGTGGTTCTACGAACAAAATATGAGGAGGCACCTACGGGGTTGGCTGCAGAGGATGCTGATGCTGAAGAACCACTACCACTCTCACAGTTAACTCTAAACCCTGATATATGACTCTTAAGAGTTGCCTTGCTGAGTTTAGTTGTTTCTATTTCTTCCAATGATTTGCTGGCTCTTCTGATTATTTCTGGATTAGTATTTGTGCAAGGGCCTACTTCATGTCCAAGAATTTGTGCCAGGTGGTATTTCAACCTGTATATCCCCCCTGTCATGTGTTGACCGCATAACTTGCAGCTCAAGTTTGATCGGTCAAACCCCTGATCAAGTTCACCAAATTCCCATAAAGGATCCAATTTCCTTGGCATGTTTGTAAATTTCTTGAACTCTTGACTCTTGAGTTTTACTGTAAGATGAACTTTGAACTTTGAAATTTGAACCTAGGGCACAAGAAAAATTGCAAGTTAAAAAATAAAATAAAAAAATTACAATTTTACATACAACATTTTGATTTTTTCACAAAAAAAGAAAACCCTCAACTCAATGCAAAAATAATGGGAAAAAATACATGTTGAAACTCAAGCAAAAATAATGGAAACAAACTAGGAGCACAAGAAAAAATATAAAAAATAAATTTAACAACCAATTTTTTGCATTTTTGACCAAAATAAACCCTCTCCTCTCAATAAAACCCCCAAAAAAAAAAAACACAACCAAATGCAATAAAAAATGATGAAAAATACATGGGTGATAGAAACCCATGGAAGAACAAGAAAAAAACAAAAAAAAGGGTCAAATTTGATGCCCATACCTGGAAAAAATGTTTTGCCGAAGAAACTTGGTCCAAATTCGAATTTTGTTGGCTTGGCTTGCTAAAATCCTTCACTTTTGTTCACTCTTGCCCTTGTAGATCACCTATCCTCCTCCTTAGCTCACCTTCAGTGCTTAGCTCTCCTTAGCAAACTTCTCAATGCAGAAATGAGAAAAAAAAATCAAAATTGCTACTTAAAACCCACTATTTTGGGAGGCCACAATTTTTACCGTACGACGACGATTTTTTCAACTTGAAAAAATCGCCCAAAAAATCGCCGATAATATCGTTTTGTTCAAAAAATCGCATCGCAATGTTTTCAATTTATCGCGATTTAATCGCAATTTTCAAAACCATGATCTAGATCCTTCATTTCTTCTATGGCACTTACTTTGGAGTCAAATCTGTCAGGAAGAGACCTTAGGATTTTTTGAACAATAGTGCTTTCTTCAATATTTTCTCCTAGCCCTTTAAGAAAGTTAACTACTTCAGCTACTCGAAGGAAGTATGATGCAATATCTTCTTCATCATCTATTTTCATACTCTCGAATTGTCTTCTATAGGTTTGAAGCTTTGCCTTCTTAACTTTGGAGTCCCCATCATATAGGGCAATCAACTTATCCCATACTTCTTTGGCTGAGTCACAATTCATGACTTTTGTGAATTCAGAATCAGAGATTCCACTAGAGATGGAATTTAGAGCTTTGGCATTAGAAATGTAGGCTTTTCTTTCTTCTGGATCAGTTGGAAGAGTGGAGGGAGCTTTGTAGCCATTCAAAACAGAATGCCACACTTCAGGACCAAGGGACATTAAACAGGAGGACATCCTCTTCTTCCAAAAACCAAAGTTTGTTCCATCAAACATAGGCAGCTTCCCTATCGCTTCTATGTTCTTCATAGTGTCTAAGAATCCTTCTTGTAGCTGTTAGGATGATAATGAAGAAGCTGACTCTGATACCAATTGTTGGAAATACTGAGAGGGGGGTGAATCAATATTTCTTTTCAATTGTTATTATAACCAGTTAGATTCTACACAAAAATAGAGAAATGAATAATTTATTATAGAAGGAAGGATAATGATCCTTTTACAAATGAATGAGTACAATAATGTTTAAGGGCAGCAACCCTTCAACCTTCAATGCTTCAACCTGTTGCCAAGCACCAACTTGGACTTTAGTGAGGCTCCAACCTCTAGGGCTATGACCCTATCCTTTTCAAGGCTCCAACCTTGTGTTAGAGGCACCAACCCCTAGGACACCAATCCTTCAGTCTTCTTTTGATAGAAAAAAATGTGATGTACTTATTTGAGTATCTTCAAAAAGATTCTTCACTGTCCAACTCTTCAGATGTTTAATCAACTCCAAAAATAACTTGTGCTTGTCTTCACTGTACTTTGTACCTGTCTTCTTGTGCTTGACTTGTCCTTGACTTCACTTGAGCTTCACTTGTCCTTGACTTCACTTGAGCTTGACTTTAAATAGCTCGACCACTAGACTTCACTGTTGATAGGCTGCAATTATAATTTGAATCTGGAAGTGTAAACTAGGTAGAAGTCATAGTCCGATTAGCATTCTCGTAGGCACAGTTCGAGGTACAGAAATACTACAGGATCACTGAGTTGAGCCAAAAACCAGCCTTACTGTTATCTTAGTCACAGTTCTGAAATGTCACAGATCCACCGTAGTCCGAAGTTTATTGCAGTAAGATTGCACCAATTGATGACCACAGAGATTGCGGTTCTGAAATGTTAATCACAGGTCCGAAATATTACAGATCCACCATAGAAACAATTAAAACAACATATAAATGATAAGATAAACAAAGTTTTGAGGATGCTGAAGGAGCTAAACAAGGGATAGGTCAAACAATGGTAAAATATGCACAAAATGATAGATTTTGTGTGTTAACCATTAATAGATGCAATTTCTACCCAAAGGACTATAACATATAGGTGCAAAATTGCTATAAATGCAGTTTGAACCAAACCCTAACCTTAGTTTCCCATCAATTAGTAAAAAAAGAAATTTTAAGGTTGATTAATACATCAAGGCTAGTGCCTCTATTCAATTGAGAAATGGAGTCAATTAGGGTGAGGTCACGATTGAAGGACCTTGGATAGAGAGTGTGGAAGACAATTCACTTCACTTTGGAAACACTGGTAAGTTTCTTGTATAGGAGATTTAAAATCAAAGAATGCAAGAAAACTAGTTCCTTTGATCGATACTTGATGACAAATTTTGCATAAATACATAGAAACAATGGCTCACAAAAGATATTCCAATTTCTAATAAGGCATATGACAAACCCTAATTTCAGAAATTTCATGCAATATGGAAGAAAATAACATTAAGCTTACACCATTCAAGCAAGCATCACTTCATCAATCTAAAGAAAGCCTCTCCATGCAAAACATATCCTCCCCAAGACAATTTGCAGTCTACTTAGCCATTGCGTCCAAGGAAAAGAGAAGTTCACTAGTGCGCACTCCAAGAGAGAAATGATGAGTGTGTGACAGTGATCCAAAGGAATTTGACTCCCCTATATTTATTGTGGATTTTTGTAGCATCAGATGTACTCTAACCTCGAGATTTTGCTTCCAAGTCCCAGAAATCGTTTGGGAAAATTCCACTCGGAGATGATTTAATTAAAATAATTAATCATTTTTAATGTATTCCCAAGCCTAAACTTAGGAAATGTGATTAATTAAAGGGTATTAATTAAATCGGGTGCGAATCTTCTAGATAAAGGCGTTCATCGAGTCCAAGTTAATTTGAGCCATTGATTAAGATCTAATCTTGGCTGTTGATATTTCAACAAGAGATTAAAAGGAGTTGGATGCGCACTTGGAGAACACACTTGAGATTTGCAGAGATCGATTTTGCTGGGAGATCAAATTCTCGGAGAGGTAGCACTGATTTGCTAGAGAGAGATTGAGTGAGATCGTTGCAGTGAGGGGCAAATATAGTAGACCAGAGGAAGTTTTCTAGATCCAGGGAGTGCAAGGCAGAGAAGACATTGAGAGCCACAGAGAGGCAGCACAGAGCTTCAGAGGGAGTCCACTATTTTGCTGGGAGATAGTCGGGATCTAGTGCCAGAAGTCGCGGTGGGAGTTTGGAAGGCTAGACAGTCAAGTTTCCAGTCAGCAAAAGATCAAAAGGAGGAGGTGATGCAGTTGCTAGAGCTGTGACATAGGGACAATGTAGGTTGACGTAGTCACTACGTAGAGACAACGCAGAGCAACTTCTCTCCAGTCCAGATCAGTGCCGGATTGCCCATGACAATGTGAGATTTTCTCACTAACTCTTCCGTTACTATTTCTCTGTATCGGATAGCCAATTTGGGCAACCAATGGTTTGTACTCAGATTACTATTGCATAATATTAAAACCCTCAAGTGCTGCATCGGTTTTCCCAAGTTGGGTTTTTCCGGGGACGATCGTCCAAAAATAACGGTGTACTTGTGTGTGTGTTTTCTATCTTTCCTGTGTTGTATTTTCCGCAGTATTTTATATTGTGTAGGCTACAACGTATTTGATTTCGATATTTATTGTAGTATACAATAAATAATTTGTTCAAGAAATTAACAAATAGGAGAAATCTAATCATTTGCTGTAGTAGGATTTCATTAGTGAAATTTTCACATGGTTTCAGAGCATAGATAGAAGTCGGAGAGCTTAGCAGAAGGAAAGAGGGTGGTTTGAGGCACTGCGTAGGCAACAACTCGAATCCCCAGAAGGCTGCGCAGTCCAGAGGCCAACAAGGTAGTTTTTTGAGGAAATTTGTGTCTCTGAGTGAGTCGACAGAGCACAAGTTTTCCAGATCAAGATTTGCTAGAGGCAGAGGGAGCAACAACAAAAAATTCCACGCAAAGCAGATCTTCAGTTGGGACGCAGTCATTTTGTAGCAGTAACTGGCAGAATAGCGTTAGGAGGAAAGAAGAGCACACAAAGGGAATTCTTGTTGATTTTTGTAGCATCAGAAAGTGTTCTAAGTCTTAAATTTGGTGAGGAGTCTTAGACACCAGTATTCCATAGAACCCAGAAACCGTTTGTGGAAATTCCACTCGGTTCATATTTTATTAAAATAATTAATTATTTTAATGGGGACCCTAAGTCTAAACTTAGGGAAATTAAATAATTAATGAGTATTAATAAAACAAAGTGTGAATCTTCTAGAGAACGAAGATCAAGTGAAGTTTTAATCTTAGCCATTGATTAGACTTGTAATAAGGGCTGTTGATTCATCAATGAGAAGATTGTAAAAGAAGGCTTGAGGGTCATTTGGAAAGAAGGCCGTGCAAACATTCAACAACCCGAGAGAAGTCGATTATGAAGGAAGTGAATTCGATTTCAGAGGGAGATTTGTAGGGTAGAGGAAGCAAAGGTCATTAGCAGTTTCAGGGTTTAAGGAAAGGACGCAGAAGGGCAGAGAGGCAATACCCAGGAGCAACACAGAGGCCTCACACAGTCTTACGCTGGCTCTGCGCAGAGAGGTACGCAGGAGTGACACAGATTGACGTAGAGTGGGCCAGTGAGTCCCTCAAGTATCAAAAACTCTCCAGAGGTCTGGAGAAAATTTATCTCAGGTGTATCTCAAGAAGTTTCTCAGTTATTTCTGCCAGTCTTTTCTTATAAAGAATTCCTGCTGAAGATCAATATATAAACCCTCATCTGCTGCACCAGTTTTCCCACATTGGGTTTTTTCGGGGACAATTCTACAAAAATAATTATGTCATTGAGATTGGTTCTTATGCTTGCATTTTAATGTTCTTTTCTCTATTGTACTTGAGTGATAACTGCAGTAGTGTTTATTTCGAAATTTGCTGTAAGGGTTTTGTAAATAACTTATTGTGGAAATTAGTAGGAGAAATAAATCTATAACTGCCGTAAAAATTCAGAATTGAATTTTTCACATGGTTTTAGAGCCGAGTTGAGTAACAGGATTGGAGACTCTGCATTGGAACGAAGTTTAGAAGCTGCTGCAATAGTAACTTGAAAGGGTTCACACAACTCTCCAGAGAAAAGGGAAAGCGTGGAAGAACAGAGGGATCACGACATCTCTGTATTGGCCTCCAGACTGGAAGAAGGATTTGCTTGCGTATCAAGCTTTGCTTCTCCTGAAGTCTGGTATATTGATAGTGGAGCTTCTACACATATGATGGGAGTACGAGAATGCTTCTCAAGATATGAGGAAGAGCAAATGAATTTTCAGATCACCATGGGAAATAAGGCGAAGTGTACCCCTGTTGGGAGAGGTACCATAGTGTTTCAAACTAAAGCTGGAAATAAGCTTCGAGCCACCAATGTGCTACATGTGCTTGGTTTGGGGATGAACTTACTCTCAGTGTCTTAGCTACAAAACAAGGGCTATGATGTCTACATCATTGGCAAAATAGTATATGTCAAACACCCTAGTTGGAAGAAGAAGGCACAAATTGGAGTCGGGAGCAATAAACTGTATAAGTTGCAGCTCGAATCTCCAATGGCACTGATAGGCAACTGTGAAGAGAAGGATTTGAATGAGCTATGGAACAGGAGAATGGGGCACTTACACCATGGGGCTTTGAGAATTCTCAAGAAGACCGTAACAGGAGTTCCAAACTTGAGCACCAAACAAGATGACGTTTGCAGAGGGTGCATACTAGGGAAGTACTCTAAGGTGGCCTACCCCAAAAGTAGTATTAGGGCTAAGAGTGTGTTAGGATTGATACACTCAGACATCTGCGGACCAATGTCCATTGGAGCTCTTAGTGGTGCTGAGTATTTCGTCACCTTCATTGACGACCATTCCAGGAAAACTTGGATCTACTTTCTGAAGATCAAGGATGAAGTCTTTGACCGATTCAAGGAGTTTAAAGCTCTGGTTGAGAATCTGACAAGAAAGAGGATAAAGATACTGCGATCAGATAATGGTGGAGAATACATTGATAAAGACTTAATAGAATTCTGCGCGAGGGAAGGCATCAAAAGAGAATGGACTACTTCATATAATCCGAAGTAGAATGGAGTTGCAGAAATGAAGAATAGAACTATTGTGGAGGCTACAAGAGGAATGTTGTATGATCAAGACATGCCCAAATTTCTGTGGGCTAAAGCTTGTAACGTAGCTGTATATGTTCAAAATAGGGTTCCTCATAATGCATTGGGTAAGATCTCTCTCGAAAGTGTCTTCACCGGCAGGAAGCCAGAGGTAAGCCACTTTAGGATCTTTGGTAGTGCGGCATACTGCCATGTACACGAAGAGAAGAGGAAGAAATTGGATAGGACTATTGAAATTGGGTATTTGGTGGGATACAGTGAAAATGGTAAGGCTTACATAATCTACATTCTTGGCAGCAAGAAGGTTCTAGTGTGGCGGGATGTAAAGTTCATGGAGGAAAGAGCTTTCAGAAAATCCCGAGAGATGCCTTCAACAACGCAGTCTGAAGATGACCCACTAGTCCAACCACTAAGACCAGCTGAGGTTAGCCCGAGTGCTTGTCCAAGGAAGAAGTATCCAAGGGATTCATCTCCAGAAGATTTGTTGGAGGGGGAGCAAGTAGAGCCACCCACTACCAGTTGTAGGACGAGCAGGGAATTACGACAAATTTTGAAGGATGCAGAGGAGTTTGTCGAAACCCCCAAAAATGAGAAGAGGCAACGCATACACCTGGACAGATACCAAGCCTTGTTAGCCCAAGTTGGGGAACCCTCTAGTTTTCAGGAGGCAGCTCAACATCAAGTGTGGGTAGATGCAATGGTGGATGAGTACAACTCCATCATGACAAATGATGTTTGGGAAGTGGTTCCTAGGCCTCAGGACAAATAAGTTGTGGGTTTGAGATGGATCTACAAGATCAAATATGCTATAGATGGTAGCGTAGAAAATTTTAAAGCCAGGTTTGTGGCAAAGGGGTATGCTCAGAAGGAAGGGATAGACTATGAAGAGACCTTCGCCCCTGTAGCCAGATATACTTCTATGAGATCCGTGATATCCCTTGCTGCAGAGATGGGTTGGGAGATTCACCAGATGGACGTCAAGGCGACATTCTTGAATGGGGTGATATTAGAAGAAGTATATATCGAACAACTAGAGGGATTTGAGATGCGTGAGCAGAAGACTCATGTATGTAGGCTTAAGAAAGCCTTGTAAGGACTTAAGAAAGCCCTTAGAGCTTGGTATGGTCGAATTGATAGCTGCTTGAAATAGATGGGATTCGTCAAGAGTGATGCAGATCCCAATCTCTAGTATCTGAGAGTAAGGGATGAGCCTCTAATACTGGTGTTGTACGTAGATGATCTATTCCTGACAGGATCATCTAGGCTCATCAAGGACTGCAAGGAGAATTTAGTTGCAGAGTTCGACATGAAGGATCTGGGGCTGATGCATTATTTTATGGGGTTGGAAGTTCGACAGCAGAAGGGTGAAATCTTCCTTGGTCAAGGGAGGTATGCTACAAAAATCTTGAAGAGGTCCAAGATGGAAGACTATAGACCCATGGCTACACCAATGATCACCAACTGGAAGAAGATTGATACTTCTGAAGATGATGAGGTTGATCCTACCTTGTATAGGCAGCTCATAGGGTCCTTGATGTATCTGGTCAACACTAGGCCAAACATATGTTATGTTGTCAACACCCTCAGTCAGTTCATGGTGGAACCAAGGAGGGCACATTGGGCAGCAGCCAAGCATGTTCTCAGATATCTGCAGGGAACAATCGAGCTTGGATTGAGACACACCCGAGGCAATGAAATCAGATTGAGTGGGTTCATTGACGCAGATTGGGCTGGCAGCCTAGTAGATCGAAAAAGTACCAGTGGGTACTGCTTCAATGTTGGATTAGGGATGACTTCCTGGTGCAGCAGGAAACATAAATTTGTGGCTTTGTGCTCAACTGAGGCGGAATATATGGCAGCAAGCATTGCTTCGTGTGAGCCCATATGACTTAGGACGCTGCTTGTGAATCTACTCAAGGAAAAGATGGAAGCGACCAACATTCTATTGGATAATCAGAGTTGCATCAAGCTCTCTGAAAATCTTGTGTTTCATGATCGGTCGAAGCACACTGATATCAGGTGTCATTTCATTAGACACTGTGTCCAGCGGGGAGTTGTACAGTTGTAGTACACTCCGACAAGAGAACATGTGGCAGACATCCTCACCAAAGCTCTGGGAACGACAAAGATTTGTCTACTTCAGAGAGAAGATGGGGATGATCAAGAATCCATTTCAGTAGCAGAAATGGACATATGCAAAATTAAGAGGGAGCTACAGTACATATGAGGCAGTGACAATGGCAGTGTCATGGGCAACAGTACAGAAGGTAGCATGGCAGCAGATGAGGGGCAACAACAACCAAGCATCAACAGCGCAGAGGATGCTTCAGGGTCAGAGCATTATGCAGCAGGAAAATTGCTAGAACACTTTCCTCGCTAAGACGGAGTGTTGATTTTTGTAGCATCGGAAAGTGTTCTAAGTCTCAAATTTGGTGAGGAGGCTTAGACACCAGTATTCCAAAGAACCCATAAACCATTTGTGGAAATTACACTCGGTTCATGTTTTATTAAAATAATTAATTATTTTAATGGGGACCCTAAGTCTAAACTTAAGGAAATTAAATAATTAATGGGTATTAATAAAACAAAGTGTGAATCTTCTAGAGAACAAAGATCAAGTCAAGTTTTAATCTTAGCCATTGATTAGACTTCAAATCTAGGTTGTTTATTCACCAACGAGAAGATTATAAAAGAAGGCTTGAGGGTCATTTGGAAAGAAGGCCAGGCAAACATTCAACAACTCGAGGGAAGTCGATTCTGAAGAAAGAGAATTTGATTTCAGAGGGAGATTTGCAGGGTGGAGGAAGCAGAGGGCATCAACAGTGTGAGGGTTCAAGGAAAGATGGACGTAGAAGCGCAAAGAAGCAACACTTAGGAGCAACGCAGAGGCTTCATGCAGTAGTGACGCAGTCTTACGCTGGCTTTGCGCAGATAGGTACGCAGGAGTGACACAGAGTGATGCAGGGTGGGCAATGAGTCCCTCAAGTGTCGGAAACTCTCCGGAGGTCTGGAGAAAATTTATCTCAGGTGTATCTCAAGAAGTTTCTCAGTTATTTCTGCCAGTCTTTTCTTGTAAAAAATTCCTGCTGAACATTAATATATAAACCTTCATCTACAACACCGATTTACCCACATTGGGTTTTTCTGGGGACAATTGTCCAAAAATAACTATCATTGAGATTGGTTCCTATGCTTGCATTTTACTGTTCTTTTCTATATATGTACTTGAGTGATAAGTGTAGTAGTGTTTTTTTCGAAATTTGCAGTAAGGGTTTTGTAAATAACTTATTGTGGAAATAAGTATGAGAAATAAATCTATAACTGCAGTATAAATTTGGAATTGAATTTTTCACAATTCTATCCTCAGAGAATTTCTAGCCTTGAAATTCTATTTTTCCACGCAGAGCAGTAGTAGCCGAGAGCAGTTTTGCTCACTCCAGCACGGAGTGCGTAGAGCCTGTCAGTAGCTGGGCAGAGTGATTAAAGGCAGAGTTTGACTTTGTTGTTTGGTGGGATGGCATCAGCTTGGTTGAGAGATCAGGATCGGTTAGACGGAGAGTCTAACTACGTGATCTGGAAGGCAAGGATCTCCTTCCTTCTGGATAAGTACAAACTCAAAACCTACATCGATAATGTGGTGCCTGTCCCCGCAGATCCAGATCAGCTGAAGAAGTATAAGAAGGAGATGACTAAGGCGAAGAGGATGATCCTTGATGGAGTTCAGGATCATGTTGTGTCTCACATAGCAGCCCTTGGAATGACCAAAGAGATGTGGGACTTCCTTGTCATGCTATACAAGGGATCTTCTGTGTAGCGAAAGATGTATCTGGAAGAAAAATTGAGGAGCACACGTATGCAGAAGGGAGAACGCATAGACCACTTTCTCCATAGGCTTCAAGATGTCCGAGATTAGTTGGCAGCTGTAGGGTCAGTGTCTCAGGCTACAAAGACGATGCGAATAACTCTAAATGCAGTCTCAAAAGAATGGAAAGTGTTTGTCCAAAGTATTTTGTGCAGAGAAACATTGCCAACGTGGGATAGGATGTGGGCATATCTGCAGCAAGAAGAGTTGAGGCGAGACTTGGTGAAGAGCGACTTAGAAGGAAGCAGCAGTAGTGGGCAGAAAGCAGAGGAGAAGGAAGAGGAGAATGCAAGCCTCGCATGAAAGGGGTAGTAGGAGCAGCGCAGAAGAAAGAATGATGTTTCGAAGATCAAGTGCTTCACGTGTGGTGAACTTGGTCACTACGTTGCCTAATGTCCACTTAGAAAGAGGGACAAAGAAGAGAGGCATGATCAGTAGGCTGCATCCCCAGAGATCTATAGGCTGTCTTCCTGATTGGAGGAGGAATTTGCCATGATCACCGACATACCTCCGGGGGTGAGGTGGGGTGATTTGGTTTTATAGTCCTAGAGAGCTATAGGATGGGCAGGATCCTTGAGGAGTCCACCTCATGGATCAATTCCTTGCTACGAGAGCCCATAGCAGCAGTAGCAGGATGGACCAGTGAAAATTAGTGCAGTCAGGTGCCAGAGTGACAAATGCAGTGGTTAGTAGCGGTCTGAGACTAAGCAACACATAGCAGATTTGGCAGTAGTGCAGTTGGCACAATGTAGAGCCAGTAGCAACGCAGATTCTTCAGTGACAATGCAGAGACTAGTAGCAGTCATGACTCGAGTGACAGATGCATCAGACTGAACATAGTTGGTTCAATATGATGGACATCTCTTAGTTGTAGCAAGAACAGATGAGAGACAGTTGTAGCTATTGCAGTGGCAGCAACAACAGAGTTACAATGCAGATGCAATAGTTGGCAGCAGTATGCAGAGTCAGCAGCAACACAGATGCAACGAAGAATCAGAGCTTCGCAGTAGCTAGTGGGCAATAAGGGTAGACATCAGCAATGCAACAAGAGGTGATATAGTGTCAGAAGTGATGCTTCAGTAGGTTTCAACACTTGAGCACATTGCTCGCTAAGAAGGAGTGTTGATTTTTGTAGCATTCTCCAAGACCCATAAATCGTTTGGGAAAATTCCACACAGTGATGATTTAATTAAAATAATTAATCATTTTTAATGTATTCCTAAGTCTAAACTTAGGAAATGTGATTAATTAAAGGGTATTAATTAAATCAGTTGGGAATCTTCTAGATAAAGGCATGGATCGAGTCCAAGTTAATCTGAGTCATTGATTAATATCTAATCTTGGCCTTTGATGTTGATTTTTGTAGCATCAGATGTGCTCTAGCCTCGAGATTTTGCAGAGAGGCTAAGACACATGCATTCCACAGTACCCAAAAAGTGATTTGGGAAATTCCACCCAGAGAGGATTTAATTAAAATAATTAATCATTTTTAATGTATTCCTAAGTTTAAATTTAGGAAATGTGATTAATTAAATTGTATTAATTAGATCGGGTGCGAATCTTCTAGATAAATACACTGGTAAACTCCCAGTTAATCTTAGCCTTTGATTATGTTTTACTCTCGATCATTGATGTGTCAACGAGAGATTATAAGAAGGAGCTTGATGGGCATTTGGAAAACACATCGAGTGAGAGATCTAAAGATCAAATTCTCAAGAGAGCAATGCAGCAGTTGCCAGAGAGAGGTCGAGGAGATTTCTTGCAGTGAGGGGCAAGGATAGTTTGCCAGTGGAAGATTTTCCAGATCAAGAGAATACATTGCAGAGGAGGCAGAGAGAGATCCAGAAGAGGCTGCGCAGTGCCATGCCGGGTAGCGCAGAGCTATGCTGAGGCAACACAGATCCTCTAAGGAGATTCGCTGATCTGCAGAGTAGTCCAGATCTAGTGCCGGGAGCCAGGGTGTGACCGGAGAGCGGAAGATCTGAGTTTCTAGGTGGCAGATCGATCAGCTGGAGGAGTGACGCAGTACCTATGAGTTGTGACGCAGAGACAACGCAGTGTGAAAATTTCTGAATCCTCAATACAAAAACCCTACCGTTAACTATTGATTTACTTCTCCTACTTTATTTTTATACAAGCTATTTTAACTGAATATTTAGAAAAAACTTCGAAGTAAACACAAATAGCAACCTACACAACTACAGATAATTTACTAGAACATCACACACATAAAACAAAATGACACATTTTTCGGATAAATGTCCTTGGAAAAACCCAATGCGGGAAAACCGGTGCAACATCTCTAAAAGTTTTTATTATTATGTAGAATCTGAATACAACATTTTGGGAACTAGAAACGGTTTTCCCTACAAAGAAAATACATGGCAGCTGTACCTTTTCACTCGAAGACAAAAATATGGCTGAATCACACCCTCAATTGGGATTTACAGATAACGAGCCCTTTCTGGCCCACTGGAACCCTCAACGCAGCTCTTCTTGCAACTGCGTCAACCCCTCTAGCCCATCGTAGCCTCTACGCAACACAGGCTGCCCCTGCGTCACTCTGAGGGCCTCTGTGCTACCTCTGCGTCACCTAGAAGGGTCTGCATCACCCCCTGCTTGGCCTCTGCATTAGCTTGGCTGGGTTGCGTCCCTCCTGCTAGCCTCTGCGCTGCCCTGGTACAAAGCTACCTCTCTGCTGCTGTATTATCGGCCTTGGATCAGATCATCCCTTGCCGATCTCTACCCCTCATTGCACTGCAAACTCACTTCGATTTCCTCAGCAAACCTCGCCCCAAAAATTCGACTTAGCTTCAGTGCATCCGCTTTGTGTGTGTGTTCTGCAACTGATCCCAAGCCTTTCCTTTATGCTCTTCGCGTTGGCAAACCAACGACCGTGATCTAATCTCTTATCGACAACTAAGATTAAAAGAATGCTTGATCCATGTCACTTAGAACTTTTCATCACATGTGTAAATTGATTCACTTGTATTTTTTTTAATTTCCCTAAGTTAGACTTAGGGTCCTCCTTAAAAAATATAATTATTTGAATAACTTTTACGCTAGATGAAATTTCTCCAAACGCTTTTTGGTTCTTGGAGATCTCGTGTGTTTAGGCCCCTCCACAAAGTTTCAGAGCTAGAGCACACTCGATGCTACCCCAAAATCTCAACACTACCTCTTAGCGAGGAGTGTGCTCTAGTAGTACTTTCACACTGAAGCATTTCTGTGATCTCTAGCGTCGGTCTCCGCACTGATGCTTGGCCTGATGCCCTTCATCCATTGCGCTGTTGCTCTCTGTACTGTTGCCCATGTCTGTGTCACTAACACTGCAACGTCTGTACTGCAACTCCCTCTCAAATTGTTGCATCGTGCTGCCAACTGCTGCACTGCAACTCAGTTGCTGAGAAGTAAGCAACTGAAGGATCACTACCCAATCACCGACAGACAAGTCAGTGGGGCTGCATCTCATCACTGAAGCTCCCTCGGCTGCTGTGCTGCGTTGTCTCTCTGAAGACACTGCGTTGCTGTTGCTCTGCACTATGTAAGAACTGCCCCTCTGCGCTGCTGAAGTCCCATAAGCCTTTGCGCTCCAACTACAGCGTTCCAGCTCTGCCTTTGCTTCACTGTGACTTCTGCATCCACTGCTCCAGTCATCCTGCTATTGTCTTAAGGCTCCCGTAGCTCGTATGTGATCCAAGAGTCTGGGCACCTCAAGGATCCTGCCTTCCATCTGTAGTTGCTCTACAGATCAATATCGCCCCACCTCTTCTCTCGAGGCACATGAGTGCTCATAGCCACATCATCCTCACTACCACTGTCCCCTCTAGCTGCTGCTACCTTGGAATCAGAAGATTCCTTGTCCTTCCTCTTAGGACAAGTGCTGGCAAAGTGTCCAAGTTTGCCACATTTAAAGCACTGGACCTTTGATAGGTCCTTCTTCTTCCCTTGCTGCCTTCGTTCCTTTGATGCAAGGGCTGCGTCCTCCTCCTCCTCCTTCACCTTGCTACTTCTGCTGCTGAATTCCCTCTTGGTCATCTGCCGAATCTCCTCCTGCTGAAGGATAGCCCACATGTCACCCCAATTAGGGAGTTGTGCTCTGCCCAAAATGCTTTGGACAAAGGTTTCCTACTCATCGGTGACTGCATTCAAAGCAGTCCTTACCAAGAGCCCTTCATCCGAAGTTGCCCCCATGACAATCAGCTGATCCCGGATAGTCTGCAATCTGGGGAGGAATGGATTGATTTCTTCCCCCTTATGCATCTGGAACATCCTCATCTGGTACTCCAGTAGCGTCTTACGTTGGACAGAGCTACCTTGATACAACGTGGTCAATGATGTCCACACATCATTTGCCATCTTCTTGTTGATAATGTGTGGGACCACGTGATCCTTCACCCCGTCCCTGATCAAGCGCTTTGTTCGCCCCTGATTCTCGTTAAACTTCTTCAGAGCGTTTGCATCGGTCAGCATAGCGAAGACATTTTCTGTGTGGTCTCTAATGTCATACTCCTCCAAGACTGATAGGATTCTGGCCTTCTAGATCGCGAAGTTGGACACACCTTCTAACCTATCTTGATCACGTAGTTCGTACGAGGCCATCTAGCTCAAATCTGTCTAAGCGGGTACTCCTCTCCCCCTTCCTGCTGCAACACTCAACATGAGACTGGATCTGGGTTTCTTGGCACTAGAAACCCTCTAGAGTAGTTGCTCCCTCTGACAACTGATTTCCCTCCCAGAAATCCTCCGCCAAATCGTCTGAATTGGTCCTCTACGATCGCCCTCCTAATCGAATCTTATATTTGTTTGGCACAAATCTGTTGAGCGATTGTTCTCCTCCTGCTTTTTGTCACCTTTGCTAGGCATTGTTCTGCACTGACAGAACCTATGCCACACCAGCAACTTTCGAAGATCAGATCTGCCCTTCCGGCCTCGGAAAACTCCAAAACAACTCGCCAAGTCGGACTGTGTCACCTTTCTGGTGCTACGTCAGCCTCTACGTGAGCAGACTGGCTTAGTGTCCCTCTTCTGTTGCCGCGTCAGCCGCTGCGTAAGCAGACTGGCTCTGCATCACCTCTCTGGAGCTGCATCAGCCTCTGCGTCACCCCTGCAGGGTCTGCTGTCCCTCTAGTGCTACGCTACCTTCTTCCGGATCAGTGTTGCTTCAAGTACCCCCCCTGCAGCAAATATCTTCAGTCGCTTTGCTAGTGGTTCAACTTGATTTGTAATGCTCTGATACCATGTGAAAATTTATGAATCGTCAATACAGAAACCCTACTGCTAACTATTGATTTACTTCTCCTACTTGATTTATTATACAAGTTATTTTAACTGAATATTCAGAAGAAAATTTCGAAGTAAACACAAATAACAGCCTACACAACTACAGATCATTTATTGAACATCATGCACATATGACAAAATGACAATTTTTTCGGACAAATGTCCCTGGAAAAACCCAATGCGGGAAAACCGGTTCAACAACTCTAGAGGGTTTTATTGTTATACAAAATCTGAATACAACATTCTGGGCACCAGAAATGGTTTTACCTACAGAGAAAATACACAACAGCTGTACCTTTTCACTCGGAGACAGAAAATATCGCTGAATCACACCAAAATCCCAATGTAGTTTGGGGTTCCTGTATTCCCAGCACCTGGTAACTCCTGCTGAACTACACTCTGATCCATCACCATCTCCATAACCCACTCCATCGGGTACCAACTCAAAATCTCTCGCCATCCAACCCCAACATGTGGATGCTGCACTCTGTGCAACTCCGGTTGTCTCATCCCGCTATCCAGGTCAGCATATGAGATCTGACTAGGTTGCTACCGCTCTCTCTCTCCAATGGGAAGACGTGACCCAACAGTGTTGCTAGCCCCGTCTATGTATGCATGAAGGGGTTTGCTCTGACACTCCAATGTGCCCTCTAGCTGTATCATTAGGGAATCCAACCGTTCCCCAATGTGGGCCAACTTGGTCGCTGACTCAGCACAAACCACTCTCATGCCCTCCAGCGCCTCGTTCTATAGCAGAATAGCCTCTCGTACTGATGTGGCCTTCTCCTTCAAAGCTAGAAGGTCGGCCCGTAGTTGATAGCACTGTTGTGTGCAACCATCACCCAATACCATTGTATTTCCTAGCGTCTCATCAAGGGTGGATACATCTCCTGGCACCTCACCCATCTGTTGCGTGCTGCTATCACCCCAAAACTCCGTGACATGCTTGGTCATCACCTCAACGGATGGCACTACTAGGGTAGGCTCTACTCTCTCCACTAAGATGTCAACCGACGCGGTCAAGGAAGTCTCCAACATGGGTGACCCCTGCATCGTACTGGGTGTATCCACTTGCGCCCCATAATCCTGTGTGCCCTCATCCTCCAAGTGCGAGGTAGCCATTTTGATGGCTTCTGCCTCTGTTATTCGGTTAAGCTGGAAAACGATATTCGATCTTCCCACTTGATCTCGAGCCGTGCACTTAGTGGATCCATCATACTTGGGGAAAGGTATCCTCCCAATGGTATGCTGCAACTCTGAGCTCTGCGTGCTAGATTCCCCATTGTCCTTGCCTTTTTCATCCTGCCTGAGCTGGTAGTAATCTCTGAAGGACAAAACTGCTCTGAAGTTTTCCCCCATTGATTACCATTCTCGGAAATAATCTCCCATGGGTATATGATCATGCTGCATACCTTGCTCACTCGGGCATGAAGGTAAAAATGTAGGCAACGTGGTCCTAGTTGGCCTACTGAAGGCTAGAGGGTAAGAGGCTGGTAAAGGGTGGTCACGCTGTTGTGAGATCCCTGAAGTCTCCCCAACTAGGGATTCATGATGGATGCTCTCATTCCTATTCTGTTGCTTGAGTCTTTCCAACATTCCCTTCTGTCCTTTGGCTAAATCATTTAGGGCCTTAAAGATGCTACCAAATGCTGCTTCCCCTTTGTTCCTTGACTCCCACATATTTGCCACCTCTATTGCCTTCGGTGGGTAAGGCTTTGCCTACCCTCCTTGTTCATAGAAAAAGATCCCCACGGCTAAGCCAAGAACGAAGTTTTGATACCACTGTAATATCCCAAATGGAGATTAACAGTAATAAAAGTGCAAATAGACAAGTAACTACAACAAAAATGAAAACACCATTAAAACATGCAATTTGGAGCCAAAATCACTGTTGAGCCATTTTAATAATATATTGGGAAAGTGTAATATTCCTTTTTTTGGTATCACCCATGACAGGGCTAGGAGGGACTTCCAGAGTTAGGAGCAGACAGGTCACATGTACAGATTGGTGCTATCAGTGGGCTCAGGAGCTTTTCAGAGGAGTTTTGAGGAGTTTTCATGGTGTCCGGAGGCATTCACTTGATATACTCCATCATTCGAGCAATTTGGCTTTCGTTCCGATGCATTTCGATAACTTTCGGAATTTTGAGGTATTTATGGGCTTAACTCAGCTGATTATGCTCAAGGTGGCATTCCGGGAGGAATACACGATGGAACACCTTAGTGTAATAGCTCATTGGAACTGGGTCGAGGAGACCTACATGATTGGACAGTTAGACACAGATTTCAGTGACCGGAGGAGGCGTGGTAGCCGATTTACCCTTTTCTGCATTAAAAAGGAATATTTTAATAAAAGGGAAAAGTGCACCATGAATAAAATAATAATAAAATAATGCTCTAGAAGACTCCAAGAGATCTATAAAAGAAAGGGAGGAGGCCATTGGGAGATATCTTTGGAGTAGATCATTTGCTTGTGTATGAGAGGTTTGAGGACGTGGTTCTCTACTTCAGCCGTAGCCCCAGGACGGAAACCCTCGGGTGATTTGTGAGTGTTGGACGAAAACCCCACTCTCTTGAGGAGGCTTCACTTAGAAGTTTTACAGAGCTTCAGAGTTTGGTGTGAGGATCATTCAGATCTTCAACTTGGGCTTCATCATTTTCAGTGGGTTCAGTGACAGCTGTTGCCGAAGGGAGAGTGCAGCAATTCAGTTTTGTGGCTAGCACCGTTCAGCAGCTTATCTTGGTGGCCAGTTTTCTATCTCAGCTCTTTCTGAGTCAGATCTATATGTAAACCCCTTTTGTTATTTATAATAAAGCTGAGTTTATTCCAGTTCTATGCAGTATTGGATTGCCGTATTTTATGTGTTTAATTTTACATGGCAATCTTCTGTTAAATACATGTTGAATTTGTGGCATATTTTGAGGTATAAGTCGATTTAGGCAAATTCAGTAAAATATCCCATTTGGGGATATTACAGTGGTATCGGAGCCACGAACTTGGCTCAACCTGTGGGATTCAAGTTTTCAGTTTCAAATTTAAGCATCGAAGGGTTGATTTTGGTGCCAAAGTCAGCGTGCAGGTTCTAGTTTTCCAGTTGCTGATTGTTCAAGGGTTAAATTGCAACCATTATTCTGTCTATTTGTCAAAGACTCAGTTTTGCAGCAGAATGAGAATTTATTGAAGATTCAATAAATCCAAGCCAAATATTGTCAAGGACGTTAATGCCAAATTAATTTTAGTAAGGGCGTTTTACTTTATGATGGTCGAATGCCAAGTTGAGGAAGCTAATTATTTGGTTTGGGGCCTATTATATGTTTCCCATGATACAAGGCCACAGATATAATTTAAGGTGGACAACAACAAACATGACGTCATCCATTTTGTCAACTAACGCAAAGGGAATGCATGAAGCCTGCGGGTTTTAGCGGAAGGCGTCCCAACACGCACATCTGAAATTGCCGGATACAGCGTGAACCCATCATAATTAAGGAATCACCTCTGTTCGCACATCGAGCCAATAAAATCCGCTCGAAAATCAGACATAACGTGAGGCCAGTTCATGTCTTCGTGAAGGATTGAAGGGGCATTGAACTAGAAACAAAATTTAATTATTTAAAGGACCAAATTGTGATTTTGCTAGAAGGCTGACGGTGTGCCATGCCGTTTTCAGCGAGGCCACATAAAAGCCAATCGATTAATCCGGATAAGAAATGTAGCCGCGTGCGAGCCCATGAACTACAGTCACAACAGGGATTAAGTGTTTGGGACGTAGCATAGAAGGTTAATTGTTGACCCGGGACGCTACGGAAATAGCATGTGACCCATTCAATCCATAGTCAAACGCAATATTAAAACTCAACGTCAACAAGTGACTACTCCGGCATTGACGTGGGACTGAGGTTGCCACAACGACCAACAAAGGATTCAGTCAATGAATGAGCTTAATCGCATAATTCCCTGGCAACGCTGCATAATTCTCTGAGAAAATTATTAAAGGGGTCGTGTTTACTGTGTGGTGTAAAAAAGAAAAGAAAAATCGATTTTGCAATGAAACAGTGGTCGTATCTGCTTATGACATCAGAGGCAATTGTCAGCAATTTTAGAGGCTCAGCGGCAGAGTTAATTTGAGTCAGAGGCACGAGATACTTATCAGAGAACCAATTTTATCGTGGTAACAGTTGGACAAGTTAGTAAAGCACATTCGGGGTTTGAGTTTCTCTTTTCCCGTTGGACGGATTTCCTGAGGGAAAGAAGTGAGTCATATTTATTTGTAGAGTTGCTTCAGCCGATGTGTAGCAACGCTAAACATAGGCGGAGCCTGTTTCTTCATTTTGGTGGGACGTCAACCTTAAAATCTCCTTTGGCGTCCACTATCTGATGAAAGACCAAGAGCACATTTAAAAGGAGGTCGAGAACAATTATTTGCTATAGTCCGGTTGCACCACCCTCATAGACTTTCTCATGTGTTCTAAGGCTGAATTGATGAGTGCCATCAGTGGAGTAGATTCCTGAAGTTAGCTGAATATTTTCACAAGACAACATATGGTCTTTTTGTCATTAATTAAAAGAGGACGAGTACTGGATGCGGATTTGTCCATTGTTTCTAGATTGAACGTTAAAGGAATGCACATTTTCCAGATTCCCTTATTTTAGTTGCTGGATGGAGATCGTTGGTATACACATTGTTGAGAACTGAATATAGGTTGGAGCTTTCCGGAACAACAAATATGCCAAGCAGCGTGATTACCAGGAGGGCGTTTTTACAAACAACAGTTTGTTAAGGATCACAATAAACTTAGGAATTCCTAAAAGTAGTAAGCTAATGCACAGTAACAAATTGCGGCAACTTCCAGGTCAGATCACTAAATTGTATGTTGTCTGATTTTGAGTATTTACAACTGTATATTTATCAAACTATCTCATGTTGCTTCAAGGGGAATTAATCTGGGTTTATATCAAATTAGCATAGTGGAGGGCAGAGTCTTGAGCTATCTATACTTGTCATTTATTTTCATATACTAGCATTTTCCATTACATCTGTAATGCTGAGTTACAATAGCTCAGGAATGCAATACTGAGTTGAAACAACTCAGAATGACATGTGCAACATTGTGCAAACAATCTGTTTTCTAAAACACTTCACTGGAAAATATATAGCAAACTCAGAAAAACGGTGACCATATCATTGGTTAAACCATGGAGGGATTCCTAAACAGATTGATGAAAATAAAAATAGAAGTTGGTTCCTTAAACCACCATGCATCAGAAGACCAGAAAACAAAACTAAACAGCAGACCCTTTTCAAGAGGAATTTATGCCATCCTTCAAAAGGGATAGCTAAAAGATTTGCAGGGAACATTGGAGATTGGTCACAAAATTTTTACACTTGGGACAGATCTGAAACGCATGAAGATGTCATGGAGATTTTTGTCCAAACTAGAAGAGCTTAATGAACTAATGTCCACAATAGACCAAGCAGAAGGGGAGAAACTGGTTTGGGCTCTAAAACCTGCTATGCTTGCTCTTATACAGCCCAAATTTTTGGAGGAACCTTGTGAAGGGGTCACACTTCCAGTTGCAGCTTGCCTCAGTAACATCATGAAATTGACTGCACCTATAGCTCCATATAATGATGATGTTATGAGGAGGATTATGAGGTTGATTGTAGAGACTTTTCAGGATTTGGACAATAGTGCAGGCTCTACCTTTGGGAAGAAGCTTGAGATTCTATGGAGTATGGCCACAATCAAGACTTATGTCATCATGTTTGACCTTGAGTGTGATAGCCTGATTTTGCAGATGTTCCAATGCTTCTTTAGCATTAGGAGATATCATCCTGACACCGTCATGGCACACATGCAGTCCATCTTGTCATCATGTATGAGAGACCATGAGACCATTGGCCGAGAGTTGCAGACCCGGTTGTTGAGCATTTGGAGGAGAGAGCAGTTGGTCTTGCCTGCTGCTTATGAGCTAGCCCAAGGGCTAGTTGAGTAGAACATTGAGTTTCTCAGGAGACAGTTGACCAGGGAGGAGCGGCTCCAGTTTGGTAGGTCAGGCAGCAGGAATGAGCTGAGGAGGAAGGGACTTTGCTTCACTTGCAAAGAACCTTGGGGGCCTAATCACTCATGTTGGAGAGATGCAGGTGATGTGGCGGAGACAGGATAGGAGGGCATTCCTTCTGTATGCCAGGGTGAGGGCACTTCTTCAGATGAGTCCGTGGGATCAGTTGAGGATGCTTCTGGGGAGCGAGAGCGGTCATGCAGAGAGGATGATAGTAGACTGGAGTTGTGTTCCAGTGTGCAGGGCGAGCAGTCACGGGGCTCTATGAGAGATACTCTGGGTGATGAGTCACTTGTGACGATTCAACCGGAGCAGCATATGATGGAGCCTGAGTCAGCAGAGGAGGATACTTGGACATCAGGCATGACATTTCCTTGGGTGAGATCCAGATGGACGCCCACATTGAGCCTATGATGGATATGCGGCTAACATTGGGGTCAGCCTTTGAGGAGGAGCAGTCAGATGCACAGACACCGAGTACAGTGATGGCAATTGCAGATCCATATCCTCTAGAGATGTTGGAGGTCGATGGGATAGTTCTGCAGGGAGCTAGGGGACAGCAGGAGTTTTACATTCTCGATGAGAGGGATGAGTTGTTGGAGATGGTGGAGCATCCATCTTTGGGTTGATACATTGATGAGGTACAGATAGATGTACATATAGTCGACCGAGCTGCAGTACTTTCAGTGAGTACTACTCTCCAGGAGTACATCGATGGGGCTTGCAGCATGTCTTGCTCACTTTGGCCTACTATAGAGAGAGGGGCTTCCTTCTACAGGCAGCTTCCATTGGCAGACAGGGCAGAGCAGTGGGAGTTGATTACGGGCTGGCGGCAACACCCTGGGCATGTTCCATGTGTAGTTGTTGCTACATTGGATTCTTCTTCCAGGATGGACTGGCGGGAGATCATGAGTTGGTACCCTCTTGATGGTATGGTATTTTTCGTGGGGAGCACAGCGGAGCAGGGGCCCTTAGACATAGTAGATGTTACAGATTCCAGTTGGCAGGAGGGCATCGGTCGTCATTTCTTCAGCACTCCATCCCGATTTTAGGAAAACCGGATCAGCGTGGGATTGAGTCAGGACTTGGATTAGAGAGAGGTGATGAGTTGGTACACAGTTGATGGGACAACTTACACAGTCACAGATACAACACAGCAGGGGTCATGGTCTTCACCTCTTAGAACATCAGTCATAGCTAGAGGCAGTGCGCAGTCCGAGCCGTGGGACTTGGGTGATGATTGGCCATGGTGGCGATGGGATCCGGGAGGATTGTTGGTTGGCTGGTACAGTGAGAGATCAGTTTGGGATCCCAACATTGAGGGGACTATTCCGAGTGGTTTGGCATAGGTGCATAGCAGCACCCAGAGATTCGTATGGGATCCGGGCATTGGGTCTCAGTTGCGGTGGGCTAACAAAGTGGCCCACATATTTTGATTGCTTGAGGGCAAGCAATCTTGGGGCGGAAGGTCTGTAATATTCCTTTTTTTGGTATCACCCATGACAGGGCTAGGAGGGACTTCCAAAGTTAGGAGCGGACAGGTCACATGTACAGATTGGTGTTATCAGTGGGCTCAGGAGCTTTTCGGAGGAGTTTTGAGGAGTTTTCATGGTGTCTGGAGGCATTCGCTTGATATACTCCATCATCCGAGTAGTTTGGTTTTTGTTCCGATGCATTCCGATAACTTTCGGAATTTTGAGTTATTTATGGGCTTAACTCAGCGGATTATGCTCAAGGTGGCATTCCGGGAGGAATACACGATGGAACACCTTAGTGTAATTGGGTCGAGGAGACCTACACGATGGGACAGTTAGACACAGATTTCAGTGATCGGAGGAGGTGTGGTAGCCGATTTACCCTTTTCTGCATTAAAAATGAATATTTTAATAAAAGGGAAAAGTGCACCATGAATAAAATAATAATAAAATAATGCTCTAGAAGACTCCAAGAGATCTATAAAAGAAAGGGAGGAGGCCATTGGGAGATATCTTTGGAGTAGATCATTTGCTTGTGTATGAGAGGTTTGAGGACGTGGTTCTCTACTTCAGCCGTAGCCCCAGGACAGAAACCCTCGGGGGATTTGTGAGTGTTGGACGAAAACCCAACTCTCTTGAGGAGGCTTCACTTAGAAGTTTCACAAAGCTTCAGAGTTTGGTGTGAGGATCATTTAGATCTTCAACTTGGGCTTTATTATTTTCAGTGGGTTCAGTGACAGCTGTTGCCGGAGGGAGAGTGCAGCAGTTCAGTTTTGTGGCCAGCGTCGTTCAACAGCTTATCTTGGTGGCCAGTTTTCTATCTCAACTCTTTTTGGGTCAGATCTATATGTAAACCCCTTTTTTTATTTATAATAAAGCTGAGTTTATTCTAGTTCTATGCGGTATTGGATTGCCATATTTTATGTGTTTAATTTTAGATGGCAATCTTCTGTTAAATACATGTTGAATTTGTGGCATATTTTGAGGTATAAGTTGATTTAGGCAAATTCAGTAAAATATCCCATTTGGGGATATTACAGAAAGAGTACAATTGAGGTGCTGGAAAGTTTGCACCTGGGCTTGCTCAAGGCAGGCTTGAAGAACAACTCAAGCCCAAGCAAAAACTCTGGCTAAAAGTGCCTCTACGTGGCTTAATCTCTACATTGCCTAGCCCAGAAATGCTGTTGCTAGTTGGGCTGCTTTTGTTGCTCAGAAAATTTCAGGATTTTAACCTCGGACTTTACTCACCAAACCCACAAAAACCCTCAAAGGAATTGGCCAGATGTTGACCCCGAAATTTCGGCCCCAATTTCCTCTAACCCCTCTAGCTGCTGGTTGCGTTAGGATCTCTGTTTGAAGCCTCAAACTTGCCCAGAAAATTCTTCCAAAGCAATCTTGGCTTCTCCTCAATAAACCCAGAAAAACTCAGAAAGGGTTTGCCCAAAGCACTCTGGAATTCGGCCTTCTTGGGCTTGGCTCACTATGTTGTTGGGTAAATCAAACCTCTGGATGAATCTATTGAAAAATGCCTCCGAAGAGCTACCAAAATCCCTGGTAGGAGGTGGCTAACCTCCCTTCCAAATCTCCTGCTGAAACTCTACTACTCTCCACACTCCCGACACCCACACCAAACTGAATTGCGCAACCACTGCGCAATCGACTCTACCTCTGCGCAGTCCTAAAGGGGCTACACTCTTCCTGTTGCTGCTGCTGTGTAATTCCCTCAACGAAATGCAAAACTCCTCTCCTGAGCGGGCACTCGAAGTCCCCCGAGGTAGAGGTTGAGATCTCCGCTTGAAGTTCTCGTGTGCTAAACAATATTGCAGACTTGGCTCTCCGACTCAAGCATGTTTTAGTCAAAATGACAAAGAGAAATAAGATGAATGAATGAATGCCCAAATGAGGCTTCCCTTCTTCCTTTTGTCGATTGAGGCCCAACGTATTCCTTGGGTCCCACCTTGGCCTGCGTTGCCTCTCCTTGGCCAATCATGTGCTACCTTCCTCTAGCCAATCCCACATTGTCCTTTTCGTGCCTCTTCTACGTTGCCACCTAAGGCCAACTCGACCTCACCACTAGAGCCACAATTTTCCATTAGGTACTTTAGGAAAAGACTTTATTTGGCCTAATTATTAATTGTGGGTCCCCTACCCATTTTATTTCCGCCCAACATTAGGATTTGCCAAAATTAATAAAAGTTAATATCCCAATTAGCTGACTGCTAATTTGAGGATATTACATAATTCTCACTTCATTTATTCCAGTTATTTTCTCTGTTTCAGATAACTATTAAGGCATCCAAAGATTGTATTTAGAAACCACTGCATAATAATACAAACCCTCAACTGCTGCACCGATTTTCCCACATTGGGTTTTTCTTACTTGCTCAGTACTTGTTTCCGTAGTATTTTTTATGTTGTGAAGGCTGTAGTTGTATTTATTTCAATGTTTACTGTGTAATACCGTAAATAACTTGTATCAGAATTAACAAGTAGAAGAAATAACATCATATTGCTGTAGTAGGGATTCCCATTGTGGATTTTTCACATGGTATCAGAGCGCAGGTGAAGCAGGAGAGCAAAGTAGGAAGAGCCCAACGCTGAGCAAAAGGAGGAGTTCGAAGGACTGTGTAAGCAACAGATCGAACCCCAAAAGGGCTGCACAACCCATTGGCCAAAAACGCTGATTTACGTGTAAAATTACTTCTGAGAGTGAGTCGATAGAGAGTAAATTTTCCAGATCGAGATCTTGTTAGAGGCAGAGCGAGCAGCATATCAGATTCAATGTTGAGCAGATCTTCAGTTAGGACGCAGTTTTCTGTCGCAATTTGCTGGGACAGAAAAGTGTCAGAAGAGGAGAGAAGGGCACATACTGAGGGAATTTCTTCCTTAGAGAATTCTGAGCCAAGAAATTTGATTTCTCACTGTAGAGCAGCAGTAGCCGGGAGCAGATCTACTTACTCTAACAGGGAGTGCATAGATCTAGTCAGCAGCTAAGCAAAGGAGAGAGGAGGCAGTTCGACATTTGGCTGGCGAGATGGCAACAACTGGGTTGAGAGATCAGGATCGGTAGGAGGGTTCCTCCAACTATGTTATCTAGAAGGCAATGATCTCCTTCCTTCTAGATGAGCATGATCTCACAACTTTCATTGATAGTGTGGTAGCTGTCCCCACAGATCCGGATCCATTGAAAGCTTACAAGAAGGATATGGCAAAGGCCAGGAGGTTGATCCTCGATGAAGTGAGTGATCGTGTTGTATTTCACATAGCAGGCAAAGGCACAGCCAAAGAAATGTGGGATGCATTGGCCACGTTGTATTAGGGATATTTCGAGCAACGAAAGATGTATTTGGAGGAGAAAATGAGATCCATGTGGATGCAGAAGGAGGAGTGCCTAGATCCCTTCCTTATGAAGCTTTAGGAAGTTCGAGATCAACTGGCAGCTGTAGGGTCAGTGCCTCAGGCTACGAAGATGGTGAGATTAGCCCTGAATAACAATTGAGAAGAATGGCAAGTTTTTGTCCAGAGTATTTTGGGCAGAGAAAAAATGTCGGATTGGGAGGGGATGTGGGTTGCTCTTCAACAAGAAGAGATGAGACATGATTTAGCAAAGAGAAAACTAGATGGAAGCTGCAGCAGCGGGCATAAAGAAGAAGGAAGAAGAAAATGTAACCCTCGCATTAAAGGCGCAATAGAAGCAATGCAGGCGAAAGAAGGACATTTCGAAGATCAAGTGTTTTCGATGTTGTGAGATGGGCCACTTTAGTTCTCAGTGTTCTCTTTGGAAGAAGCACAAGGAGGAGCAAGATCAATAAGCTGCTAGCACTGAGATCGAAGAGGAGTTTACCATGATTGCCCACATACCTCCAAGGGAGTGGTGGGGCAATCTAGTACTGTAGTTACAGAGAACTACAGATGGGCAGAATCCTTGAGGAATCCACCTCTTGGATCATCACCTTGCTACGGGAGTCCATAACAGTAGTAGCAGGATGAACCAGTGATAGATGGTGTAGTCAGGTGCCAAAGTGACATATGCAGTAGTTAGCAGCACAAAGGAGAGTTGGCAACCGTGCAGTAGGCACAATGCAGAGTCGGGAGTAGCGCAGAGGCTTCAGTGAGAGCACAGAGGCTAACAACAGTCAGAACATGGTGGACAGGTGCATCAATCTGAACAAAGTTAGTTCAGTTGATGGACATATCTCAGTTGTAGCAACAACAGATGAGAGGGTGTTGCAGTGGCAATAGCAACAAAGTTGCAGTGCAGATGCTGTTGACAACAACATGCAGAGTCAATAGCAGCACAGATGCAGCGCAGAGAGAGCTACGCAGTAGTTGATGGGAAGCAGCAGCCAGACATTAGGAGCGTAGCTGGGATGGTGCAGAGGTTAGAGTGATGCTTCAGGAGGTTGCAACATTTGAGCACATTCCTTACTTAGAGGGAGTGTTGATTTTTGTAGCATCAGTTTTGTTCTAGCCTCAAGATTTTGCAGAGAGGCTAAGACATATGCATTTTGCAATAGCTAGGAAGCGTTTTGGGAAATTGCACCCGAAGAGGATTTAAGTAAACTAATTATTCATTTTTAATGTATTCCTAAGTCTAAAATTAGGAAATTTGATTAATTAAATTGTATTAATTAGATTGGGTGTGAATCTTCTAGATAAAGACACAAATCAACTCCTAGTTAATCTTAGCCTTTGATTATGTTTTAATCTTGATCGTTGATATGCCAACGAGAGATTATAAGAAGCATGATGGGCATTTGGAAAACACATCGAGGGAGAGATCTAGAGATCGAATTCTCAGGAGACTAGCGTAACAGTGGCCGAAGAGAGATCGAGGAGATTTCTTGCAATGAGGGGCAGGGATGGTTTATCGATGGAAGATTTTCCAGATCTGAAGTATACATTGCAGAGGAGGCAAAGAGAGATCCAGAAGAGGCTACACATTGCCACGCTGGGCAGTAGAGACTTGAGGTAGCGCAAAGTCTTTGAGGAGATTCGCAGATCTGCTGAGGAGCAGTCCAGATCTAGTGCCGGGAGCCGAGGTGTGAGACTGGAGGGCCGAAGTGTGAAAATTACACTACTCAGAATCCTACTGCAACAACTGATTAAATTTCTTCTATTTCCTAACTGAAGCAAATTATTTAACAAATGTTGTGATAAATATCGAGATGAAATACACTACAGTCTTCACAATAAACAAGTACAAGAAAGAAATACTAGCACAAGGATACACACATGGACACCATTATTTTTAGACAATTGTCCCCGAAAAACCCAATGTGGGAAAACTGGTTTGCCCCACAAAAACCCCAACGCAACTCTACAAGTGACTGCGTCACCCTTTTTGGCTTTGCTTCCCCTCTGCGTGAGCCCCGTTGTCT
Organism: Pinus albicaulis; assembly: GCA_034641835.2. Lineage (NCBI taxonomy): Eukaryota > Viridiplantae > Streptophyta > Pinopsida > Pinales > Pinaceae > Pinus > Pinus albicaulis. The sequence continues at coordinate 1,063,946,188 of CM076572.1, forward strand.
ATGCGTCACCCCTGCTGGCTTTGCGTCACTCCTCGTAGGCCTGCGTTGCCTCTCTGGTGCTGATAAGCCTCTCTGCGATTGTATTCTCGGCCTTGGATGTAAATCCGTTGCCTCACTGCCCCTCACTGCATTGAATTACTCAGATCTGCTCTTCGTCCGAGCACTGCTCTATCAGAAGAATTTTATCACCAAAGTCAGTCTCTGTGTTTGTTCTCCAACTACCCCAAGCATTCCTTTAATACTTTTCTAGTTGACAAATCAACGACTGTGATCTAATCTCTAATCGACGGCTAGATTAGAAAAGAGTTGATCCTCGTTAGTTAGAACATTCTCACCCACATGTTAAATTATTTCACTTAATTATTTAATTTCCCCAAGTTAGACTTAGGGTCCCCATTAAAATAATTAATTATTTAAATAACTTAAGCTCTGGGTGGAATTTCTCCAAACAATTTCTGGGTCTTGGAGATATCATGTGTCCTAGCCCCTCCACAAAGTTTCAGAACTAGAGCACATCCGATGCTACACAAAAATCAACACTCCCTCTTAGTGAGGAATGTGCTCTAGCAACAGTTCTCACCAGAAGCATTACTATGATCCTTGACATCGGTCCTCTGCGCTGCTGATGCTCGGTTGTTGCTATTTGTACTGCTGGCCATGTCACTGCCACTAACACTGTCTCATCTGTATTGCAAATCCCTGTCAAATGCTGCATCATGCTGCCCATAGAACTGCCATTGCTAACTGCTGCACTGCAACTCAATTGCTGAGAAGTAAGCAACTGAAAAAAAAACCACCCAAAAAATTGTCTTACAAGTCAGTCTGAGTGCACCTCGGTACTAAAGCACCCTCTACTGCTAATCTGCGTTGTCTTACTAGTGCCTTTGCGCCGCTGCTGCTCTGCACTGCCTTTGCGCTGTTGAAGTCCATCAACCTATGCATTGCTGCTACGTAGCTGCTGCCTCTGCTCTGCGCTGCTCCAGTCTTCATTGTTCTAGCTCCACCAATGTTGCTCCATCATCACTCGTACCAAATGACTCCAGTCATCCTGCTACTGTCATTAAGGGCTCTCGTAGCTCGTATGTGATCCAAGAGTTTGGGCACCTCAAGGATCCTGCCCTCACTGCAGTTCGGAAGAACTACAGATCAATGTCGCCCCACCTCTTCTATAGAGGCACTTGAGCACTCACGACCACATCGTCATCATCTCCACAACCTTCGAATCAGAATCTTCTCTACCCTTCTTTTTCATAGGGCATGTTGTGGCGAAATGTCCTAATTCACCACACCTGAAGCATCTGACCTTTGAAAGGTCTTTCTTCTTTTTCCTCTGCTGCCCATGCTGTCCCTTAGATGCGATAGCTGCATCTTCCTCCAACTCCTTCTTGATCTTGATCTCTCTGCGGCTCATGCCCACCTTGGTCATCCTCCTGATCTCTTCTTGTCGAAGAGCTGCCCACATGTTTTCCCAACTTGGAAGCGTTGCTCTGCCCCAGATGCCTTGGACAAAGTTCTCCCAGTCATCGAAAAATGCATTCAGAGCAGTCCTCACCATAAGAACTTCATCAGGTGTGGCCACCACGAAAACCAATTGATCACTAATCGCCTTCAATCTAATGATGAAGGGGTCGATCTCTTCTCCCTTCAACATTTGGAATAATTGAAGCTGATTCTCAAGAAGCATCCTCCTCTGAATAGAAGTCCCTTGATACAATGCGGTCAAAGAAGTCCACATCTCATGTGCTGTGTTCTTCTCAACAATGTGTGGGACCAACGTTGCACGAATCGGGGACAACACGGGGACGTTTTATGGAAGCAAGGATGCGAAAACGTCATTTTTTAAAAATTTAGGAAGCGAAGCGTCTACTATATATATATATATATTTTTTTTATTTTATTTTATTTTATTTTTTTTGCATTTATATTCAAAACAAACATCCCAAATACAAAATTAGTTGTAGAAGACATGAAAACATGCATATTTTTACATAAATCAAGATAGATATGACATCCATGATTCCATTGTACATCAATAATTAATTATTCGAGCATCAACCATCAAGCATATTATAAAACATAAAACATTTAATCATATAATAAAACATAAAACATTTAAGCATGCTGCATATTATAATACTTAAAACATTTAACCATATTATAAAACATAAAGCATATTATCTAGCAAGTGAGCAACTATGAACATTAGTCATGTCCAAAATTCAAATAATAATGTTTACAAAATAGGCCACTTGGCCACTACCAAGACAAAAAAGTTCAAATTCACAACAAGCCTACAAGTCTAATCTATGATTGACAAAAGCAGTAAATTGTGAATATATCTACTAATCTCTCCTCCTTCCACCACGAAATGTACGTGGTGGTGGGCCTCCATGTGGTGGCATTGAAGAAGATGGTGGCTGTGGAAGTTGTGCATTGCAATTGATGAAGACGAAGCCCCTACTGTTGGTGTTGAACCATGGAACCTAGGAAGCAAGGGACCAGATGGGGGTGGCATCTCAACTCGATCATAATGATCATGGATAAGAGCATCCTCTAATTTCTCTAATCGCAACACTCCATCCTCCAAATTGGGCTCCTCTGGATACCTGTCCCAAACCTTAAGGTCTTTATTACTCTTTTCATCATCACAATAATGGGACAAAAATCGCAAGTTGTAATGAATATAAACCAAGCTCTTTGTCCGGTCTAAACTCAACCTGTGCCTTTTAACATTGTTGATGAAAGAATAAAAGCTCCAAGACCTCTCTACAGAAGAAGTGTTTACCACCTGTGATAGCACCCGCAATGCCAAAGTCTGTAGAATTGGAGTAGCACCTCCATGCATGTTCCACCACTCAATAGAAGAAAAAGTCTCTCGATCTCTAATTGCATGCATGCTCCCAAATGGACCAATGCAAAGTGTATAGTTGCTCAACTATTTCCGTACTAAGGCAGCCTCCTCCTCATCAGGGACTATCTAGTCAATGCAATCATATATTTTTCTAGAACCTCTGGATCTAGATGTGGTTTTCTCTTGCTCCCCCCCCGAGGTGCTGGTGTTGAAGGCCATGATGGATGATAGTATTTAGGTGTCAAAACATATGCTATTGCATGCAATGGAACATTTAGCATATCCCATTTTCCACCTCTGCACGAATATAACTGGACAAGGTGATAGTGATACCTCTAGGCTCAACAATGTCTTTAATCTGCCCCAACATGTTATCTATTTGCTCATTCACCTCCCCAGTTATTGGTCGATCTGAATCTACAAATTTGATTATGTAATAAATTGGTTTGGTGAATTGCAAAACATATTTAACCTATGACCAAAAGTACATGTTAAGAATAGTGTCGTTAGCTACATTAGCACCATCTGTATCAGTGTTAATTTCCTCCCATGATTCAGCGGTAACCATATTAGTTAAAGCTTGTCTCACCTTCACTAGCCACCTAAAGGTGAGGTAATAACTCGCAAATCTTGTTTTTGCAAGTTTAAGCAACTGCAACTTGGAGTAAGTGCCATAGAAGTAATTTACCCTTGTATGCCCTGTGATAAATTTAATGAGTTGGTTCCCTCTCTTGTAAAGCTCATTAATCCACCCACATTCTTTATGATTCACAATATCATGCATCAAAAGGTTCAATGTGTGCACCAAGCACCCAGACCAAAATATGTGTGGATGAGTACGGTCAATAATTTTTCCTGCTCCCTTAGAATTTGCCGCATTATATGTGATCACTTGAACCACTTTACTAGGACCAACATCTTTGATTGATTGTAATAGGAGATCTACAATGTTTTGGGAAGTTGCATTGACGGAGGAGTGTAAGGAACTCAATTTCAAAATTTAACCATCATTAACAAAATGCATAAGTCTAAAGCCCTTAATTTTCAAAATTTACATTCATTCACAAAATTCAGGCTACCGAATTCAGAGTGGGGTTTTTGATTCAACACATATATCAATTGACTAATTAATACTTACCTGGAACCGTGTTTGAAGATGTTCCTGATCCGCCATGGCTCCAGCTCTCATTACCAAACCGCCGTTTTCCTCCCAGCCTATCTGAGGTCAACCTCTCCGGTCCCCAGACCCAGAAGACAAGTCTTTTGGCCCTCGTGCCCAAAACTCCAATAACAATCGAAATCACTCCATGACTCTTTTAAAACTCTCGAACTCACTGCTCATGTCTCACGCAGTTAAAACTCCTCTGACAGCATTCGGGTTAGTTTACCCGTTCACTACCCATGCCCATCAAGTTTGCCCCTCTTCTCTTTTTATGCACAAACTCCATTCTTGATATTTATTAGAATATGATCTTTTAATAAATATCTTTGATTTCTAAAATATCTTAAAAATATTATATTTTAATAAATATCTTATAGATTTATTAAAATATTATTATTTAATAAATATCTTGGTTTTATTAAAATATTATTATTTTAATAAATATCTTAGATTTATTAAAATATTATCATTTATTTGCATAAGTCAATGCTTTTAATTTTCTTTGAACAAATTACTAGATTATGTTATGATAATGGTAGATATAACTAGTACATTCATTATATTATGGTGAGTTAGGGATTTACTCAATACTTCCATAATTCACTCGTTACTCTTCACCGAGTTTCTTTTCATAACTGATTAGTGCATGTACTAGTGTCGTACACGTGATACATACATATGTAGCTATCACATGCAGGTCTAATATGCATGCTAATATTTCTATGTTTCATATAATTCGAGTTGGGTCGTTACATACACCCCTCCTTCAAAAAACTTCGTCAGGAAGTTAAGTTTTATGTCGTATATCATTAATTATATAAGTGATTAGTATAATCATATAAGGGTGGTGTATCATAGTTGAATTTTCGTTTAATGTGTGAGAACACTTTATTATTTATGTTTTGATCATTTATTGGTTTATTAATTTAGTAGTCATGTCTTGCCCCAACAGTGTTCCCAAGCTATTCTAGAATCATCTTATCCTCCCTAATCTCTTCCGCTTCCATCCTATCCGACCTCTACAGGAATATGCCATGGCATTAGTTTCACTGATTGAACCATCCATAAACCTAAGGGCGTCGGCGTCGATTATGTCGACCTGATTGACTAGTAGGCATCCGGCAGTCATCATCACATGTCTAGGGGAGCGTGACTCGCACAGTCCTCCCATGACTTCAGGTTTTGGAGGATAAACGGTGGGCAACACCTCCACCCCTCCTAGTAGGACCAGGGTTAACACTCTATCATGGAATCTCAGTGCATCTCAATTGTTCTTGGAGTTTTGTCATCACGCAGTTGATTTGGTAACGATATTATCTGTGATGTAAAACACTTGTCCACAAATTATAACATATGTATCAATATGTTCAAAACAAATTGTTACCCATATAACAATTTCTACACATTTCAATTATGTTTCTATCTACGATATTGATCCTTGAGTTCATATAACATACTTGGTTAAAACACTTGTCCACAAATTATAACATATGTATCAATAAGTTCAAAACAAATTGTTACCCATATAACAATTTCTACACATTCCAAATATGTTGCTATCTACGGTATTGATCCTTGAATAGTTAAGTGCAATCACTCTTTTATTTCTATCTCATAAGTTAGGTTGATATGTAAAATTATAGATACTATATCTATAACTTAATTCATAATTTATATCAGTATCCCTGTAATAACAATGTTTAAGCAAAACTTTCTTCATATTGGTATCCATGTACTAGAATGTTTAAACAATTAATATATTCTTACATGTCATAATACAAAATGACAGTCTTAAGTTTCCATTCAAAACAAGGTAAGATTATACCAAATAAGTTTTTAAATGCTTATAAATATAACCCACAGTGATAAATGTCACATAGAATAATCGAACACAGATATACAAATAAGGGTGTAGTCAGTATTTTCTATACTCTATTAACCGATTAACCTTATAAAAGTCACAGGTTGAGGCTCTAAATCTAAATGGAGGGATGGTCTAGCCTTTGCATATATAAAAACAAAATGAATTGAAACAAGAGCACAAAACACTTACTATTTAGTCGAAGCATGATCTAATTTCTTGATACAGTTTGATTAAGAACTCTGAAACACACAACTACAAATGGATCCAACCAATCTTTTAATTCTTGTTATTTATTTGTCTTTTAAGTCTAATTATCTTTGATCTGTAATCTGGATCTCAAGAGATAATAATAACATTAACTTCTTTATCATGTTATTTCAGTTCATCTTCAACTTAAAATCTAGAAGCCAAGGAGTAGGGTTTTGCAGGGCTAATCATTAGAGTTATGCTGGATATGGAGGAAGAGTTAATTGACTACTCTAAAGATTCCTTAGTGAGAGGTTTATTTTCATATAATGAATTTGTTACTGCTTGAAAATGCATTATTCACTTTGCATTATACTTGGTCTACTAAGAGTGTCATGTTTTCAACAAGATGTCAATTGTTGACAAACATATAATTTCCTCGTTTAATAAGAATTTCACAATTTACAAGATATGCATAGTCACCTTATTAGTATGTTACAATTTTGATATAGTCTCTTTACTTTCAAGTTTCACTCTTTAGAGTCTTAACTCTAGCTAGGATATTACTAGTTTTATCATCATTCCTTAAGCCATTGTTTCATTTTTATTTTATTGAATCATTTAATCCAAACACATAATACATCACTGGTATACCCTCTTCTTTTCTTCACATCAATCGTTTTCTTATTAGTCCTTAGGTCTCATCTCATCGTCAAATGTATCTTATTTTCTAACGATGTACAATTATTATCTTTAATTTTTATTTTTAAACATTTTCCCAGTTTGTCACTTGTTATTCTTAACAAATTATGAGTGTTCACAACTCCTTACAGGTCATTGCTTTGACCCTTACCAATCATGTGGCTCATATCCTTAAGAAAATTCCTATTGATAGAAAACATCCTTTTACTTCCTTGTACCAGATATTTCTAATTTTCCATGTCTACTTCAATTTGAAAAAGAATACATTATCAAATTGACTTTGTTTTCTCACCTCTAGTCATCATGGTTTTCTTTCCTTTAATGCATAAAATCATTACACTTGGAAATGTCGTTACTATTCCCCAACTTGGGTAAGACCCTATAAATAAATTCACTAACGCGGATATCGGATGTAATCTACTTATTATTTCAAGTTTTAAGGCATCACGGGATATAATTTTCTAATCATACTCCATGATATCCATAATCCATGGATTTGGTTAGTCATTTAAAGAAACTTTTATAATGTGACTCTCCCATTTAGAGAGAGAAACTATTATAGATGTCGCTTATGCACATAAATTATCCTATAATTGATCGACATTATCGTAGATTCACTCTTTAATTTAATCTCATTGACTTCTTATATTGCTTTGTAAAACTTCCACTCACTCGCCCTTTGGTGCTATTTTGTCGATCTCAATATTTTAAGTTGGTTATGATAACTAAGATTTATTATCATCGTCAGAGGTTTGCCGTTTCGTTCTTTTCTCGTCCTCCCTAGGTACTATATTGATTATATTATGGTAACAATAGAGATCAAACTTTGAAATTTTCCGCTGTACTTTCTTGGTAACTATATCGTCTTGTTCTAATAGTGTGTTTACTACCTTACAGGGTGGTTTCTTACCATTTTGAAATATGTTTCACCCATCAATTTACCTCAAACTAGCTTAGCCTTTTATGTGGTTGTATCTTACTTTACATCTAATGGTCTTGTCATAAGGTCCATAGTCATGCTTTCATTACCATTCTTTTTTTTTTCAAGAGTTAACTTTTTTGGAGAAACTCCGTCAACTAATCTTTATATATGCCTAAATAATTACCAAGAATCATCTTATATATATAGTGTCATAATTTCCCTAATTTCCCTTTCCTAAACCACATTATTTTCCTTTCCATGAAAATGCTATGTTTCCATATTATTTTATTTTGGACAGTGATATACCCTTACGATTGTAAATGGCTAATTATCTATCATAACAATGACATAATGGTTGAATCTCAAAATGTCCAATTTAATGAATATTCAGCTATACTAATTTAAACCTTCACTCTCCTCCTTAAACCACTTACACATATATTTGGATGGTAATTAAAGTATTAACATAAGAAAACGGTATAAAATATATTTGCATAAATTCATATCATCAATGGTTATAGTTATCTGCTAGTAAGATATATATATGGAAAGTTCAATGTCACTTGAAGAATGGAATGTTTCAATTACATAAAACAATCAGGATAGTTTTCATTCTAATGTCCAAAAGTTTACAGAAAAAGTTTGATGTCTAAAGTGATGTTAATGTGCCCAATTTATAATAATTTGAATGTACTTCAAACTCTACTTGCATGATATATAAAATCTTAAACTTCATTGTGGAAAAATTTGCAGCTGATATCCGTGAGTTATCTCAACTCCTTTATCGGATGGAATGTAAAGTAAAAGTAATGGATTAGGAATCAAGTGGGATTGAGCTCGATATATGTCTTTGATACCTATTTTCACATTAATTATCCCATCTCTTCTAATAAAATGTATCACCTTAGGCTTCATAGCTTTTGAATATCAAATTATATAAAAAATTTATTTTCTCGTGATTGTTAAAAGCTTTAATTTCTTCCCAAAGTCGAAAAACCATTCTCCTTGCCATTGACTGTTATATAACCCTGAATACTTTGGGTAAATTATCAAGGATGACTCGGAGTAATACACTTCGGGTTATATTAGGATTGTTGTTATATTTATGGAAATAAGGCGGTTATATCCAAGAATCGACACAAGATCTCGGGAAATAGTTAGAAACTAAGTTATTTCCCATTGTGATCATTCATCCTAGTCTAACCGAACCCTAGATTAAATTTGTATTCTTCAACATTTAAACCTATGTACTGAAGTTCTCCTGAAGACATTTCTACCTATCTGAAATCTCTTTACTTGTAAGCTGCTAACCTACATCTATTTAATGCATATGATAAAATAAAGCTATCAGTAGTTCCAGTCTCGAATAAATTTTAAGTTTTATTCCATTGATAGTACTTGAAGATTTCACAACAATGGACTGATGCACTGCCTGATGATTGTTGACTACATCATGAGTTCTATGATTGCTTTGAATATTTGATAATGGTTACCACATTCTAACCATAGTCCAGATTCGAGGATTTAATCCAAATACAAAATGTTCAAATTGACGTTTGGTAGTATTTATATAAGGAACATATTTTACTAGCTCCATAAACCTTATCTCATATTCATCCATTGTTTTATTACCCTGGATTAAACACGACTTCGTTGTCCTAATGCAGGATGTGTAATAACACTGATCCTAATGCATGGGTCTTTTAAACCCAAAATATCATTTCGTAGTATTTTTATTTTTTATTTTTTTATTAGCCTTTTCTAGTTTAAATTTTTTGTCCTAAATGCAGTTATTGAAGGAGTTATATTTTCATTATCTTTATACTCAAATTTCGATTTATAGCATGGTATTCATATATTTAATAGCTTTTCCTTTAACAAGTCATATTCTATATAATACCTTTATAATAACCATCAACTCTCCTTTCCTATAGATCCCTTATACTAATTCCCCATATTATTATATATATATTTTTTATTATTTATTATTTTTTTATTTACACTACTCTATATTCTCCGTCATTTCTCCCTTTATTGCTCTTTATTTATATATAATATTCTCTCCACTATATCTTTCTATTATATTCCTTTTACTTTGCTCATTCATCTTCATTCACTTTCTTTACTATATACTTTGTTATTTATCATATTTTCCCTTTTCTTTAATTCGCCACCATTTATTTATTTATTTATCTATTTTCTCACATGCTACTCTTCTTCTTATTATTTCGCACTCATAATATCACTTCAATTGTATATATATATATATATATATATATCCTCATGATTCATAAATAACTTTGCTTGTCCACACTGTGTTCTTAATTTTTTTTAATTTTTATTTATTTTATTTTATTTTATTTATTTATTTGTCAAGTACTTTCTAGTCCTAAATATGGTTACGGAATGGGTTGTTGACTTTAATTCCCTTACCCATTTACTTGTGGATTTATTATGATAATAATGATCACTAACGACTTCCTTCTTAATATAAACGAACTTATCATTAAAACAAAGAACCTACCCTCTAAAATAATTTATCATTAAATCATTAAAATTTGACTTTTCATGCCTATTACATACTTCTAAAATAATAATTTATATATTATTTAATATCTATAAAATACTTCCATATCATTGCTCTTCATTCCTAAAATTAAATTTACCAAATATATTATTCTTCATCCTTAGAGTTAAAATTTTACCAATAATATATAGTGGGGTGTAATGGTGTCTAAGATACCTAACTTATCATTGAAAACAAAAGAACATACCCTCTAAAATAATTTATCATTAAATCACTAAAAATTTGACTTTTTCCGAATGAATGCTCCAATGGTGGGAATCTTTTATATATATATCTACGCAAATAATATTTTGTTGGAACCATTAGAATAAGATTCAAATTTAATAAATTATGATTATAGTGCTGCCTGCCTTTAATTTGACTTGGCCCATCATTCTCAAATTATGAGCTCTCCACAGTGCTGGAGGTGTGGGATCATGAGGAACATATCGGGGACCTGTTCCAACAGCAGCGACAACAGTAGCCATTGTTACCCAAATCGCAAGAAACGGGTTGTTTTTCCACTTCCTATCTCGCCAACCACAAGTGTGTCATGCTTCCTTACTTCTTCCACCAGTCTTTTCTCAGCAGAAGCAATGGGTAAAGAGTGCCTTTGTTCCAGGATCCTTTGCTTCCTTCTAAGAGATTCATCTTCACTTTTTGCTATAGCAAGCTTCCGTTTCAACTTTCTAGCGACCAGAGACCTCTCATTCAAAGCTCCCCCTGAATTGTGCATGGAAGGCATTTCTAACAGCCAAAATGTATTCTCGTCTTCAGCAAAATCTTGCAATTTGGAGCTTCATTAGGTGTAACAAACCTTTACTATGCAGAATACTGGATATGCTTCTTTACAACAAAGCATTTTTTACCTGAGCCAACAGCGACTGTAGCTCGTCATTTTCATTCGTTCCTCCAACAAGATCGAAGCCTATCTCAGCCTCTCATCATGGAATTATATGTTTCTGGCCTTCTGTCTTCCCTGCTGCGACACACCTTCTGTCTTTTCCTTATTGGCTGTTGTGCCCACTGCACAACCCTTCCAAAATCTCGAAATAGTAAGCCCACTGCACATCCAAGCAACAGAACCAGGTTTGAAGTGGATTCGATATTGAACCTACTGTAGCAATAGCGGTGCAGGGAAGGCGGTGAGCAGCACGATTCGACAGATTGAACGACGTGGGGTGCCATGTAGCATTACAGGTGCTAAGCGTACAATACGTTCCATGCTTCCCTTCTACTTCCTTGTCCCTCTCATCCTAGACAGTGTTTTCGTTTAGCGGATTTGCTCATCGCAAACTGAATTGTCTCTTGGATCCCAAGGAAAATAAAGTAATTTGTTGGTATTGCCCAAGCGGATGACATATTCGGCAATTATGGAGCCATCAGGCAGATTCGAATCGGTGTCAACAAGAACACCCGCGGGACCGCCTTCGTCATTTATGGAGACATATACGACGCGAAGAACGCCTTCGATCACCTCTCAGGCTTCAATGTCTCCAACAGGTATCTCATTGTCCTCTATTACCAGCAGTCCAAGAATCCAAATAACTGAAGCTGGCCTTCAGAGCCTTGTTTCGGATGTGGAGACCACTTCGACGATTGTCGACACAACAACCAGTGGCATTGTAATATTCCCAATTAGCATTAGCTAATTGGAAATATTAATTTTGACCAATTTTGCGTTATTATATTCGGAGCGTGAATAAAGTGAGTAAAATATTAATTAACTCACTTAGGATAAAACACTTTCCTAAAGTCCACATCGAAATTAAAGAGTGTGGGGCCTAGTGGCCAAGTGGACAGTGCAGGAGAGGGACGCAGACCACGTGGGTAGCGTGGGGCCTACTTCACGCAAATGAGGGAGACAGCGTGGGCCAAGGAGCACGTGGAGGTGGTGGGGCCTAGGGAGAGAGAGGCCCAGCGTTATAAAAGGGAGGAGAGCCCCCTCATTTGGTCATTCATGTTTATGCATATTGAGCTAGTCATTTCAACTTGGAGAGAGAGGCCCAGCGTTATAAAAGGGAGGAGAGCCCCCTCATTTGGTCATTCATGTTTATGCATATTGAGGTAGTCATTTCGACTTGGAGCACGCTGGCTGTTTAGCTTGTCTGCAGCACTGTTCAGTGCATCGGGTGTCTCCGTTCGGAGATCCCACCCTCAGCCCCGGGAGACTTTGAGTGCTTGCTTGGGTGAGGTAGTTTCATTAGCATTTTGCAGGAGGATCGATGTTTGCATTCGTGGGAGGAGCAGAGCCATTAGAGATTGCACAGTCTTGAGAGGGAGGACGCAGTCCATATTGAGGGAGCTCTGGAGTGGCACTATTTTGGAGGATTTTGGCTGGAGGATTGAGCAAGGGGCCAACCCTTGCCTATTGGAGGCGTTTGGCAGAGTGGGAGGCCATATTTTGGAGGATTGCATTTAACACCAGCGTGGCCCTTGGGAGGATAGCGTAGATCCTCAAGGGAGGCATTTTCGGGGGTCAACCGTTTCAGAAACGCTCTCTAGGCTTTTCTGGGTATTGTGAGTAGAGGCCGATTCCAAAGTTTCAGCTTTTTCTGAGTAGGGGAGCAGCCCCAAATACTCATTTTGTTCCAGCAGTAGCAACAGCACGATAGTTTTCCAGCAGCTTGGACGCAGAGTAGAGAGCAGCCATTCCATCAATATTCTAAGAGTATTCCTACACTTGCCTGGTGCAAGTTGAGGTGCCATCACTCTGATCACCTTTTGTACTCATTTCTATTTCTCAGCATAATAAAATGGCTTAGTATTCTCTCTATTTCATGTGTATTTGCTTCATGTTCAGTTTTTAGCATTTTGTATCTTGTTGTATACTTTGTATTACTGTCTATTTCCCTTTCGGGATATTACAATGGTATCAGAGCTCATAGACCTGGCTCAACTTGTGGAGCAAGTTGTCTATGACACCGGGAGAGAAGCCGTATATTTGCTACAGGGGTAGGAAGTACCGCGACAGAGAACGTAGGTTGAAAATCACCTACAGAGAGGGTGACTGCGTTCCAGTGGTGGACGCAAAACAGGAGGAGCCAATGGCAGATGATAGTGATGCAAAGAAATTTGGGGAGATGCTCCTCAAGTCAGTACAGGATCTGTCGAGGCAGATTGAGGTGATGGGACAGAGATTCACGGCTGTGGACGCTAGATAGCGTGAAACCCCAAGGGGTTTCCAGATTGGTGAGGGATCGGGCACATCCCACCATTTGCAGGAGCACGATGCCACTCAGCACATAGCATCACATGCACCCACACGCTCCACTATGCCCACTTTTCTGGCTGCAGACACAGGGGCAAGAGCACAGCAGGAGCCGGAGCCTGGCCACATGGGTGATTACTTTGCTGAGTATCATGCATATGGGCAACAGTTCAGGGATGCCCTTTCATTTCGAGATTTTGTCCAGCTCCAGTGGGACAGCAGGCCTCCTGACCATCATAGGGACACCGGCATTATCATGACGGAGACACCCAACGTACGGTGAGCAGGTTCCACTTGCCTATGTTTGATTGTTCATCAAACAGTTCGGCAAAGGCTTGGGTGGAGAAGCTGGACATATACTTCCAGCTCAACCAGATGGCAGAGACGGAGCCCATCAAGGTGGCAGCGTTGCATTTGGATGGCGAGGCCCAGGATTGGTGGTTCCACGGGATGATTACACTCGGGCATTCAACAATGACCACATATGCCGAGTTCACCCGGAGGTTGATAGAGAGATTTGATCAGAGGGATCCGGAGGAGCATTTTGTTAAGCTGACGAGGCTCAAACAGACCGGGAGTCAGATACATATATCTCAGATTTTCTGAGACTTTCAGTGATGGTGCCAGATCTATCCGCGGCACGGATGATTTACATGTTCATTGAGGGGTTAGCAGAGCCGCTTTGGGGATTGGTCAGATCCACTAGACCAACGACACTCCATGACGTAGTTGGCTGGACTCAGGATTTGCAGGATGCCTTACCCAGGACCAGGACACCTTACCCCCAGAGACGGGCTTTCCAGCCTAAGGGGAAGGATGTAAGGATTCCGCCTCTAAAGGGGAATCAGGGTATGGTACAGTTGGATGATGATGCTAGGAGGGAGTTGAAGAAGAAGAGGCTGTGTTTCACATGTCAGGAGCCGTGGGCACCAGGACATAGATGTGCTGCTGGCAAAGCACACTTTATTGAGGTCTTCTCCGAGAGCAGCGGGGAAGAGGATGAGTATGATGACGTGGAGGCAAGGGGCAACCATGCAGTGCAAGACCATTTGCCACCTCCACCACCAGGAGTAGGAGGTGCAGCCTTTGCACCTACAGGGGGGACCCTTGCAGCATTGCGGGGAGTACCCAAGTATCTGACACTGCGTGTCCGAGGGACAGTACGGGGGCAACGAGTATCAGTACTGGTGGATAGTGGGGCAACCCACAACTTCATCGATGCACAGATGGTAGAGCAGAGAGGCATACCGACAGAGAGCTTCGATGGGTTTTCAGTGTTGGTCCTAGGAGATCAGACTATGTAGTGTGCCAGATATGTCCCAGAGCTGGCAGTGACGATGGGCACCTACACAGTGATCGACCACTTTTTCGTGGTTAACATACCGGATACCAATGTGGTGTTGGGTGTACAGTGGCTGATCACTCTTGGGAAGGTCACCATGGATTAGGAGGCCTTGGAGATGGAGTGGGATGATAAGAAGACCGGGAAGCATGAGAAGATACGAGGCATGCACACTTACCCACCCTAGACTGTTTCAGCTCACCGGATGGAGGCAGACGTCTCGAAGGGAGACATAGAGTGGGCCGTAGAGCTGCGTGCATCAGAGGCAGGAACCACCGGGCAGACAGTTCATCCAGAGATATAGACCATCCTTGACAGGTATGTCATGGTGTTTGGGGAGATACCACCAGGGTAGCCACCGGATCGGGGATTTGAGCATACTATTGAGCTTGAGCAGGGCATTCAGGCCGTCATTACCACACCCTGTAGGCACCCCAAGGCCTATCGGGACGTGATTGAGCGGGCTATCCGTGAGCTGTTAGCTCTTGGACACATTCGCCTTAGCACCAGTCCTTTCGCTTCTTCGATAGTGTTGGTGAAGAAGAAGGACGACACATTGCAGATGTGCATTGATTACAGGGCCCTGAACAAGAAAACCATGAAGAACAGGTACCCTATACCACGGATTGACGAGCTGATGGATGAGTTGAGAGGGGCACAGTTCTTCTCAAAGATTGATTTGAGATCCGGGTACCACCAGATTCGCGTGAGGGAACAACACATTCCCAAGACCGCTTTCAGGTGCCATTACGGCCATTTTGAGTTCTTGGTGATGCCCTTTGGGCCAACCAACGCACCAGCCACCTTCCAGTCGTGCATGAACCACATCTTCCGCAGTCATATGAGGAAGTTTGTGTTGGTCTTCTTTGATGATATATTGATATATAGTAGGACATGGGAGGAGCATCTCCAACACATAGAGGCAGTGTTGCGTATTTTGGAGGAGCAACAGTTTTATGCTAAGCTCTCCAAGTGCGAGTTTGGGTTGACAGAGATGCTATACTTGGGACACATTATAGGTGTGGAAGGAGTGAGGGTCCACGAGGAGAAGATCAGGGCCATCAGGGATTGGCCGGAGCCGAGAAACGTGACGGAACTCCTGGGGTTTGTGGGTATCTGCACCTACTACAGGAAGTTCGTCAAAAGTTTCTCTCAGCTTGCTGCACCCCTTACGGATCTGACGAAGAAGGGGGCATTCAGTTGGACAGATACAGCGCAGCAGGCCTTTGACAGGCTCAAGGAGGTGATGAGCAGCTGTCCAGTACTTGCATTGCCAGATTTCACGTAGCCATTTGTTCTGGAGTGTGATGCATCATGAGAGGGGATCGGCGCAGTATTGATGCAGGGAGGCCACCTGATAGCTTTTGAGAGCCAGAAGCTCCTTCCACATGAACAGTTATATGCCATATACGACAAGGAGATGCTGGCCATCATGCATGCATTGGCCAAATTCCGACAGTACCTGGTAGGTAACAGGTTCAGGGTGAGGACTGACGACAACAGCCTCAGATTCTTCTTAGAGCAGAAGCAGCTACAGGAGAGGCAGCAGAAGTGGGTCGGCAAGATCTAGGCCTACGACTTTGACATTGAGTATCTCAAAGGGAAGAACAACGTGGTGGCTGATGCACTTTCACGCAGACTAGCCGCGTTGTCTCTGATGAGTTTGGACACAGATTAGAGGGCTCAACTTTTGGTGGAGTACTCCAAGGACAGTTTTGCTTGTGAGGTTCTGGATGGACAGGTGACAGATGATAGATATAGGGTGATGGATGAGATCATCTACTACAAGGATAGGATCTTCTTGACTGAGGGCTCTCAGCTCAAAAAGAAGATATTGTAGGCTTTTCATGATTCACCATTGTTTGGCCACCAAGGGTTTACCAAAACCTACAGGGCCATCAGGGAGAGGTTCTCATGGAAGGGCCTCAAGGAGGACATACTCCAGCATGTCAGGGAGTGCGAGGTTTGTCAGCGCAACAAGGGGGAGATGAACCATCCAGCAGGTTTGTTGCAGCCTCTTCCCATTTCAGAGGGGAAGTGGGAGAGTATTTCGATGGACGTCATCACAAGGTTGCCCATGGTGCAGGGCAAGGACTGTATATTCGTCGTCATTGATTGACTGACGAAATATGCACATTTTTTTGCCATATCTGCACACTATACAGCAGCACAGGTGGCAGAGCTGTTCTTCCGGGATATCTTCAGGTTACATGGTCTTCCCAAGACCATTGTCAGTGACAGGGACAACTGCTTCATGGGCGGATTTTGGCAAGAGCTTTTCTGGCTGGTGGGGACATAGTTGACACCGAGCACCAGCGACCACCCACGGACAGATGAGTAGACAAAGATAGTTAACAAGTGGCTGGAGGGCTACTTGCGTAACTATGTCAGTGGGCAGCAGAGAGCATGGCTGAAGTGGCTGCACCTAGGAGAGTACTGCTACAACAACACACATTACATGTTTATCGATATGTCTCCATTCTATGCATTATATGGTTATCATACTTTATCTTTTGTTGATGTGATGTTTGGTGCCAGAAAGGCTTCGAGAGCCAAGGATTGGATCCAAGAGAGTCAGGACATCCTCCAAGTTCTCAAGGATAACATGGCTACAACGTAGAACCAGCAGAAGCTGTATGCCGACAGGGGTCGGGTGGAGAGACAGTTTGAGGTAGGGGACTTGGTCTACTTATGTTTGCAGCCATACCGACAGTTGAATCTGAAGCAGAAGGGGGCTGAGAAGCTCAAGCCCCGTTTTTATGGGCCTTACAGGGTGATACGCAGGGTTGGACAAGTTGCCTATGAGTTGGAGCTGCCCCAAGGCAGCAAGATTCATAACATCTTTCACGTATTGTGCCTGAAGAAGGCTTTGGGATAGCAGGTGACAGTGACAGAGGAGCTTCCGCCAACGGATGATGAGGGGCATTTGGTGCTACAGCCGAAGGCCATTATTGATATCAGGGAGAGGCAGTTGCAGAACAGGACAGTCCGGGAATTCTTAGTGAGGTGGAAGAATTTGTCGTATGAGGATGCCACTTGGGAGAGTGAGAAGATCTTGCAGCATCCATACCTACAGTTGCTTGGGGTCAAGCAACAATTTGCCGGGGGAGACTGTAATATTCCCAATTAGCGATAGCTAATTGGTAATATTAATTTTGACCAATTTTGCGTTATTATATTCGGAGTGTGAATAAAGTGAGTAAAATATTAATTAACTCACTTAGGATAAAACACTTTCCTAAAGTCCACATCGAAATTAAAGAGTGTGTGGCCTAGTGGCCAAGTGGACAGCGCAGGAGAGGGACGTAGACCATGTGGGCAGTGTGGGGCCTACTGCACGTAGATGAGGGAGACAGCGTGGGCCAAGGAGCACGTGGAGGGGTGGGGCCTAGGGAGAGAGAGGCTCAGTGTTATAAAAGGAGGAGAGCCCCCTCATTTGGTCATTCATGTTTATGCATATTGAGCTAGTCATTTCGACTTGGAGCACGTTGGCTGTTTAGCTTGTCTGCAACACTGTTCAGTGCATCGAGTGTCTTCGTTTGGAGATCCCACCCTCAGCCCTAGGAGACTTCGAGTGCTTGCTCGGGTGAGGTAATTTCATCAGCATTTTGCAGGAGGATCGGTGTTTGCATTCGTGGGAGGAGCAGAGCCATTAGAGATTGTGCAGTCTTGAGAGGGAGGACGCAGTCCATCTTGAGGGAGCTCCAAAGTGGCACTATTTTGGAGGATTTTGGCCGGAGGATTGAGCAAGGGGCCAGCCCTTGCCTATTGGAGGCATTTGGTAGAGTGGGAGGCCATATTTTGGAGGATTGCATTCAGCACCAGCGTGGCCCTTGGGAGGATAGCGTAGATCCTCAAGGGAGGCATTTTCGGGGGTCAACCGTTTCAGAAACGCTCTCTAGGCTTTTCTGGGTATTGTGAGTAGAGGCCGATTCCAAAGTTTCAGCTTTTTCTGAGTAGGGGAGCAGCCCCAAATACTCATTTTGTTCCAGTAGTAGCAACAACATGGCAGTTTTCTAGCAGCTTGGATGCAGAGCAGAGAGCAGCCATTTCATCGATATTCTGAGAGTATTCCTACACTTGCCTGGTGCAAGTTGAGGTGCCATCACTCTGATCACCTTTTGTACTCATTTCTATTTCTCAGCATAATAAAATGGCTCAGTATTCTCTCTATTTCATGTGTATCTGCTTCATGTTCAGTTTTTAGCATTTTGTATCTTGTTGTATGCTTTGTATTACTGTCTATTTCCCTTTCGGGATATTACAGGCATAACAATGGTTATCCGTTCAAGGACTTGTTTTCTTATTTCTCAGTTTGACTGAAAGATTTCACTGCTTTGATATTTTCGTAGTTAGATCAATTTGAGAGAGACGTTAAGTATAGGATCCATAGATAGATAAGGTTGCTAAATAACGAGCCATAAGCTCTTGAAACACCAATAAACAATATTATTGTAGCTTGAAATAGATATTGAAATCGATTCGAAATCTCCCAAAAGGAACAGTCGATAGCTCTATGGGTGCTGAGGCTATTAAAGGACACCTAGTAACTCAGATGTTGTGGAAAATTATCTGGCCAAGCATGGGAGAATCTGGGAATGATTTGCACCTCGATGCAGTTTCTCAAAAGTCATCGATTCGTTCAGTATGGAGAAAACCCATTTGGTAAGTACCAATTAAAGGCAGTAAAATGCCCTCTATAAGGCTTTTGTCCTGACAAAGAAAATGGTTGACTATCGAGCACAAATAATATTATTATAGTCACATTCGGAAATTATGTATTCATGGATTTTATCCTTAATCCTCACCTAACATAGAATGGACAAAATAAACCACGCACATCTATCATAAATAATAAATTTAACCAATGCTGAAGGCCTTATTCTTAAATTTTAATGCCCTAAGGTCCTGAAGGTTCAACTGTGCTTCGATACCATGTGTAAGGACCTCAATTTCAAAATTTAACCATCATTAACAAAATGCATAAGTCTAAAGCCCTTAATTTTCAAAATTTACATTCATTCACAAAATTCATGCTACCGAATTCAGAGTGGGGTTTTTGATACAACATATATATCAATTGACTAATTAATACTTACCTGGAACCGTGTTTGAAGATGTTCTGACCTGCCATGGCTCTATCTCCCGTTACCAAACCGTTGTTTTCCTCCCAGCCTATCTGAGGTCAACCTCTCTGGTCTCCAAACCCAGAAGACAAGCCTTCTGGCCCCCGTGCCCAAAACTCCAATAACAATCGAGATCACTCCATGACTCTCTTAGAACTCTCGAACTCACTGCTCATGTCTCATGCAGTTAGAACTCCTCTCTGTAAGAACTCAATCCATCAATTTGTACATGAACTTATCTCATTGTCAGATGTAAACGTAAATTCAAACTACATGAGGCCAAGAGTAAAATTTATTTTACATAAGTAACTGTCTTACAAAAATAGAAGTACCTGAAACCTGAAACATAATTTAAGCTTGCATAAGTAACTATCTTACATGGAGGAATATCTGAAAACTTGAAACAAAACCTGGAACGAACTGATGATTGCTTGAGCTGTGGATCTCTCGTGAACGCAGTAGATAAATTACAGAAATAATCGGTTCCTCCCAGCCAATTTAGGAAACAATCCTAAATCCGGAGGACGCCTCCTCTGCCCCCGTGCCCAGAATTCCGAGAACACCGAGTCTTCCTTCCACAGTTTATCAATTTCATCAAAACAACTTATCCCTTTCAAGCAGAATTTAGCAAAACACTCCCTTTGATAATAACATCCAATTTCATGCAAGAACAAAAGACCCCTTCTCCTTCATGTCTCATAGTTTAAATAACATTCCCCTTCACCGCCATCGCATTCCTCCACCGCCACAACTCCATTGAGATTTTATCTGTATTAATGTAGATATGAATGTATTTATGGAGATATGATTCGCATTAATGTAGATGTGAATGTATTTATGGAGATGTGATTTACGGTTGTCTTATTTATGGAGCATTTGACTTTAATTTAAGTACTCTTTAAGATTAAGTTTTATATTTGAATATTCATTTTTAACTTAATGAATTAACTTTATATTTTTAATTAAATTATATTATTTTCTTTTATTAGTCCACTTACATATAATTTATACTTATATATATATATATATATATATATATATATTTTGAATGATGTTTTTATCATATCTCGGCGAGATAAAATGTAGGGTGATTTTCAATTTGTCTTCTAACTTAGGTAATCTTAATATTAGCAGGTACATATACTAGTGCGATGTGTGCGATATATGCATGTATAGCTATCAAATGCGTATATCGTATACATGCTAATATTATTTTGCTTATAGCTTGAGAATGGGTCGTTACATACTTCCTCCCTTCGGAAAACTTCGTCCCGAAATTAGGGTTTCATATACTCATATCAATAATTGTGTTTTGGAGATTAGGGTGATTGTAGAAGGCTTGTATTTTAAGATTGAATTTTCATTTGAATATATATATATATATATCTGTAATTTAATTGTTACTTCCCATCTCAACCGAATCTCCAAACTATTCTAAAATCATCTTATCCATCCTAATCTCTTCCACTCCCATCCTATCCGTTCTCTACAGGAATATGCCATTTTTACTGATCCATTCATAGACCTTAAGGATATCAGCGTCGATTACGTCGACCTGATATGCTTGTAGGCATCCGACAGTGATCATCACATGTCTAGGGGAGCGTGACTCGCACAGTCCTCCCATGACTCTAGGTATTGGAGGATAAACGGTGGGCAACACCTCCACTCCTCCCAGTAGGACTAGGGTCAACACCCTATCGTGGAATCTCAGGGAGTCTCCACTATTCTTGGAATTCTGTCATCATGTCGATTGTTTCCGTAATCTGTGGTCTGCAAGGTAATCACTTGTACACAATATGCAATGTAAACACTCGTACACACATTACAGCATATGCATCTATATTGTTCATAACAAATTGTTACCCATATAACAATCTCTACACATTCCAAATATATTTCCATCTATGATATTGATCCTAGAACTTATATAACATACTTGGATAAAACACTTGTCACATATGTATCAATATGTCTAATATTTTTCTCGTTTAGATACTGCGCCTGTTTAGTTTTTATATGTTCCATCTATGATGCATTGTTTTAACCATGTTCAACCTATATAGCAATATGTTTCACTTTGATATTTAAAATGTAGTTACTCTTCTATTTCCTTTCGTTCAATCATATGGATATGCAAATAAAATGAATTGATAGATAATGTCATTTATAATGTGATCTATGATCTAGATTTCATATTCTCGCCATGATAATTAAAATGACATATTGCATATTGGTATCCATGCACTCGTAAAGTCAAACAATAGCATATATTCTGTATTATTAGAGTTAAGTAACATTCGTTCTTTACCGCTATCCATGTAACAAGAAGTAAAATTCATTCTTACGTGATAATTCAAAATAAAGTTTCAAGTATCAAAATAGAGTAGTCATATACATAAAAGTTTCCAGTTTCTCAAAATTAGCATAAGCTGGGGTAATTCTGGCATAAGGTCTCAGCATCCTCTCAAGTCGCTGATCCAGGACTATATTTGTCCCACTTGACTTTAACTTGGTCTATCCGTCGATTTCGGAGTTGTCGAACCCTACGTTCCAGAATACGTAATGGTTCGACCGTAAGGGTTCCCTCGTCCAATACCTGCAGTTCCTTCCATTGAATATTATGAGATTTGTTAGTAATGTAGTGTCGTAAAGTAGATACATGAAATACATTATGAATTTTGTGCAGGTGAGGTGGTAGTGCAAGACGATAAGCGACATGTCCAACTTTTTCCAGGACTTCAAACGGTCCTATAAATCGGGGGATAATTTTGTCCCATTCCCAAACCGAATGGTGCTCTTATTTGGTTTGATGCGGATGAAAACCTGATTTCCCACTACATAGTTTCTATTTGTCCTGTGAGCATCAGCATAACTTTTCTATCTGTCCTGTGCCTGTTTCAATCTTTGCCTAATCAGTTTTACCTGATCCTCCATCTCTTGGATCAATTCTAGTCCGACTAATACCCGGTCTTCTAATCTGTCCCAACTCAACGATGTTCTGCAGGGTTTCCCATATAATGCTTCAAATGGGGACATCCCGATTGAACTGTGATAACTATTGTTGTAAGCAAATTCCACTAAGGGTAAGTACTTTTCCTAGCACGATTGTTGGTCCATAACATACATTCTTAGCATATCTTCAAGTACTTGATTTACCCTCTCTGTTTGCCCATCGGTCTCAGGATGATACGTTGTACTCAAATTTAACTGAGTCCCTAAGGCTGATTGCATACAAGTCCAAAATCTCGATGTGAACCGAGGATCTCTATCTGATATGATTTTCTTAGGTATTCCATGAAATCTGATAATTTCATTTATGAATACCCGAGCTACATCAGCGACTTCATAAGTATTTCTTACTGGGATGAAATGGGCGCTTTTGTTAATTTATCAACCACAACCAAAATGGGATTATGTTTTTGTTGCGTAAGTGGCAGCCCAACGATAAAATCCATAGAACTTATTTCCCACTTGGTCATAGGGATGTCATGAGGTTGTAAGAGACCTGCTGGGGGACAATGATCAGCTTTTACTTGCTGACATTCAAGACACTTAGCGACAAATTGGACAATGTCGTTTTTCATGCCTGACTAGAAGAAGAGTCTCTTAGTGTCAGCATACATCTTCTTTACACCAGGATGTGCACAATACACTGCTCTGTGTGCTTCCCTCAAGATGGTGTTTCGGAGATCTCCAATATCTGATATAGACATCCTTCCATGAAATCGTAGAATTCCGTCTTCTTCCAGCGTGTATCCTTCGAACTTAGATTCCTTTGAATGGTTGCTATCAAGCCCGGACCTTACTTTTAAGTATCAACTATCTCTTACAAGATGTTCAAGTACTCGATCTCTTAAGTTCACCCTGAAAGGTATGAGGGAGAATATTCGAGGTCTTCTACTTAAAGCATCTGCTACTACATTCTCCTTCCCTTTTATATATGTGATTACAAAATCATATTCACTTAAGAGTTCACTCCATTGTCTTTGTCTCGCATTTAAGTCTCTCTGGGTGAATAAATACTGTAAACTTTGGTTGTCACTTTTAAGCACAAAGTTTCTCCCCACCAAGTAGTGTTTCCATATCATTAAAGCTAAAGCCACTGCAGCTAACTCTAAATCATGCGTAGCATAAAGTTCTTCATGAGGTTTTAATTTTCTTGAAGCGTATGCTATTACGCCTTCTTGCATTAATACTGCACCTAACCCTTGTTTAGATGCGTCGGTACACAGTAAAATCTTTATCCATATCAGGTACTCGCAAAATTGGTGCATTAGTCAACAATCTTTTAAGTTCAGAAAAAGCCTTATCACATTCCTCAGTCCATTCATACTTAATGCCTTTGTGTCGGAGGTTTGTGATCGGCTTTGCAATTTTGGAGAATCCCTCCACAAACCTTCGGTAGTAACCTGCTAAACCCATAAAACTACGCACTTCATGTGCATTCTTAGGTATCGACCATTCCTTGATTGTGTTTACCTTCTCAAGATCTACATAGATTCCTTCGCTAGATATGATATGACCTAAGTAACGAATTTCCTTTTGAAAGAAAGCGCATTTGGATAATTTTCCATATAACTTGTGTTCTCTGAGACAGGATAATACTATCCGAAGATGCTCTTCATGCTCTTTCTCATTCTTAGAGTAAATGAGAATATTGTCCAGGAAAACTTGTACAAATTGGTCGAGATATTTGCAGAGAATGCTATTTATAAGGTTCATGAAGACTGCAGGTGCATTGGTCAACCCAAATGGTACCACAATGAATTCATAATGCCCGAAACGAGTTTGGAATGCCATCTTAGAAACATCCCTCTCGTTAATCCTTAGCTAATGATAACCTGATCGCAGATCGATTTTTGAAAACACTGTAGCTCCTTTCATTTGATCGAAAATGTCGTCAATGCGAGGCATTGGATACCTATTCTTTACCGTGGCTCGGTTTAAATCTCGATAGTCCACACAGTCGTAATGAACTATCTTTCTTCTTGACAAAGATTACAGGAGCACCCCAAGGTGAAACACTGGGTCGAATGTGTCCTACATCTAACAGTTCTTTAAGCTGCATTTGCAATTCTTGAAGTTCCGGGGCGGTCATTCTGTAAGGTGTTTTAGATATAAGTTCCGTACCAGGTTTGAATTCTATAGTGAAGTCTAGCTCTCTCTTAGGAGGCAGTCCTGGTAATTCCTTTGGAAAAACATCCGGAAATTCTGACAGAATCGGATACTGTTCTAAGGAAGGCCCTTTCTCTTTGCTTACTTCTTGAACTGCATACACTTGGCAACCTTTCCTTAAGCACCGCTTTATTTGCATAGCTGAGATGAAATGCAAGGATACTTTTCTCTTAATACCTTGAATTTGGATTGTCTCTCCCTTATCATTCATGCAAAGTATTGTTTTCCCGGAACAATCTACCCATGCTCGATGAGACTCTAACCAATCCATTCCTATCACCAGGTCGTAAGTTCCTAGGGCCGTGACATATACTTTTAGTTTGGTCGAACAGACTCCTAGATCAACTTTGCAATCCTCAACACTTAATTCTACTGATTGAAGTTCTCCCAAAGCCATTTCTACCTGTCTGAAATCGTTTTGCTTGCAGGCTGCCAATCCACATTTATTTAATGTATAAGATGAAATAAAACTATTGGTAGCTCCAGTGTCAAATAAGATTTTGAGTTTTATTCTGTTGATTGTACCTGAAGATTCCACTACAGTGGATTGATGTGCTGCTTGGTTGTTGTTGACGACGGCATGGATTCTATGATTGCCTTGGGTATCTGATAATGGTCTTTTTCCCGCTCTCCGAGAGTTCTCTGGACAATCACGCCGAAGATGAGGTCCTCCACACCCCCAATAGTCCACCTGGGCTGGCCCCCGCGAGTTTGATTGTGAATTTCCAGGCCCAGAGCTCTGTCCCCTGGTGCCACTTCCTTTCCCCGATTACCAGCCCCCCGAGATTTCCAGGGACTGATATTTGAGGATTCAGAAGCTATAGCATTTATGGTCATGGTAGCTCTTGCTCCCGCTCCTATTGGGGTAAACTTGTTACCATAAGGAAGTGGTCTCGAGCTATTTCCTCGGAAGAAGTTTCGGGGAGTCTTTCCTGTAAATGCCTGCGGTATTGGTTCAGCTGGCCTGAAATCCATTTTAATCCCCAAATGTTCTTCTGCATAACGAGCACATTCAACCACCTCTGCTACCGTCGATGGCTTTCACATTCTTAGCATGGCCCTGATTCGAAGATTTAATGCATATACGAAATGCTCGGCTTGGCGTTCATCCGTGTCTAGATAAGGAACATATTTTACAAGTTCCATGAACTTTATTTCGTATTCTTCCACGGTCTTACTACCTTGGATTAGAGTATGGAAGGCTCCAGCTTGCTGCTTTTGAAATAAAGGTGGTAAGTATTTCGCACGAAATCGGTCCACAAACAACTCCCAAGGAATGGTATTTGAAGTGAGATGCAACTGTTTTTCCAGATTTCCCCACCAAATCAGAGCATTCCCCCTGAGTTGGAATACAACGATCTTTGTTTTAGAAGTGGAAGAATATTCTCTTAATGCGAAGCATCTTATCATCCCTTCCAACCATGCTTCGACATGTTCTCCAGCTCGTCCTCTAGAGAATTTCGGGAGTTTAATCTTTTGCAGTTCTCGCGAAATATCTTCTCTATGAGGCTTATAATCATAATCTTTAGGCTTTTCTGAATGTCTTTCCTCTAGATGACGTCGTTCCTCCTTACTACTGGTCGGCTACGACCCTTTTAATGTTTCCAAAATGGCTTCTAATGAGCTCATCACCGTAGTTAGATCGGGCACTGGAGCAACATGTGCTGACGGTGATCTACGAGGTGGCGATGGTGATGGCGAGGGTGGAGGTGATGGCAATGCATTTCGCTGGCGTTGCCGCCTTTGGTACATTCTTAACATTGTAACTTTTCCTAAAATACATAATAAATTTATGAGAAATGGGTAAATTTTTAGACTGACTAAATATAATTTTCGTAAAATTTGAGCTTGCATACAGGTATAGTTCTTTTGCTATTTTACCTGCAGGCAGGTCTCACTGGTACCGAGGTCAAGGAGGGTGGCAACGCGACCTCCTTGTCCTATGCAGGGTATTTTATGCGTACTAACTCTAGAGTGAGATGCAGGGGTTTTCATAGATCATAGTGTGGGTTCGAAAAATTTGTCTAGAATGTTTAGTCCTAGATGCAGTTATAGAAGGGATTATTGATTTTCAACTATTTATGACTATAACTAATACTTGAATATTGATTTTCTTTACCTGCTTTTGTAACAAAATAAATGAGAGTTAAATTACGATTTTAAATTTATTTTATATAAAATCAACTTTCAAACAAATTTATTTATTATTATATAAATATATTGGTAAATGTTTATGCATTACTCAATTTACAACTAGCTTGATCATATACATATATTATAAATAATTACTATTTTTAATACTGTATATAAACAGAATACACATTATATCTTTTCAACCATAGATAAAAGCATTTAAACAGAAATTGCGACACTGCATTTATTATTATATATTGTTGATACCAGTTTACAAATATATATATCAACTCAATTTTACAAACAATAAGACAATTTTACTAATTATTAGTATTTCACTCATATAAATATTTATATAATATGTAGCTGATTCCAAAATGGTTTACCTCAAATGGAATTAATGTGAATCACTTAATGAATATTAATAATATGGATAAAACAAATCACTCCTAATGCATTTTAATTTAATTTAATGAATATGACACTATAATTTTTAAAATTAAGACCGATATAATCCTTACACTTAAATATTATTTTAATTAATCAATATTTGCTTTAACTGAAGAAGCAGAGAATGCAGTAAAACAAAATTAGCGTTGGTTGAGGACAACTCTCATTCTCTTTTATTTGTAAATGATAATTTTACTAATAATAGCATAGTATGCTTTAGAAGTACGCTTAGTACATTCTTCCATCTATATATATATAATAAAGTGTGACTTTCCACAACTAAAATAAATAAAAATTCAAACTTTGGATATCATTAATATATGTGGACTCTTATAAGATACTATGTGAAAACAATTGTTATTAATTAAAGTTTGGATAAAATGAAAGATATATATATATATATATATATATATATAATGCGCAACTAGCTTTCGGCTGTGGTTTAAAGCATTGCAATTTATAACTTTTGGAGGGTCGGCGGTTCAAACCTCTGCCCGACTCTTCCATCCATACCACGACAGTTATATACCATGTATAAAATTAAATGCGTATTTTAAATTTGGATATATTATATCCATATTCCGGTAACATGATATATTAATATATATATGTGTTGTGATAAATCTGTGGCGCAAATATATATCTTCTCCATTAACTATATATAAGGTGTTTCTACTATATGACAATAATTAAATCCCGTACCATATCCTTTCAGCCATGCGATATGCAGCAACAAAGGTTTTTACCCTTATCAGATTTTATTCGGTAGCGTGGCTTCACCTTAATACACTATATTGGTAATTTTGACAACAAATCATATATAACCCAGATGGCAATTCGATGTCCATGTGGTTTCCTTAAATTTTCTCACGCAGGCACAGTTGCGTCGGTGATGATGAGATACAACATAAAAGGGAGTTACGCGTTCTCTTTACATTTCAGTTCGATATTGACGCTGTAACAGATGCATCAGAGTCCAACACTTATTATTAAGTCTGCAACCGTCAGCTCAACTTCTCGTAGGCAAAGCCGAGTCAATCAGGCCTGGACAGTTGCGGGAATAAAGCTTGGACAGTTAACTAACTATAGCCTGGGCCAGTTAGTAATTTAACCGAGCTCTTCCGGTTTGCCGCCTTCGGAGCACATTCAAGAGGTAAAAGTAAATATTTCAATGGTTCATATGTCAATTAAAGGGCCGAATTACTGATCTCAAAAGACCGACTTTGCTTCTGTTCGCGGTCACATACATTCCCAGGGTTATAGGCTGAGTTATTACTCTTGTGCTGGACGTATATTGCACATCATGCCCCGACGCTTACTGCTTTGGATGTGTAACTTGTGGGTCAACAGATTTAAGTCTTTGTTTCAGACTTCGTAATAGTTGTTTGGATGGACTTGGCCCGATACTGGCCAATTTATGGGTTACTCCCTTGGTGCCTTATTCGTGCGCTAACCTTGGTGGACTATTGTTGGATAGTCAGTGAGATTTGATGGCATATGTGACATGGAATGGAGAGTTCAAAATTGGACGAGGCACCCAATATTTTCTCACTGGAAATTTGTATGAGCTGAATTTATCCTTTGTTGGTCCGAGTTTGCCTACTTAAAGGGTCGAGTTCTACCTTGCTACAGGGAGTTGCGCCTATGGAATTTTTATGGGATGTAGAGCTAATATTGTGGCTTATTTTCGCATCAAGACAAAGGGATGAGGGCTGTTTCAGTAGACTGAACAAACAACAATTTTGTGGGACTGATATCCCAGTGGGAAGGGTTGATTTCATGGTCATCGTGGGACTGATATCTGAAGACTATTCTGCTGGTGCTATTCTTTTATGTGACTGATATATTAAAGTCTGCATTGTTAAAAGTTAAAACATGTCCCAGGTTCCTCTTCATCATTTTTGACCTCTGTAAACTTTGTTAAAACATTAATAAAGTGGCTGAATGTTGCTAGAACTATGTTATTGTAAATCTGGGTTGTTTGTAGTAGAGATTTTACTACGGTAATAAATATAAACTAGAATGATAGTATTCCTTAGTTGAATATAGTAGCATATTATTGTTCTGAATGGTTTTGTGGTAAATCTTGGGTATTATGCATACCTTACTTGTTAAATTTATTGTACCTACAATTAGTGGTTCGTGAACTATTTGACAAAATGACAAGTTGAAAAGGTCCAAGAGTTTAAAAACTAGCTCTGATACCATGTGTAAGAACTTAGTCCATCAATTTATACATGAACTTATCTCATTGTCAGATGTAAACGTAAATTCAAAC
The DNA here is from genome assembly GCA_034641835.2 of Pinus albicaulis. Taxonomy (NCBI): domain Eukaryota; kingdom Viridiplantae; phylum Streptophyta; class Pinopsida; order Pinales; family Pinaceae; genus Pinus; species Pinus albicaulis. Next base: position 1,063,976,159 of record CM076572.1, read on the forward strand.
TACATGAGGCCAACAGTAAAATTTATTTTACATAAGTAACTGTCTTACAAAAATAGAAGTACCTTAAACCTGAAACATAATTTAAGCTTGCATAAGTGACTATCTTACACAGAGGAATACCTGAAAACTTGAAACAAAACCTGAAACGAACTGATGATTGCTCAAGCTATGGATCTCCCGTGAACGCAGCAGACAGATTACAGAAATAATCGGTTCCTCCCAGCCAATTTAGGAAACAATCCTAAATCCAGAGGACGCCTCCTCTGCCCCCGTGCCTAGAATTCCGAGAACACCGAGTCTCCCTTCCACAGTTTATCAATTTCATCAAAACAGCTTATCCCTTTCAAGCGGAATTTAGCAAAACACTCCCTTTGACAATAACATCCAATTTCATGCAAGAACAAAAGATCCCTTCTCCTTCATGTCTCATAGTTTAAATAACATTCCCCACCACCGCCATCGCATTCCTCCACCGCCATAGCATTCCTCCACCGCCACAACACCATCGAGATTTTATCTGTATAAATGTAGATACGAATGTATTTATGGAGATATGATTCGCATTAATGTAGATGTGAATGTATTTATGGAGATGTGATTTATGGTTGTCTTATTTATGGAGCATTTGACTTTAATTTAAGTACTCTTTAAGATTAAGTTTTATATTTGAATATTCATTTTTAACTTAATTAACTTTATATTTTTAATTAAATTATATTATTTTCTTTTATTAGTCCACTTACATATAATTTATACTTAGTTATGTATATATATATATATATATATTTTGAATGACGTTTTTATCATATCTCGGCAAGATAAAATGTAAGGTGATTTTCAATTTGTCTTCTAACTTAGGTAATCTTAATATTAGCAGATACGTATACTAGTGCGATGCATGCTATATATGCATGTGTAGCTATCAAATGCGTATATCGTATACATGCTAATATTATTTTTCTTATAACTTGGGAATGGGTCGTTACACTCTGACAGCATTCGGGTTAGTTTACCCATTCACTACCCATGCCCATCAAGTTTACCCCGCTTCTCCTTTTATACACAAACTCCATTCTATTTATTAGAATATGATCTTTTAATAAATATCTTTGATTTCTAAAATATCTTAAAAATATTATATTTTAATAAATATCTTATAGATTTATTAAAATATTATTATTTAATAAATATCTTGGTTTTATTAAAATATTATTGTTTTAATAAATATCTTAGATTTATTAAAATATTATCATTTAATAAATATCTTGGATTTATTAAAATATCATCATTTATTTGCATAAGTCAATGCTTTTAATTTTCTTTGAACAAAGTATTAGATTATATTATGATAATGGTAGATATAACTAATACATTCATTATATTATGGTGAGTTAGGGATTTACTCAATACTTCCATAATTCACTCATTACTCTTCACCGAGTTTCTTTTCATAATTGATTAGTGCATGTACTAGTGTCGTACACGTGATACATGCATATGTAGCTATCATATCCAGGTCTCATATGCATGCTACTATTTCTATGTTCCATATAATTCGAGTTGGGTCGTTACATGGAGGAGAAGTCATGACATGTAATAAATAATGCTCCATTAGCAGAAACACCAAGAACATTTATCAAATGTTGGTTTCTGATAATTGTCCACCCATCTGATACAATGGATACCCCACAATCCACCCACTTGTTTGTAAAACGTGTCAAATCTATTTGAACCTTTCCTTTTTCTTTTTCTAATAACATTGTTCTAGCTTTCTCATAGTTGGGGGACTTGTATCCTTTTTGGGTTCATTGATGGCCTTTACCATTTCATGCCAATAGGGAGAGCGAAGCACATTGAATGGTACACCCAAACACAAAGAAATCAGACTATCTTTGCATCCACATCATCCCTCCCAACAACATTAAGGAAATCCCCTATTGTTTTTTTACCTCTAGAGTTTGTAGAAGTACCATGAGGAGATGAGCTACCAAATCTAGAGGTTGCACTTGATTCAGATTGAGTTTTTTGTTTCTTGTTTTTTTGTTTGTTGCACAACCTCCTCTATTTGGATGTATTTTCTTCTTTGTTCAGCTGGAACCTTTGGCAAATTGCTATCCCCACGACACCCTTTTTTTCATCACTGTCCATCGCCCCACAAAGATGCCTCCTCACACAAGTATATGAACCACTATATGGTTTTCCTCCATGACAACCATGAGGGCACGAAAACTTGTAGCTTGCACCACCTTTTCCCCCTCAAGTTTGGTCACATAGTTCCACGAGGGTGTCAATGTAGCTTTCCCCTCTTGTGTTTCAATGTTCTCATCAAAATCATCCCAAGAGTGGAACGATACATAGAAGCCAAAAAAACATCATCTTTGAATATGAATATAGGTGGTGGACAACCTGCATATAAATGAGCAAGAAGAAAGAATGGGAAAGTGTAGGAGAAGGAGGAGAGAATACAAAAGACAATGAAAAAAAAATGAGGAAGTTTGGGGTTTGCACTTACCTCTTTATCCCTTGTAGATGGAAGCCCTTTTGTACTCCTCCAAGCTCCTGCTCCTTCACTCCTCCAAGCTCTCCTAAACTCTTTCTTCTCCTCTCTTTCTCCTCTCTTCTCCAAGCTCTCCAAAAACACAAGTGAGCAAATAAGAGGTGAAAGTGAGATTTTAACTTTTTCATCCCATCCCTAATTCAACACTAACCAACCCCCCAACCCAACTCAATCCAAAAAACCAACAATAAAAAATTAAAAAATCGTTGTTTTGGTGGGGTGCAAGTCGGATCCGTCCACTGCTATACGGAAGCGGTCGTGATCCGTACGCATCCGCCTTCGAAGCGCGGCATTTCCGTACGCCGATTGCCATATGAAACACAGATTTGGCGCATGGAAATGCAAATCGGGCAGGGTGGTTCGGAAATGGCAGGAACTGCCTTTTACCGCCCGATTCGCGTTTCGTACGGCGGATCCCATACGATTTCGTACGGGACGCGGATTGAGCATTGGAGCCTGGGGGAGGGGGGGTAATTTTCCTGCAACACTGTGTGGGACCACATGATCCTTGACTCCGTCCATGATCAAGCGCTTAATTTTCGCTTGAGCTTCCTCATACTTCTTGAGTGGATCAACGTCAATAGGAACAACAACTACGCTCTCGGTGAGATGCTTGATACGATGCTCATCTAGTACTGACAGGATTCTAGCCTTCCAGATGACAAAGTTGGATGCTCCATCCAACCTGTCCTGATCCCTCAGTCCATGTGTGGCCATCTCTGCTCAACTGAAAGATGTCAAACTGATTCACTTCTCCCTCTTTCACTACTGCCCTAGCAAAACTTGGATCTGAGATTCTCGGCACTAGAAACTCTCTAAGGAACCCGCTCCCTCTGAAAAATGATTTCCCTCCTTGAAATCCAAAGCCAACTGATGTCGAATCAGTCCTCTCCCATCACTCTTTACTGCTGATCAGCACTAGATCTAGACTTCTTGGCAAGAAGTCTGCTGAGGAACTATTTCCCTCTACTTTGCCATGCCCTGCTAGACACTGTTATGCACCAACAAAAACAATGCCCCACGAGCAACTACTGAAGAAAAACTCTCTGCACTTCCAGCCACAACAACCGGAAAGACGGAGGCTTGAAACCCCTACAATGGCCCAGCAAACACTGCGCTGCCACTGCTGCAACTATAACGTCACCCTAGCTAGCTGACGCAGGCTTTGTGTGAGTCCTTCTGGTGACTGCATCGCACCTGTTGCCTCTTCTGGATCTGCGCTGTCACTCGGGAAAACTACCTTCCTACAACAAATTTTCTTTGGTTTTCTGCTGATGGCTTCAGCTCTTCCTTATTTGCAAACGCTCTGATACCATGTGAAAATTTCTGAATCTTAACCTGAAACCATATTGTAGTAAATCTGATTTACTTCTCCTACTTGTTTGATTTAACTTAACAAGTTATTTTCTGAATAATTCATGAAAACATTAAAGTGAATACACTGCAGCCTACACAATTATACAAATCAAGTACTGAAGAATAAGCAAACCATCCAGACAAAGGACACTTCTTTTTCGGACAAATGTCCCTGGAAAAACCCAATGCAGGAAAACCGGTGCAACAGTTCTGAGGGTTTTATTATTAAGCAGATTTCTGAATACAAACTAGGGTGCCAAATCTGGCTCACCCAACAAAGAAAATCCTCAGCAGAAGTACCTCTATCCGAAGACAGATGTTATGGCTGATCCAATCGCTGGATGAAGAAACCCCAAAGGTGACTATGCTTTCCTCAGTGCTGCTGAGCGATGGCTACAATAACCTAGACTGCGCCACCTCTCTTAGTGGCTGCGTCACCCTCTCCGTGAGCCTTCTCGACTCAGAAAATGATTTGCTAGATAGTTGCCCGATCTGCACCATAGAAACCCCAGCACAACTCTACGAGTGACTGCGTCACCCTTTTTGGCTCTGTGTCCCCTCTGCGTGAGCCCTGCTCCCTCTGTGTCACCACTGCGTGAGTTGTGCTGGCTCTGCGTCACCCCTCCTAGGCCTACGTCAACACTTGGGGCTAGCTATTCAGAGGTTGGATCAATGTCAGATCGCCAGTGATAGTGTGATGTTGAAACTTAATTCTCACTCTATTTCTACCAATTATTTTCTCTATATAAGATAGCTAGAAAGCAGTGTTGCGACTTCTCAATAACATCCTGATTTTATCTCAAAATGCCGATTTTAAAAATATTTTTATGAATATGGTATCTTAATTTTGCCGATGTTTGCCGTTTTTTATCGATATTTTCCCGATTTTTACAATTTTTTGGTTTTCTGGACCCTTGTCGATTTTATCCCGATGCCGATGTTCGCAACAATGCCAGAAAGACATCCAAAGATTTGTATTCAGAAACTAGTGCATAATTTTGATTTGGTGTAGCATCGGATGTGCTCTAAGTCTCAAACTTTATGGAGAGACATGTATTCTAGATAAGCCAGAAATTGTTTGGGGAAATTCCACCCAGATTGTATTTTATTAAGATTTTTTTTTTTTTTTAAGTGACCCTAAGTCTAAACTTAGGAAAATAAAATAATTAAAGTGAATTAATAGTGTGAATGTTCTAGAAAAAGCAGATCAAGTCAAAATATAATCTTAGCCATTGATTGGAGATCTAATCTCGACCATTGAAGTCTCAACGAGAAGACTATAAAGAAGGCTTGAGGGTCATTTGGAAAAACACATCGAGAGATCAGATTTTCTAAAGTGAGTAGTGCTCAGAGGAAAACTTTGATGAAGAGATTCTTACACAGTTGAGGGGCAGAGACAGTTTTGGTCGGAGGATCTTCTCCGGGGCCAAGAATACTCAACAAAGAGGCAAAGAAAGACGCAGAGGGAGCAACGCAGTGCCTAGAGAGGGTGACACAGGGCCATGAAGGCCACACGCAGAGGCAGCGTAGCATTCTTGAGCAGAAGTCCGAGATTTTGTCTGGAGATCGGGATTTTGAGTAGGAAGGCTGGAATTGAGTTTCGTGAGAGCAGATCGATCCAGCAGATGAGGTGACAAAGTCCATTAGAGATCCCCACGCAGGCATACGCAATTGCTGTGCAAAGGCTGCTCAGAGTGTGCTGGGATTTCGTTAGTTCAGCTACCAGATCAACCAAGACTTGCAGAGTGAGGTAATCTCACAAATTTTCTTCTAGAGAGTGATATTATCTACACTAGATTTCCAAAAAGGCATCCAGAGATTGTATTCAGAAATAACTGCTGCTTAATAATAAAACCCTCAAGTCTGCTGTAATGGTTTTCTCGCATTGGTTTTTTTCGGGAACGTTTGTCCAAAAACAACGGTGTCCTGTGTGATATTCTTTTCTTTTGCTTAGTTTCTTGTTTCCGCATATTAGTTTAGTTAAGTGAAGGTTGCTTAGTTTCTTGTTTCCGTACAGTACAGTCTGCGTCCGTACACTACATTTTTCAACTTCAAGTGGGCATGAAAATCGAGGCAAAGTGGGCACAGTTTTCAAGGAGTTTTGGGCTAAAGAGGTAAGTTGTATTTTGCTGTTTTGTTTTGTCTACAAATGTTTTTTCCTGAACTTGAAAGATAAATAAATTTGAAGAGCTCTCTAATAGGTTTTCCCTAGAGAAGATTGAAGGGGTTTTGCCTAGGTTTAAGTTGACCAAAAATCTGTGTACTTTTGTGTCGCTGGTCTGTTTATGTGCATATTTATTTTTAGCATGTGTTGACAATTTCATGTGTTTTAATCTGAAAATTGCACTTTCATAATTCTATATGTTGAATGTAAGTTTATGGGAAAGGGCATTTCACTAAATGGAAGTGATAAGGTGAAACTAAAAGTGGGTTGGGATTGCAGGAAACTTTTTAGTCATCAAATTTCAACATGGTATCAGAACTACAGGCTGAAAATTTCCTTTTGAACAACAGACAATAGTTTGGGACAACAAACAGTGGCTTGGACACCAAACTAAATTTTTGGACAACAAACTCAGTTTGGACAACAAACTGATATTTTGGGACAACAAGGTGAAATTTCACACAGATTGAACTTTTGGGACAACAAGGTGCGCTGGAAAGTTCATTTCTCCATTTCTTTTGTTTTGGAAATTTTGGAGAGCAGTCATGGCCATGTTCTTAAGGATAGATGACAGACTAGATGGGATATCCAACTATGCCATTTGGAAGGATAGAATTCAGGAAGAGTTTGAGGAGGCAACAGTTTGGGACATAGTGCGGCAAGAGGTTGTACCTCCTACTGCTACAGAGGAACTTGCTGAATTTGCAAAAAATAATGCAAAGGCAAAAAAGATTTTGATGGACACTCTGAAGGATCATGTGGTTCCTCAAGTGAGAGGAAACACATATGCATATCAGATGTGGACAACTCTAAGCACTCTCTATCAGAGTACCAATGAGAGCAGAAAGATGGTACTCAAAGAACAATTGAATAACATCAGGATGACAAACGCTGAAAGTGTAGTTTATTATCTTGGTAGGGTCAAACAGGTACGTGTTGATTTGAGTGCTATTGGTGAGACAGTTGCAACCACAGAGTTAGTCTTGGGAGGTCTTTGGAGATACTGTTACCTCTAGGGAGAATCTTCCCAATTGGTACAGATTCTGGGATGATTGTGTGGAGCATGAGATACGGAAGACTAGCAGTGGTGGGGTGAAGATAGCAGATGAGGAGGATGTGTCCTTGACAGCTAGGGGGAAGAATAAAGGGAAGGCCAAGAAAGGGGCCTCATCAGATGGGGCTAAGGGAAAGGAGAAGAAGAAGAAGAAGAATACGGATATGTCGAAAGTCAAATGTTGGGCATGTCAAAAGATGGGACACTATGCTGCTACGTGTCCTGAGAGGAAAAACAAGGGGAAGAAGGGTACCGCAGCTTCAACAGAGGTGGAGCAGTTTGCTTCACAGTTTGACAGGACTTTGCATTTATTACTTCTACATTTAGTAGGAGTACATCATCCGATGTGTGGCACATAGACAGTGGGGCTTCCCGCCATATGACACGTGCACGAGAGTTCTTTTCAGAGCTTGTAGAGAGGGCACTTGATATTGAGATTGTACTAGGAGATGATCGCACTATGAGAGTTGTTGGTGTGGGGACTATGACCTTTGAGAGGGAGTCTTTGCCTCCTTTGAAGGTCATGGATGTTTTGTATATTTCGGCGATGAAGAAGAACTTGATTTCAGTGTCTGTTATGGAGGAGAAGGGGTTTGACGTCACTTTCTCAGGAGGGCAGGTATTGATGCATCTCAGGGGAGATTCCATCACTTCAGCCAAAGTGATTGGAGTATGCTTTGGGAAACTATATAGGTTCAGCTTTCAGTTGACAACAGCTTTGGTGATTAGCACATCTGGTAGCACTCACACTAGTACCACCAACAATAGAGACTTGTGTGAGTTATGGCACCGAAGGATGGCGCATATGCATTATGGAGCTTTGAGAGTTCTGAGGGAGATCACTACTGGAGTTCCTGATTTCAGTGTCGAGCATTATGAGGTCTGCAAAGGGTGTGCTTTGGGCAAGTACACCAATTTACCATTTCCAACGAGCGACAGCAGATCTATAGGTATACTAGACTTGATTCATACTGATGTTAGTGGTCGTATGTTTCATGTGTCCTTGGGTGGTTATGAGTATTATGTTATATTCATTGATGACTACTCTAGGAGGACTTAAATATATTTCGTGAACACCAAGGGTGAGGTCTTCAGTCGCTTTAAAGAGTTCAAAGCTCTTGTGGAAAAGCAGGCAAGTAGGAAGATTTAGGGCTTGAGTTTAGACAATGGTGGTGAGTACACCGATGGTGGGTTTTCTGACTTCTGCGCACAGGAGGGCATTAGGAGAGAGTTCACGGTTCCTTACAACCCCCAGCATAATGGGGCGTCTAAAAGGAAGAACAAAGCTATTGTTGGGGCTGCTACAACGATGATTCATGATCAGGGGTTGCCTTTGGTTTTGTGGGCTGAGGCCTGCAATACCTCTGTTTATCTTCAGAACAGGAGTCCTCACAGAGTATTGGGGAATATAACTCCGAAGGAGGCCTTCACTGGAGAGAAGCCTCATGTGGGACATCTTTGTATCTTTGGATGTCTCACATATTCTTATATCCCCAAGGAGCAGAGGACGAAGTTGGAACCCATGGCAGAGAAGGGTATCTTTATGGGTTATAGCGAGACTTCGAAGGCCTATCAGATCTTCATTCCTTCTAAACGGAGAGTGGTGATTAGGAGGGATGTGAAGTTCGAGGAAGAGAGGGCTTATCGGAGATCATGGAAGTATGATGAGAGAGAGTCACGGACTTCTCCTCAGCAGGGAGGTCAGGTAAAGGGAGCAAGACCTCAAGGTTCTGAATCGACTGGTACAGGAGGTGCTTCAGTGTTAGTGACATCTGGGGCACTAGTGGTGAGTTCACCAAGAACTTCTTTAGGGAGTCCACTGGTACAGAGTTCTCATGGCACTTCAATTGACACAGGCATAGGTTCTTTGAGGACAGGTTTTGGTATAGGCACACCAGGGTTAGTTGGCAAACCTTCAGGTTCACTAGACTTGGGGGTGGCAGAGGATGAGGTTCCCTATGGGGAAGCTTCTTCAGGGAAGAGGAGGCCCAAGTGGCTTCATGACACCTTGAAGGAAGCAGAGTCCATTGGTCCTTCGAAGAGGGTGAACAAGGAGAGTGTGCCACTTGAGCGGTTTTGCAGTTATGTAGCCAAGGCTACCAACATTGTTGACTCTGAGCCTACTAGCTATGAGGAGGTTACTAGCCAGGAGGTATGGAGAGAGGCTATGGTGGAGGAGTATGCCTCTATCATTAAGAACAATGTTTGGGAGGTGGTGTGAAAAATCCTAAGTCTAAGATTCCTACGCAACAAATGCGAATTACTTCTCTTATTTCCATAATTATTTCATTACAGTGAAATATCGAAGTAATTACTAAAGCAGTCTACACAAATAATGTTGCGGAATAAATCTAAGTGTTGAAACAAACTGAACAAAATACAACGAAAAACATCCACATTCGACACAGTTTTTTTGGACTAAGTCCCTAGAAAAACCCAACTCGGGAAAACCGATGCAGCAGATCTGAGGGTTTTATATTGTTAAGCAGCAAAATCTTGAGTGCAACTAGGGTGCCAATATCTGGCTCACCCTTTAGAGAAAATCTCGGCAACAAAATAAATGTGAGATATACCTCACTCTGCAAGTCCCTAGCTGATCCGGAACAGCGTTGGTGAAGCCCTTCTCTGCCTTTGCGTGATTCCTACGCTGCTACTACGTAAGCCTGCGTGGGCAAGCTAAGGAAATGTATCACCTCCTCCTCTGCAACGATCAAGCTGATCTGGAACTGACTTTTGGCCCTCCTGGCTCAGAAACCCCTGCTTCCAGCTATCTCCAAACTGAATTTAGAAAGCACTGCATCACTGTTGCGTGATCCCCTTCAGGGACTACGTCACTCCTCCAGATGACTATGCTGCCTCTACTGCATCACTGTTGCCTTTCTCTCTGAAATGTACTCCTGGTCCTCCTTACCAGTTACTGCATTTGCCCCTCTTTGGAACTGATCACTAGATCGAAATCACTTAGCCAGCCCTACCCGAGTGATTCGATCTTGATCAAAAGTTGTGTCTCTCTCACAAGCTCGAAAATGCCAAATGCTCAATATGTTTTCCATAGGCCCCTCACCCTCCTTATAATCTTTCGTTGACCCTTCAACGGCCAAGATTAAAACATAATCAAGGGCTAAGATTAACTGGGAGTTGATCCATGACTTTATCTAGAAGATTCACACTTAGTTTAATTAATACCCTTTAATTAATCAGTTTCCCTAAGTTTAGACTTAGGAAAACAATTGATTTAATTAAACCATCTCTAAGTGGAATTTTCCAAAATCCTTTCTGGGTATTATGGAATACATGTGTCTTAACCTATATACAAAGTTACAAGGCTAGAGCACATCCGATGTTACCATAAATCAATAGTGCCTAGGCCTGAGGGCAATCAATTGGGACTTCTAAGTGGCTTTACAAGATCAAGCATGCTGCAGATGGCAACATTGAGAATTTCAAGGCGAGGTTTGTGGTTGGAGGGTTCTCAGAGATAGAGGGAGTTGACTATGATGAGACCTTTGCTCCCGTAGCTCGGTACACTTCTATTCGGTCCCTTATTTCTATTGCTGCAGAAATGGGTTGGCAAATCCATCAGATGGATGTGAACACCACATTTCTGAATGGAGTTATAAAGGAGGAGGTGTATGTTGAGCAGCCATAGGGCTTTGAGGTACTTGGGCGGGAGACCCATGTATGCCGGTTGAGGTGAGCACTCTACGGACTTAAGCAAGCTCCGAGAGCTTGGTGTTCGAGGATTGATTTTTACTTGTAGCAGATGGGTTTAACGAAGAGTGATGCAGATCCAAACCTATACTACATTGTTGTAGGGGATGATCCACTCATTCTTGTGCTATATGTTGATGACTTGTTCATTACTAGGGTAGAGAGACTGATTAGTGGTTGTAAGGAGGATCTTGCTATGGAGTTCGAGATGAAGGACATTGGGCTGATGCATGACTTTCTCGGGCTGGAGGTGTGGTAGGAGGAGGGGCATATCTTTCTGGGGCAGGGGCAGTACATTGTGGATGTGTTGAGAAGATTTCACATGGCAGACTGTAGACCCATGTCTACAACTATGATCACCAACTAGAAGAAGCTTCATGCTTCAGATTCTAGTTTGGTGGATCCCACATTGTATAGGCAGCTTATTGGTTCCTTGATGTATATGGTCAACGCTAGGCTAGATATATGCTTTGTAGTGAACACACTTAGCCAGTTCATGGTTGAGCCCAAGAGGGTGCACTGGGTAGCTGCAAAGCACATTCTTCGTTATGTGCAGGGTACTATTGATTATGGTCTGGACTATAGGCGGGGAGATGGAGTGAGGTTGGCAGGTTGCATAGATTCAGATTGGGCAGGGTGTGCATCTGACAAGAAAAACACTTCAGGGTGTTGCTTCGGCAATTGTGTGTGGTTCAGTCGAAAGCAAAAGTAAGTTGCTTTGAGCTCTTCTAAGGCTGAGTATATGGTCGCTAGCCAGGCTAGTTGTGAGGCCATTTGGCTTCGCAAGTTATTGTATGGCCTATTTGATTAGGAGTTGAGACCGACGGTTGTGATAATCAGAGTTGCATTAAATTCACGGAGAATCCAGTGTTTCATGATGGGTCAAAACACATTGACATCATATATCATTTCATCAGGGACTATGTTCAGAAGGGGGCAGTGGAGTTGGAGTATATATCGACAGATGAGCAGGTGGCCAATGTTCTCACGAAGTCCTTGCCAAGAGGCAAGCATGTCCATTTCAGGGACAAGATGGGTGTGGTGAGAAACACTTTCCTCGGTAAGGAGTGTTGATTTTTAATGTACCTTGGACAAGTGGTTTCCCATGGGTTAGTCTCTACTTGCGGAAAAGTGTCCAAAATAATTCTTTTCTTAAGTGTGACTTTATAAAGTGAAAGTGACTTTATAAGTGGTAAAGTCAATGTTAAATTCTAAAGTGAAAGTGACTTTATAATTGGTAAAGTCAATATTAAATTATAAAGTGAGAGTGACTTTATAAGTGGTAAAATCAATGTTAAATTATAAAGTGAAAAGTGACTGTAGACATGAAGTACAATGTGGGTACTTTATTTAATGGGTGATTTAAAAAATAGGAAGTGAGAATTAAATGCACATTTATTCTCATCCCTTGATCTAAATGAATCCGAGCCATTAGATCTTAGGGTTGCGCAAAAGTTATTTAGGGAAACAAATGGGGGAAAAGAAAAGAGAGACTGCATTCATTCATTTTTCATGAGAAAATTGGAGAAAGGAGGCTGAGAGCTGGAGAAAAGTTCTGAAAGAGAAATTTGTTGCAGCAAACTGAAGGCGTGATTTTTGGGCAAAACTGGGCACGAAAATCAAGGCATAGAAGACATCAGAAGGTACAGTATGAACAAAATTTAATGCTGTGAGCTGCACGCAGCTTAAGAGAAGTTTTTGAGCAAAAAAAAAAAAGGAAAAAAAATCCGTACAGTCCATACAGTGCAGTCCGTGTCCGTATAGTACATTTTCAGCTTCAAGCGGGCATGGAAATCGAGGCAAAGTGGGCACGGTTTTCAAGGAGTTTTGGTTTGAAGAGATAAGTTGTATTTTTCTGTTTTGTTTTTTCTGCAAATGTATTTTTCCTGAACTTGAAAGATAAATAAATTTGAAGAGCTCTCTAACAGGTTTTCCCCAGAGAAGATTGAAGGGGTTTTGCCTGGGTCTAAGTTGACAAAAAATCTGAGTATTTTTTATGTATTGCTGGTCTGTGTATGTCCATATTTATTTTCAGCATGTGTTGACAGTCCCATGTGTTTTAATCTGAAAATTTCATTTCCAGAATTCTATATGTTGAATGTAAGTTTATGGAAAAGGGCATTTTACGGAATGGGAGTGATAAGATGAAATTAAAACCGGGTTGGGATTGCAAGAAACTTTTTAGTCATCAAATTTCAACAAATACATAAGTCATCGCTGGTCAACAGTCAAAATTTCAGCCTGCAGTCAAGCTCGGCCCTCCGGTCAATGACCTGCGGTCAAAGGCATGTAGTCAGATCCATACTGTGGTCAACTCTAGTCAATGGTTAAACTCAGTCAAACTCAAATTCGGTCAACTTTCAGTCAATTCAGCCTCTATCTGTTTCCATGTGCTGCTGCTCTAGAAGAGAGAGGATGTGATGATTGAGTGATCAAGGTGAAGTATTGCATCATGTATATATACAAGTCGAATGGGTGCATTTTGACCAAGGGACTCACTCTTTCATGGTGGGGCCGACTTGTCCTTTTTGAGCCTACATGAAGCCCAATAAATAAAATTTTAATTTTAATTTTCACGAATATTCTAGGCTGACTTAGGTGACCTTCTGGCATGTGGGAATACCTTCTGATGCTACACTAAAAATCAACAACAGATACAAGCAGGACCGGCCATGACTGATCATAATAGGCCTAGGATACCATAATTAGACTTCTCATGGCCTAGAAAGATTTTTACTTGCATCCTTTGGGCGTACAATGGTGCTGCCAAAAATGAAGATGTGGACATATGTACCACTGCTGAAATGAGGGGTAACACGATCAGTATTATCAGAACCAAATCAGTGACCAGACGGATTGAAACCCATAATTGGAACTAGATTGAAATTGGAGTGGAACTGGTAAGAACCAAACACAATAGCTGGTCAACCAAAAAAATACATGAAATATTCAATTTTTGATTAAAAAATATATATCATATACATCCATGCGAATCCAAACCATTAGACTCAAATATACAAGTCTTCTGATGTATATAGCATTGTAAGGGTGAATATGGCAAAAGGGCACTAAGTGCAGGGCATATCTGAACTGAAATAAAACCACAATGTATATTGAGGCTGTAAATGGAATGCAAAGTCCAGAAATAATCATACTATGGTCTACTATCAGATCAAACAGTAAACTACAGAATCATCTGAATTTTTGGTTTTCTTGGGTGAATAGTGCACTAGTACGAAACCAGTCAACCCAGCTGGTTCTGACCAGTTTTGGCTTGAATCGGCTAGTTCTGACTGGTTTTGATTGTTTCAGAGCAAAACTGGTCATTTTCAACCTGAGGATTTGGTTCTGCCCGGGAAACCGCAAAACTGGTCTGACTAGCCAGTTTAGTCATTTTAGCTAACATTCAGTGTGCTTCTGATAACATTGGTTCGGGCTAAACTGCTTATGAGTTTACTCATTGTATGATTCATGAAATTTTTTCAAAATGCAACTCCATGGATCAGATCTGTTCTGGAAAACCCATTTTAATCCACTTTTTAGTTTCCACAAAATAATGTTTGATTGTTTGTCACATAAGCATCATACTTGTCACAACTAATTGCAAGTTTTGCTTATTAGTTACATTATAGGAACTGAGCCCTTTAGAGGAGAATACTTATCGGAATTTACTTGTTGAAAACTGCAACCAATGCTCTCGAGTCGTGCCTAAGACATGCATAAATCCTACGCAGTAAATTGCTGTGTTCATATACCTGCCCTTTGGGGTTCCTGAGATATTTTTTTTGCAGTTTTTACTTTATGATTTCTTGCTATATGAATATACAGCATGGATGACAGGTTCAATAAATGCTGTATCTTGCAGGTCTTATGAGCATATTGTTCTTGTGCATTACAGAGAAGTTACGGAGGTATGCCCTGCTTTACTTTTTCATGTTGAATGGAGAGAGAAATATTTTCACTGAGCTATGACACACTAAAAAAAAAAATTCATTCTCTAAACTCTTTGACCTCAGAGAATCATCAGAAATAAGAATGTTATGAAAACCCTTGAATTGTGCGATTAACTGTATGTACAAATAATGCTGCTTTTGCACATAGCATCAGTTTTGTTGCCATTTTTATGGAATATGTCTTCCCTTCTGCTAAGTATCATACATATTTTTTGTTGTTCTTTCCGAATATAAAAAAGGAACTTGTTTCAGAAATGCTGTTGTTAATTTTCTTTCCTTGCTCTTTGTCCATGAATAAGTTCTGAATTTGTTTTGCAGACATAGAAACATATTATATTTTGATTTTCACATTCATTTTCAGTTACTTCTGATCTTTCTACCCATTTTCTGCTTTGGCACCTCCCATGTGTTTTCTCTTCTTTGCAAGTGATTTCCATATACAATTGTAGCATCCTGCCCCTTTTTTTGTCATTTAGTGTTGATTGAACTGAATCATGGTTTTGCATGACTGCCATCTTCGTGGAGAATGAAAAATGAAAGTGGCTATATACTAATGCTGATAAACAACTAGAAGCTGCAAAGATTCACAGAAATTAGAGCTCATGGATTATTGTTTTTGATTTGCTGTGCCTAGTCATTGTCATACATGTTACTTTGAGTTCACTTATAAATTTTGTTTCTTACTTTATGGAGCTGATGAGAATAACTTGAAATATGCTTCACGTTGTGTTTTGGCTTTTATAGTTTAATGAGAATAACTTGAACGAGGATCTCAGGTTAGCTGATTGGGCCTGGGGATAGCTGGTGTTGGGGTCTATTCGTATTGGAATTTAGTTGCATTGAATGTGTGAAATTTTGAATGGCGATCGTGTTGTGTATTATCTATATTTCTTCTTAACGAGTAGGTTATGCACTTCTCTTGTGGGTGTGTGGAAAGTTTTGTATTGTTATAGATACAGTTTGATTACAACCACTTACTAACACTTTTGCAGGGAAGATTCAGTTCCTCTTCACTGACCAACTTTTCAAAAGATGCTTCTTTAGCTGTTCAAACCCAACATTCAGCTTTGACCCAAGTGCAGAACTCAAGTGATGGAACTGGAAGCAGAGAAATATATTCATCATCTTGGATTTACAGTCCAGGAACACTGGAGGAAGTCAGTTCTAATCTGGTTGTGGGAAATGATGAGCTTGACTCAGGGGATGATATAAACAAGAATGAAGATTGCAGTAATCCCTTGACCAATGATGGTGTTTCTTTGACACATCAAGAAATTGCATGCCTTCAACAACTTAGAGATGAGCTGAATCTAGAAGTAGATGATTCTGGATACACACAAAAGGACATCACTTCTCCTTGGAATGCTTCAAGTATGGCAATGCTGCAATCTGACCTTTCAACATTGGAAAATGGTTTCTCAAACCAAGAGATAATTGCATCTTCCCTACATGGAAGCAAATACCAGGGGCAAGATCAACACAGAAAGGAGAGTGTAAAGAATCCAAAGAACTTGAATATTGACTTTTTGCACCAAAATCCAGGTGGGAGCACTGTTCATTCTTATGTTTTTATTCTTCAATTTGGGCACTGCCTGAACATGTGAATCTGCTTGTTATAAAAGATGGAATGCAATTTTACTGTTTTCATTTAAGCATAACACATAATTACATAATACAAACCATTCTACAGAAGAAGCATTTTAAACTATTCTACAGAAAAAACATTTATGATTGACATTATACTGGACACATCAAGCATGTTGACATGGATTTTGCTGTATGATCTGCAATATTGTTTTGAATTATAACCTTCCAAGAATTGATGTCAGGTCTTCGTATAGTTTTATTTGTGCATTATATGATTCAACTTATGTCTTTAAACAAGATTGTAAGATATTTTTTATTGAACGTAATGTTTGCACCAAGTTAAGATCATTTGTTGGATGTATAGATAGACTGTTCAAGTGAAGAGAACAGAAATTTCTTTGTTTATAGATTCTAAAAGTGGAAGGAGCTGAACCAAGGAGGCCTTGTGTTTCCAGTGCCTGTCATGAATGAAATGGTTCTTAAACCAAGTGAGCATCAGAAAAGAGCACAAAGACTCATAAATATATGACACAAGACAAATAATAATAATTTATTAACAAATGAAATGATACAACTGACCAACAAGATCTCTTATGTAGTGTTATAGAAGTGGGTCATGATGAATAATTGTGACCTTCTACAGTTTTAGTTATATTTTATATTATTTTTATATAGGTATACAACTCTGCCCTGATGGCACATCCCTGAAATCCTATTTTTCATGGCATACAAATTTGCATGAATCAAAATACACAGGACAACCAAATATTCTAAAATGAGAAACATCAGGTTTCTTACCAGTGAAGATCTCCTTGGGTGTCTTGAAATCCAATGCTTGATACGGGCTCCTATTTTGAACATACATGACAGCATTGACAACTTCTCCCCATAAGAACTTCGGTAGACCTTGATCATAGAGCATGGCACGGGTGGCTTCCATGATTGTTTGATTCTTCCTTTCAGCGACTCAATTTTGCTCAGGAGTGTATGGAATAGTTGTCTCCCTCTTAATGCCAGCCTCTCTGCAAAAGTCATTGAATTCATTTCATTCATATTCTATTCCATTGTCGGTCCTCAATATTTTGATCTTCTTCCTTGTTTGATTTTCCACCAAGGCTTTAAAAAATTGAACCATTTGAACACTTCTTTCTTCTTTAAGAAATAGATCCATTATTGCGTGAGAAGTCATCCACAAAAATTGCATAATATAAGTATCCTCGCAACGATGTTGCGAGCAACACACCAGATAGGTCAGAATAGACAAATTGAAGAGTATCGATAGTTTTGCTTTCATGTAATATCCCAAATCGGGAATAACAGTAATATAAAGCACAATAGACTAAAAACTACAACGACAGAAAATACACCATCAAAACACACAAACTGGAGCCAAAAATAACTGCAGAGCCATTTTATTAATTTGCTTGGAAAGAGAACAAATGAGGTTCTGGAAAGTTTGCACTTGGGCCTACTCAACGCAGGATGAAGGACAACTCAAACCCAAGCTAAATCTCTTGCTGGAAGTAGCTTTGTGTGGCTCTATCTTTGCGCTGTCTAGCCCAAAAATGCTGCTACTGGTTGACTTCAGATTGCTGGATAGGCTGCTTCCCTTACTCAGAAAATTCTGGGAATTGGACATTGGACTCTACTCAACAAACCCACAAAAACCCAGAAAGGGTCTGCTGAAAGCTCGACGCCGGAAATTGGCCCTCTTGGGTTTGGCTCACTGAACTGCTCGGGAAATCAAACCAGTGGAAGGAACTGCTGGGAAATACCTCCGGAATGCTGCAAAAATCCCTGGTAGGAGGTGGCTAGCCTCCCCTCTAAATCTTCTGATGAGAATTCTCTTCTCTCCAATCTTCCAGCACCAACACCACTCTGCACTGTGTAGTCTCTTCCCCCTCTGCGCAATCCAGAAAGGGCTATGTAGCCCCCTGTAGCTGCTGATGTATAATTCCCTCACAAAATGTAGAACTCCTCTCCTGAGTGGCCACTTGAAGTCCCCCGAGGCAGAGGTTGAGATCTGTGTGTTATGAATATAATTCATAACAAATATAATAAATATAGTTATTAATAGTTAAATAAGGATTATGTAAGCAGTTATTAAGTTAGTGAATAAACGCAGGGCCTCATTGTAACATTTTGGCATCACTTATACATTTTATATATAATATATTATTATTACGAATACCTTGTGTATTTTACAATTAAGTCAATAAGCCTACAACTTTGTTGCTCTATTTGGTATCAAAGCGGTGATCTTCTCGCCTGGAAGAAAGCACCTATGTCACTGCTGGCTGTTTCAGCTGTTACATGCGGTGCCTCGAAATCGCTGCCGCTTGATGTCTTCATCAATGTCGATGGTTGATTTCAACAAAAAGTTGATCGATCTTGAGAGTAAGATCAATAATTCCGATAAATTCATTAAAAGATTAATCGATCTCGAGGATAAGTTTAAAGGACATTCTGATGACATCAAAAAACTTCAAGACACAACAAATCAGATAGAAAGACAAATTTGGCAAAACCATAGCGAGTCCACAGACAATCATAACAAAGCAATGCAGAAAATAAACGTCATTTGGGACAAGATAAATCTGACGCAAGAACCAATATTTCTGAATATTGGACATAGTCAACATAACAATTCAGTTGATTCAGTGAATTCAGAAGATCTTGATGAGAATGATATAGATGAAGATCATGATTCAGATGAAGATGATATGAAGGAAGACTATTTTGAGAAACAAGAAAATGAGCAATATCATAACAATGAGGAAGATGTTGAAAAATACATTTATAATGATGAAAAAAGAACTCCTCGGGGTGACATAGATAAGATTAATAAAGAAGATGACAAAATTGATGTTGCAAGGAAGTTGTCTCTTTCATACGGTAGAATTGTTTTCGGAAACCCATATATGTTTCCTCAAGCTGCAGAGCAGAAATCACCTCTCTTGGATCTGTTCCTTTCTGAAGCTTCTACTGATTTTGCTGCATTTGGAGGGAGCAATGTTCCTCTAATTACAACCCCTCCTGGGTTTCTAGATGATTTTTTCAGGGATTTAGAAGAAGATAGTTTGGCTCCTATATTAAATCAGCTTTATGAAGATTTGAAATTAACCACGAGGGAAGTGGCTTCACCTCTTCAAGACTTTCAGAAGCCCTTGAGAACCCTAAAAAAACTGATTGCTATTTGTGTTTGTGCAAAATATTTGGTCAATCACCCATCTTGGATATGCAAAGGCAATGTTGTGGACAGACGACTCATTGAAGTTGAAAGTATACTGGGACCCTTTTTCCATGTCAGTGCTTTACCTGATGTGTTTACAAGACAAGAAGACGATGTTGGGAACCAATGCTTTTCTCAAGCAGAGACTCGCTGTCAGGCAGATTTACAGTCCACATTCACTACAATAAAGACGGTTATGCATTAGTTATATGAAGGCCTCCATAATGTTCTGTATCATCTCTTAAAGAATTCAAATACGCGTGAAAAGGTTCTTGAATACTTGGCGGAAGTCATTGATAAAAATGCAGCAAGGGCAGGAATCAATATAAATCCTCTTAAATGTGCCAGTGCTGGCATGTTTATGAATCTCAGTGCTGTTACGCTAAAGCTTTGTGCACCATTTCTAGAAGATTTGAAAAAATTAACCTTGATTAATCCAAATTATATCCTGCACAACAGCCGTCTTGATTTTCAGAGTTTGACGACACTTCATGCATCATCTGAAGAGATTGCAACTTGGGTGGATAGAGGGAACTATTCACGTACTGAAAGTTTCAGACAGTTTCAACAACAGAGGGAACAAGAGGAATGTCGTGTCTTACGATCTCAAGGAGCCACAAGTTCTGGCAGTAACCATGCTTCTGATTCTGTTATCTCTAATTCCATACGTAAATCCTCGAGTGATGAAAGACAGACCAGATTTTCTTTTGTTACTAAATGCTTTTTCATGACAGCAAGAATTCTAAACTTAGGCCTTTTGAGAGCATTGTCCGAATACAAGAGCCTAAGGCATGATCTCTCGAGGAGTAAAGATGCTCTTGCTACACTTGAAGCCCAACCTGGTGCAGGAGCTCCTCCACAATTAGAGCAAGAAATTTCTATTGCAAAGACAGAAATTGATAGGCATAAGTTGTATGCACAACTTCAAATCTACGACTCTAGAAACAAGGTCTGGAAGATTGCGGGAGTCTTGCAAGAGAATTTGACATTACATTCAAGTGTGACAGAACACAATCACGTGGTTTTGTTCAATTACCTGCTCCCCCTCAGGTGTGATGCCTCCCTCGCTTGCCCTGCGTGGCGTGAGGCTGTGCCTCGTACCATTGCGTTCGTGCCGTGCGGCTTCCACGATAGCTGCCGCTGCCAGGCCCGCTTCAACCCTCTTCCACACGGCCTCAGTGTTAAGTCTTGCAACGGCTGTCCCTGGAAGTATGAGTCTCGGAACGGGCATGGTTTGGTCCAAGTGCAGGGTGAGGTTGGTAGAAAACTTCCTTGACGCCATAGCTCCGGGCCGGGTTTCCATCCAACCTCCTATTATTCCTTTCGTCTCCTCTCCTTCCTCCAAATCCAAGTTATTGACTCATTTTGGGCGTGCCTTGAACAAAGCCTGCCCTCGATATATTAAGTTAAAAAAATGCAAAGATATCAACCACAGATCATCTAGCATGGACGCGCGTATAGACATGACCGTACGGACGTGTACGATGACCATCCATAACCAAAAAAATAAAATTATAGATACATCTGACATAACAAAATAATTTAATTAATTTAAATCTAAATAACTTTATATCTAATATAAATAACTTTATTAAAATATAAAGTTGTTTTATAATAAATTTTATAAAGTTACATATAAATAAAATATAACAAATAAATAAATAAAAGTTGATATATCATAGGTTGGGAGTATCATATTAAAGGTTGGGCAAGACATTAAAAGTTTGGTTCGAATATTTATAGTAAAGTTATATTATATATTAATTTAATTAATTAAATAATTTTAATTAATTAGATTAATAAAATAATAATTAATTAAATTATAAAAAAAAATGGGTTTCCAAAGGAGTATGACAACAAATTATACATGTTGAGGGGACAAACATGAATAAAATAAAATTGTAATCCATTACACTTATAAAAAAAATGACGAAAGCAAATGAAGAAAATGGTGCGTGATTGAATTGAAGAAAAGTGTCAACTATAAGCTTTGAGGACAAAGATTTTGAAGGAAGGGGCAATGTTATGAATATAATTCATAACAAATATAATAAATATAGTTATTAATAGTTAAATAAGGATTATGTAAGTAGTTATTAAGTTAGTGAAAGGGCATGTCTAAAAAACATGCCCAGTCATGAAAGGCCACCTGCGTAGGTATAAAAGCAGGGCCTCATTGTAACATTTTGGCATCACTTATACATTTTATATATAATATATTATTATTACGAATACCTCTTGTGTATTTTACAATTAAGTTAACAAGCCTACAGCTTTGTTGCTCCATTGCGCTTGAAGATCTTGTGTGCTAAACAACATTGTAGACTTGGCTCTCCTGCTCAAGTGTGCTCAATTAAATTGACAAAAAGAAATTAGCTGAATGAAAATGAGTAATGAGGCCTTCCTTCTTCCTTTTGTCCATTTAGGCTCAACACATTCCTTGGGCCCCACCTTGGCCTGCGCTGCTTCTCTTCGAACCACTCAAGTGCTGCTTTCCTCCAGCCACTCACACGCTGCCTTCTTTGTGACCCCTCCACACTGCCACCTAAGGACAACTCGACCCCACCACTAGAGCTGCAATTTATCCTTAGTAACTTTAGGAAGTGGCTTTATTTTGGCCAAATGTTATTTGTGGGTGCCCTACCCACTTTGTTTCTGTCCAACATTAGGAAAAACAAAGTTTAATCAAGATTAATATTCCAGTTAGCTGAACTGCTAATTTTGAATATTATAGTCCTCCCCGCCAAAACGTTGCTTGTCCTCAAGCAATTGCAAAGATGGATGCCGAAGAATCTGTTCCCCCTCCCCGGTGGCATCCTCATCTGGAAGGTTCCTCCATCTGATCAAATACTCCTTCACCACCATGCTCCTCAAGTGCCTCTCTCTGGTATCTAGGATGGCCTTGGGCTGAAGCACCAAATGTCCCTATCATCTATAGGAGGGAGCTTAGTAGCTGCTGACACCTTCTATCCTAAAGCCTTCTTTAGGCATGATACATGGAAGATGTTGTGGATCCAGCTCCCCTGTGGCAACTCCAACTCATATGCCACGTCCCCAACTCGCTGGACAACTCTATAAGGCCCATAGAAGCGAGGATTGAGCTTCTCGGCTCCCTTCTGCTTTAGCGTGGATTGCCTATATGGTTGAAGTCGGAGGTACACCAAGTCCCCTACCTCGAACAACCTCTCTACGCGGCCTCGATTTGCATACTTCTTTTCCTGGTTCTGCACTGTCCTCAAGTTGTCCCTTAGAGCCCTAAGGATGTCCTGACTCTCTTGGATCCAGTCTTTGACCCTGGGGGCCTTACTGGCTCCAAACATGGCATCAACAAATGTCAGTGCATCATAACCATATAAATCACAGAAAGGGGACATATCAATAGACATGTGGAAAGTGGTGTTGTAGCAATACTCCCCCAAGTGTAGCCATCGTAGCCCGGCCTTCTGTTGCCTTGTGACATAGTTCCGCAAGTAGCCTTCTAGCCACTTGTTCAATATCTCTATCTGCCCATCGGTCTGCCGATGGTAGCTTGTGCTCGGTGTGAGCTTCGTGCCCACTAGTCGGACTAGCTCCTGCCAAAATCCTCCCATAAACTTGCCGTCCCAGTCACTGACTATGGTCTTGGGAAGACCACGCAACTGGAAAATATCTCTGAAGAACAATTCGACCACCTGTGATGTTGTGTACGGAGTTGAAATTGCAAATAAATGTGCGTACTTCGTCAGTCTGTCAACCACGATAAAGATACAGTCCTTGGCCTGCACCATGGGCAACCCCGTGATAAAGTCTATCGATATTCTCTCTCCCACTTCTCCTCTGGAATGGGAAGTGGCTGCAACAATCCTGTTGGATGGGTCAACTCCCCCTTGTTCCTTTGGCAGACTACTCACTCCCAGACATGTCGAAGTACATCCTCCTTGAGGCCCTTCTTGGAGAACCTCTCTTTGATGGCCTTGTAGGTTTGGTGAACCCCTGGTGCTCTGATAGTGGGGAGTCATGAGCTGCATGCAAGATCTTTTCCTGAAACAGAGAGTTGGTTGTGAAAAAGATCTGGTCCCGATAATAAATGACCTCATCCATCACCCGGTGACGGTCATCCGTCACCTGTCCATCCAACACCTCATATGCAAACTGGTCCTTCAAATACTCCACAAGTAATTGCGCCTTCCAATCTGTGTCTATGCTCATCAAGGAGAGGGACATTGGCCTCCATGACAAGGCATCGACCACCACATGATTCTTCCCTTTGACATGCTCAATGTCAAAGTCGCAGGCCTAGATCTTACTGACCCACTTCTGCTGTCTCTCCTGCAATTGCTTCTGCTCTAGGAAATACTGAAGGCTATTATGATCAGTCTTAACCTTGAACCAGTTCCCCACCAAATACTATCTGAACTTGATCAGTGCATATGCATGATGCCCAACATCTCTTTGTGATATATGGGGTAATGCCTCTCATGAGGCAAGAGCTTCCGACTCTCGAAAGCTATGGGGTGTCCATCCTGCATCAACACTGCCCGAACTCCTACCTCGGATGCATCGCACTCCAAGACAAATGGCTTGGTGAAATCAGGGAGTGTAAGTACTGGGCAGCTACTCATCACCTACTTGAGGCCGTCAAAAGCCTCCTGCATTGTGGGGGTCCAAGTGAATGCTCCCTTCCTGGTCAAATCCATGAGGGGCGTAGCTAACTGAGAGAAGCCCTTCACGAACTTCCTGTAATAAGTGTAGATGCCCACAAATCCCCTCAGCTCGGTGACATTCTTGGGCTCTGGTCAGTCTTTGATGGCCTTGATCTTTTCCTCGTGCACTCGTACACCATCCTCCCCTATAATGTGGCCCAAGTATAGCATCTCTGTCAGTCCAAACTTCGCACTTGGACAACGTGGCATAAAATTTCTGCTCCTCCAAAATACACAACACTGTCTCCACATGCTGCAAATTCTCCTCCCATGTTCGCTTATATATCAGGATGTCATCGGAGAAGACTAGCACAAACTTTCTCAACTGGCCATGAAAAACATGGTTCATACAGGACTGGAATGTGGCTGGAGCGTTGGTGAGCCCAAAGGGCATCACCAAAAACTTAAAGTTCCCATAATGGCACCAGAACGCTGGCTTGGGGACATCCTTGCCCCTCACCCGAATCTAGTGGTACCCTGATCTCAAATCTATTTTGGAAAAGAACTTGGCCGCCCTCAACTCATCCATAAGCTCATCTATCCGTGGGATTGGGTAGCGGTTCTTCATTGTCTTCTTGTTCAGGGCCCTATAATTGATACACATTCTCAGCGTACCGTCCTTCTTCACTAGGACAATTGATGAAGCAAAGAGCTCGAACTTGGTTGAATATGCCCCAAGGCCAAAAGCTCATGTATGGCCCTCTCGATCTCATCTCGGTAGGACTTGGTTGGGCTGCCTATACGGAGTAGAGATCACGACATGAACCTCGGGTTCCAACTCAATGGTGTGCTCAAATCCTTGGTCAGGTGGCTGCCCTGGTGGAACATCCCTGAAAACCATGCAGTATTGGTCTAGGATGGCCTGTATATCTAGATGAGTGGGTTTGGCTGTACCATCTGCGTCCAAGAACTGAGTGGGTTTAGCTGTACCATTTGAGTGGGTTTCCCGTTCTTATCCAGGAACTCCATCTCCAGCTTCTGCCAATCTGTAGTGACCCTACCAAGCATGAAGAGCCATTGGACCCCCAACACTATGTTGGTGTTCGGAATGTCAAGCACAAAGAAATGATTTGTCACTGAGTAGGTCCCCATGATCACTGTCAGGGCTGGAACATAACGCATGCACTGCATGGTCCTAGCTCCCGGTACTAGCATAAAAAATCCATCAAACCCTTTGTCTGGATGCCCCTTTTCTGCACCATCTGAGCATCGATGAAATTGTGTGTGGCTCCATTGTCCACAAGCACTAAGACACGTTGACCCTGAACTGTCCCCCTGATCCTCAACGTTAGATATTTGGGTATCCCACACAAAGATGCAAGGACCCCTCCGGTTGGTGCAAATGCTGATCCTCCTGCTGCTGGTGGGGGTGGAGTTGGAGGCCCTTCCTCCTGAGATGTTGCGCTGTCTTCACCTCCCATCTCAAAGAGTCTCTCCTCTTCTCCCTCACTGTCTGAGAAGACCTCGATGTAGTGTGCCTTCCCTCCTGCACACCTATGACTCGGTGCCCATGGCTCCTGGCATGTGAAGCAAAGCTTCTTCATCCTCAGATCTCTCCTAGTGTCTTCATCTTGTGGTCCCCTGCCCTGGTTCCCTCTCGGGGGTGGAGCTCTCGCATCCCTTCCTCTTTGCTGGAAGGCTCGTTTGTTGGGCATAGGGGCTCTAGCCCTCGGCAATGCATCCTGAAGATCCCGTGTCCTCCCAACTGCGTCCTAGAGCGTAGTGGGTTGAGTTGACCTCACCAGCCCGCGCAATGGCTTTTCCCGCCCATTTATGAACAAAAAAATCCTCCTAGGTTCTGATAGATTCGGAACCATCACTGACAACCTCAAGAACTCAGAAATATATGTCTCCGGGCTCCTTGTTTGCTTGAGTTTGGTTAGTTCTCCAAAATGCTCTTTGTGGTTCTTCCTCTCAAATCTCTACAACACTCTCCTTGTGAAGTCATCATATGC
The DNA here is from genome assembly GCA_034641835.2 of Pinus albicaulis. Classification (NCBI taxonomy): domain Eukaryota; kingdom Viridiplantae; phylum Streptophyta; class Pinopsida; order Pinales; family Pinaceae; genus Pinus; species Pinus albicaulis. The sequence continues at coordinate 1,064,002,410 of CM076572.1, forward strand.
TGTCACCGCTGTGTGACCCAGCATAGTCAACCCATGAAACCACCAATCATGGTCTTCTCCCTCCAGGTGAAGTGTAGCCACCTTGATGGTCTCTATCTCTGTCATCTGATTGAGCTGAAAATAGATGTCTAACTTCTCCACCCATGCTTTAGCTGAGTTCTTTGAGGACTCATCAAATCTTGTAGAAATTTCCTGTTTTCCCACCCCGGTTTTCAGTATCACCTTGTTTCTCCTTTTAGTTAAATGCCCTTTCCCATATCCTTACATTCAACAACAGGAAAATAATTTTTTGCTGAAAACACAAATTTTGGAAAATTTACAGAATGCTGGAAAATGCAGAAATAAAAATCAACAGATACAAAACAACCATTCAACACATTTTAACACAGAGATTTTTGGTCAAGGTGACCCTGGAAAAACCCCCTACAACTCTTGGGGAAAACCAGTTCGAAAGCTCCTTCTTATTTCTGGAAAATGCTTTTTACAGTGAGAGAAAAAAACTCTGAAAAAATCAGGAAGTACAGATTACAACTTATCTCGTTTTTCGTGCTTTACCACCACCTCGAAAAACGTGTAAACAACAAAATAGAACAACAATAAATGCTGTACGGCCTCCTTGGTTTTTGTGCCCAAATTTGCAGCCTTAAATGTTGTTGTACGGATTGTCTAGAAATGCATAGTAAGTCGTTTATAGCGCCCATCGTTTTTTTCGATTTCCGTGCGTAAAAACAATAGCCATGATGATATGGATTTCACTCAACAGCAAGGTAACCACCATGTCAGACTGCCTCTGAAAAAAACGTGTCAAAGAAACACAAATTTTCTTCGCTTTTCGATTATGCCAACTTGTCGCACGAATCTTCGAAATTGAGCCAAATTCGCCGCACGGATTTTCAGAATATCGTGCCTAAATCTCCCTTCACTTTAGGTGCTAACTCCGCCGTACCTGACTCTGTCGAAACACCCCTTTGGAAAATGTGTGCCGAACCAACGTTGCTTTTCTCCCCACCCCTAGAAATCTCCCTGCCTCCTTGCTCTCTCGCTTTCCTCCTTTCTCCCAACTGGGCTCCTAAGAATGACTAATCTTTCCTCCTTTTCCTCCTTATCCCAACTTATGACTTTTGGGGAATCCCTAAATCCAATGGCTGAAATAGATTGAGATCTAGGGCTGAGATTAAATTCTCATTTAAATCTCACTTTCTATTTTTTAATTCACTCCACTTTAATAAAGACCCACTTAGTCATTTATTTCCAAAGTCACTTTTCCTTTTTGATTTTACATTGACTTTATTAAAGTCACTTTAAAATTAGACTTTAGTAACTTTATCACTTAAAGTCACTTTTAAATTAGATTTGACTTTATAAAATTATAAAGTCACTTTAGGAGAAAAATTAAAATCTTTTGGATACTTTTCCCTATGCCAAAGATCAAAGCCTTAGGGAACCACCTGTCCTCCGGTAACCGAATTTCAACAAATCTCGGAAGGAGTATCCCACCCATGGTACGCTGCAAGTCCTTCCCCTGCGTGTATCCTCCTCTGGTTTGGCCTTTGGGTTTGTTGTTGTTCTTCCACTGGAAAAACTCATTGAACTTAGTGGCCCTTCCAAATTCTGGCCCATAGGATCGGTACTCCACGAAGAGCTCCCCATAGTGAATCTCCTCCGGCTCTTGCTGTCCTCTTGTCCCTAAAGCTAGGAATATGGGAATGGTGGAACGTGGTGTAGTGTAGGGTACGACCGAGAGGGTAGTGTCAGGGCCTGCCTGGTGCTGCAAAGTGCCAGACCCTTCTCCAATCTGGAATTCCCCTTGAAGTCATTTCCCCTTACTGCCATTACTGAGTTTTTGCCCCATCTCCTCAATCCTCTTTAAGAGGTCTTGTACAGATTTTAGAAGAAGGTGGGAAAACTCCTCCTCATTCATCCCATCATTCGTGTGCACCATCTCTCTCTCTACAACCTCCAGAATGCTGTCAACCTGATCTGGAGTGATTTCGAGCCTCCTTTCTCTGCTCTTGTATCATTGCCTCTGGTAAGTCACGTTGTGTCTGTCTTCCAGTGTCATACACTGTGTGCTCCACAGGCTGAGCCAAGTCTATGAGCTCTGATACCACTGTAATATCCCAAATCAGGAATAAATAGTAATATAAAGCACAATAGACTAAAAGCTACATCAAAAAATACACCATAAAAACACACAAACTGGAGCCAAAAATAATTGCTGAGCTATTTAATTAATTTTCTTGGAAAGAGTACAAATGAGGTGCCGCAAAGTTTGCACCTAGGCTTGCTCAAGGCAGGTTGAAGGACAAATCAAACCCAAGCTAAATCTCCTGCTGGAAGTAGCTCTGCATGGTCTTGTCCTTGCACTGCCTAGCCCATAAATGCTGCTGCTGGCTAACTACGGCTGCTGGATAGGCTGCTTCACTTGCTCAAAAAATTCTGGGAATTGGACACCAGACTCTACTCAACAAACCCACAAAACCCTAGAAAGGGTTTGCTGAAAGCTAGACACCTAAAATTGGCCCTCTTATGCTTGGCTCACTGAACTGCTGGGGAAATCGAACCACTGGAAGGAACTGCTGGGAAATACCTCTAGAATGCTGCAAAAATCCCTGGTAGGAGGTGGCTAGCCTCCCCACCAAATCTCCTGATGAGAATTCTCTTCTCTCCAATCTTCCAGCACCAACACTAATTTGCACGACGCAGTCTCTTCCCCTTCTGTGCAATCCAGAAAGGGCGACGTTGTCCCTTGTAGCTGCTGATGGATAATTCCCTCAGAAAATGTAGAACTCTCCTGAGCAGGCACTCAAAGTCCCCCAGGGTAGAGGTTGAGATCTTCGCTTGAAGATCTCGTGTGCTAAACAACAATGCAGACTTGGCTCTCCAGCTCAAGCGTGCTCAGTCAAATTGAAAAAAAGAAATTAGCTGAATGAAAATGAGGAATGAGACCTTCCTTCTTTCTTTTTTCCATTGAGGCTCAACACATTCCTTGGGCCCCACCTTGGCCTGTGCTGCCTCTCTTCGAGACACTCATGTGTTGCCTTCCTCCAGCCACTCACATGCTACCTTCTTCGTGCCCCCTCCATGCTGCCACCAAAGGACTACTCGACCCCACCACTAGAGCCACAATTTATCCTTAGTAACTTTAGGAAGTGGCTTTATTTTGGTCAAATGTTATTTGTGGGTGCCCTACCCACTTTATTTCTGTCTAACATTAGGAATTTTTTTTAATCAAAATTAATATTCCAATTAGCTGAACTGCTAATTTGGAATATTACATTTCACTAGAAGGGAATGGTCCCCTTGTAAGTTTCCCAGTTGCACAACCCTTACAAACCCCTTCACGATTCATGTTGAACTCGGGCATACCTGTGGCCATCTTCCTTACCCCAGGGAAGGCTTTGTAATGAAGGTGCACAAATCTCCTCTGCCATAATTCAGATTGAAAAGAAGTATCGCAAGTCAAGGCTCCCAAAGGACTTCCTCCAACTTGACAGAGGCTATCAACCCTAAATCCAAGCGTGAATGCATCTTTAGGGTTTGTTTGCCAAATACGTACTTTTCCATCAATGAATGCTACCTTGATGCCTTTATCTTCCATCGTAGAAATAGATACCAGGTTTTTCTTCAAATCGGGCACATACAACACTTCTTGTAGATGAATGGTTTGACCTTGATTCAAGTGAAGAGTGACAATGCCTACCCCTTTCATGGGGTAGGTGGCATTATCTCCAAGTATGATCTCCAAATTACTCTTCTTTTCAATCAAATTTGAGAGTGCCTACTTGTACCTAGTGAAGTGCCTTGAGGCTCCACTATCAATCAAATAATGATCCAAATTATCTGTAGGAGAGCCAGTAGATAGAGCGGAAATAAGATAAAACTCCTTTTGTTTTTCTACAACATTACTTTCCTCATACCTGGAATTTCTCGTCCTTTTGGGAGGTCGACCATTTCCATATTGAGCAGCAGGAGCATTCCTCTATCCTTTATTATTGAACCTATTGTTTCTTTGATTGCCATTGCCTTTGTAATTGTTGTTGTTGTTTGTCGCCATCCCTTGGAGAATCCTTCTTGTGAGGGCACTCTCTAGTGTAGTGGCCGAACCTGTTACAATTGTAGTACCTTCCTTTCCTTCGTTCTTTGAATCCCTGCTTGAACCCTTGACCCTGTCTCCTTTGACCAACATTATTTTTCTTCTTTGCATGAGCGGATAAAGCAGTAGGTTCATTTCCATTTGAGGGCTTGTCTCTCTCCATCATCCTCATCTCCTCTTGAGTGCATCTAGCCAATAATTCATTGAAACTAGGAATCCTGTTATTGTTGGGAATGGTTGCGTTGAGCACATCCCATGCTCTTGTGATGCAGGGGCATTAGACACTAGCCAGCAATGTAGGAGGTTTTGTCCACATGTTGTGGCTAGGAGGGTCCAAAATCATTCGAATTGTAACAACAAGGTGTCAATACCTTAGCTGCCTGTTTCATTTAGATTAGTTAGAATCAATAGAAGTTGAATAGCTTTAGCTTCAGTCCATCTGTCATGTTTCAGTAAATTCGAATAATTTGTAGTTAGGCTTTTGATTTACCAAAACTATCCACACAGAGGAACGGAAGAGACATATGTTGATGTATAAATGTAACCCCCGGATTCATTGAGGGGGAGGAGATTCTCACAGTGAAGATTGTGTATGTTAGCATTTTTGCTCTTTGTTGAACATAATTCGATGTTTTGATCATCTTTGTGTAATGGTAGATATACTGTCTCTGTGTGTGTATTAGCTTGAGTTCGGTGTATTTGAGCTTCCAGCTTTGTGATATTCGATGAATAATTTGCTGTGTTGAACCTCCGAAAGCTTCTCTCTGTCCATGATTGAGCGTATTCTATATTGAGTCCCCTGAATGTTTATTGACGCGCACCCCTGAGAGAAACCAAGCTGATTTTTGTAACTTCGATACGGGCTTAGAATTGTGTGGTCGAAACGTTGGAATTCCGCAGCGCAGTGAATCAACTGAAGTGAAACCCCTGCCTGAAAAGAAATAGTTGTTCTAAAGTTCAAACCTGAGTTTGAGAACTGGAGTGAATCAAAAGGATAGTGTAAACCTGACGTAAACCTGTGGTCACGCACTGTTCAAAAGCGGGAAGTGGTATTGATCGCACCACTTTCGTGAGATAAGTGTTATTTTCCAATTCGGAGCGATTCCATAGACTGGAGGACACGTAGCATAAGGTGGGACCCCGAAAACCGCCCTTTCGCGTGCCATCGCACATTAAAGTTCGACTGAGGAGGTAGTGCGATATTTACGAACGTCGTTGGTCTGGAGGAAGACTAATCGAACAGTGATCGCGTTTAGAAGTAGCATGAGGTTTAGTAAAAGGTACAGGCGTATGTATTCCATTGAATTCCGCCAATTGTATGTGTGGGCCCAGGACTAAGGTATATTAAAGTGGGTATTGTAATCGGTTTATTAATATAAGCCGACGTATTGTAACCTTAGTATAAGGTTCAGCGATAGAATAAAAGTTCGGGGATACATTGAGATTTCCAAAGATGCTGAATATATTTATTTGTCAAATAAAACTTACAAAAAGAATGAGGAAGACTACGTGGAATTAAATCAAAGGAAAATGCTGACAAAACTACTGTGAATGGACCAGCTCTCCTTGGGGGCCTAATTCAACCTTGTTGCTGTCATTTGTGGTATCAGAGCTGTTGTTTTAAGTCGTTTTTGCAGAGAATGAACATGGCAATCCGAGTTGGTAGAGGCGCTGGCAGAAGGAGAGGCGGACCCGTTGCCAATGCAGAAGTGTTGGGAATTTTGCAGAGGTTCGAGGCCAGAATGGATGCCATGGAGCGAAGACAACCTAGAGATCCTGAAGACATCAGTGAACCTGAATTAGAAGAAGCTGAAGAAAATGCTGAGATTCCTCCTGACATGAGGCTCCTCAGAACTGTTCTGGGGTCTGCAGTTAAGCCCAGAATTGAAGTGTTGATATTTGCAGGGGGACTGAACCCAGAGGGGCTGGTGGACTGGATTAATGAAATGAACAAGTGCTTTGACTATGAAGAAATGAGCGAGGATAAAAAGTTCAAGTTTGCAATAACAAAGCTGAAGGGACATGCTGCACTTTGGTGGGATGGAGTGCAAGCAGAAAGAAGGAGAGTTGGCAAGTAGCCCATCAAGAGCTGGACCAGAATGATGGCTAAGTTAAAGGGTAAATTCTTGCCTAGTGATTATCAGCTGACATTGTTTAGGCAAATGCAGAACCTGAGACAGAGGTTGCTGACAGTAAAGGAATACATAGAGGAATTCTATAGAGTAAGCATAAGAGCTGGGCAATTTCAAGACACGCCAGAGAAGACTGCCAGATATGTGAATGGTCTCAAGCTGGAGATCCAAGATGAGATTGATCTTCTGTCTCCTAAGACAGTGGAAGAGACCTACCAGATGGCCTTGAAAGTAGAGGAGAAACTCCTGAGGAAGCAGTCTGCGAAAGGGAGAGGTACTTTCCACGGAAAGGGAAGTCAGGGTGGTAGAGGGAAGCCTACTACACCCAGGGATGGAGCTAACAGTAGCTCACCTTAGAATGCATCTACAGAGGGTGATGCAAGAGGCAGAAGGGGTTCTTATAGAGGAAGAGGAGACAGAGGCAAAGGTAGAGAATTGAGGTGCTATAGATGTCAGCAAGTGGGACACAAGCACTATGAGTGCCTGGAGAATGTGGGTGCTGGTCCAAGAAATGCTGTTGTTGCCCAGGCTGGAGAAGAGGCAGCAATTGAAGAAGAAATTCTACCGGAGAGGGGAGAGTCCTTGGTGGTTAGTAAGGTCCTGTTGAAACAAGCCAAAGAAGCCCCTGAGCCTGCACAAAGGAAGACTTTGTTTAGGAGCATATGCAAAGTCCAGGGAAATGCTGCCAGCTAGTTATTGATAGTGGCAGCATAGACAATCTGGTTTCCACTGAGGTGATAGAGAAGTTGAAGCTGAAGACAAGGGAGCATCTAACTCCCTATAGGGTGCCATGGCTGCATAAAGGGCACCAGCTGATTGTAAAAGAACATTGTGAGATAGAGCTGCAAATGGGCAAATACAAAGATAAGGTCCTGTGTGATGTAATCCCCATGGATGTGTGTCACATACTGCTAGGTCGACCTTGGCAGTTTGACAGAGCAACAGTGCATGATGGCAAGAAGAACACGTACAAGTTTTTCAAGGATGGGGTACATCATACATTGATACCCATGGAAGAAGGAGAGCCATCAAGCAGAGTGGTTGATCCAAAGACCTTGTTGCTGAGCGGGAAGGAATATCTGCAGCAGATAGAAGAAGAAGAAGAAGAGGTAAGTTTTGCTTTAGTTTGCAAACCTAAGGTAGTTCTTACTTCTACAAAGATTTCTGATTTGCCAATAGAAGTCCAAGAGATGTTAGACAATTATTGTGACATTGTTGTGGATGATTTACCTGATGAGCTGCCACCTATGAGAAAGATCAGCCATCAGATAGATTTTATCCCTGGTTCAAATTTGCCAAATAAGGCAGCCTACCGAATGACTCCCACAGAAAATGAGGAAATCAGGAGACAAGTACAGGAATTGGTGGACAAGGGACTGATCAGAGAAAGTTTGAGTCCATGTGCAGTACCAGCAGTATTGAGCCCAAAGAAAGATGGAGGCTGGAGGATGTGTACTGATTCTAGAGCAATCAATAAGATAACAATTAGGTACAGATTCCCTTTGCCCAGCATTGAGGATTTAATGGATTGTTTGAGTGGTGCAAAATATTTTTCAAAGATATATTTAAAAAGTGGATACCATCGGATTAGAATAAAAGAGGGTGATGAGTGGAAAACTGCTTTTAAAACGAATGAAGGACTGTATGAATGGATGATAATGCCTTTTGGGTTGTCAAATGCACCTAGCACTTTCATGAGACTTATGAATGAAGTATTGAAAGAATTCATTGGTAAATTTGTGATAGTGTATCTGGATGATATATTAGTTTTCAGCAAAACTAAAGAAGAACATTTAAGGCATCTTAATTATGTCTTGAAGAAGCTGCACCAAGAGAAATTGCTGATAAACTTAAAGAAATGCTCATTCATGAAGGAAGAGTTGGTGTATTTGGGCTTTGTTGTTTCTGCAGAAGGATTGAAGATGGACCCAGAAAGGGTTAAGGCAATTGTGGAGTGGCCTTCACCCAGAAATGTTTTTGAGGTAAGAAGTTTCCATGGACATGCCAGTTTTTACAGAAAATTTATAAGAAACTTCAGTGAGATTAATGCACCCATAATTGAGACAATAAAAAAGAGCAAACAACCATTTAAATGGACTGTTGAAGCAGAAAGAAGCTTTAAACTTTTGAAGCAAAAGATAATTGAAAAGCCTGTTTTGATTCTGCCTAATTTCACTAAGCCATTTCAAGTGAAGTGTGATGCCAGTGGAGAGGCCATTGGAGCTGTGCTGAGTCAGGATGATAGGCCTGTAGCCTATTTCAGTGAAAAGCTGAATGACACCAGAAGGAAGTATTCCTCTTATGAGAAGGAATTCTATGCAGTTGTTCAGGCATTGAAAAAGTGGAGGCATTATTTAATGTCCAAAGAATTTGTATTATACTCTGATAATCATGCTTTGCAGTACATTGTACAACAGCCCAAATTAAATCATAAGCATGCCAAATGGGTTGAGTATCTCCAAGGTTTCAACTTTGTTTTGAAACACATAAGTGGCCAAGCAAATAAAGTAGCTGATGCTTTGAGTAGGAGGCACATGCTTGTTCAAGAAACCAATTTTGAAGTTGTAGGATTTGATTTTCTCAAAGAATTGTATAAAACAGATTCAGATTTTAAGGAAGCATTTGAGACATGTTGTAACCCTGTTCTAACAGATAGAAGCCAGTGGCTGGATTATTTCTTGCAGGAGGACTTACTATTCAGAAGAAATCAACCGTGTGTACCAAAATGTTCCATGAGAGAAAATTTGATCAAGGAGAAGCATAGTGGTGGACTTGCTGGACACTTTGGTACTGATAAAACTTATGAGCAGCTGAGTCACTTCTATTATTGGCCCAAGATGAGAGTAGAAGTGGACAAGTTTGTGAAAAATTGCAAAATCTGTCAATATGCCAAAGGAAGAAGCCAGAATGCAGGATTGTACACTCCCTTGCCTATTCCAGACAGGCCTTGGGACATGGTGAGTATGGATTTTGTTCTAGGATTACCCAAGAATCAGAGAGGGAATGATGCAGTCTTTGTTGTAGTGGACAGATTCTCCAAAATGGCACATTTTATTCCGTGCTATAAAACTAGTGATGCCACCCATGTTGCTAACTTGTTTTTCAAAGAAGTTGTTAGGGTGCATGGGTTGCCCAAGAGTATTGTTTCAGACAGAGACACCAGATTTGTGGGCCATTTTTGGAGGAAACTGTGGAAGAAACTTGGTACCAAATTGAGTTTCAGCTCAGCTTATCATCCTCAGACTGATGGACAAACTGAGGTAGTGAATAGGAGTCTGGGAAATTTGTTGAGAAGTCTTGCAGGAGAGCATCCCAAGCAGTGGGATCATATTTTGCCTCAGGCAGAATATGCATATAATGACTCACCAAACAGGAGCACAGGACAGAGTCCATTCCATATTGTTTATGGAATGCACCCCAAAGGAATATCAGAGTTAAGAAATCTGGGAAGGGTAGAGCTAAGAAGTGCTGATGGTGAGGAATTTGCTTCAGAGATCCAAGCCATACATGAACAAGTAAAACAACAACTACAAGGCAACAACATCAAATACAAAGGCAGAGCAGACTTGAGCAGAAAAGAAGTCCATTTTGAAGCAGGAGATCTGGTTTTGGCACACTTGAGGAAGGAGAGATTCCCAAAGAAGCAGTATAACAAACTAAAGTTCAAAAAGATTGGACCATGCAAGATACTTAGGAAATTTTCTGCAAATGCTTATGAGATTGAATTGCCTCCTGATGTTGGAATATTTCCCATTTTTATTGTTGTAGATTTGTACAAGTATGAAGATGATGGTGCAGAAGAAAGATCAGTAGACAAGGAACAAATTGAGTGGGAAAAGCAGCTACCTCCATCACAACCATTGCAACCAGAGAAGATATTGGACAAAAGAGTGTTCAGGAAGACCAGAGGACAAGAGTACTTTCAGTACTTAATCAAATGGAAGGACAAGCCAGAGGAAGACACCACTTGGATGATTGAAGGAATGTTGCAAAAGATAGGCAGATCAGTGGAAGAGCTCATGGATAGGAGTCCATGAAGAAAATCGCCCTCGGGAGTCTGATGCAGGGGCATTAGACACTAGCCAGGAATGTAGGAGGTTTTGTCCACATGTTGTGGCTAGGAGGGTTCAAAATCATTCGAATTGTAATAGCAAGGTGTCAATACCTTAGCTGCCTGTTTCATTTAGATTAGTTAGAATCAATAGAAGTCGAGTAGCTTTAACTTCAGTCCATCTGTCATGTTTCAGTAAATTCGAATAATTTGTAGTTAGGCTTTTGATTTACCAAAACAGTCCTCATAGAGGAACCGAAGAGACATATGTTGATGTATAAATGTAACCCCCGGATTCATTGAGGGGGAGGAGATTCTCACAGTGAAGATTGTGTATGTTAGCATTTTTGCTCTTTGTTGAACATAATTCGATGTTTTGATCATCTTTGTGGAATGGTAGATATACTGTCTCTGTGTGTATTAGCTTGAGTCCGGTGTATTTGAGCTTCCAGCTTTGTGATATTCGATGAAGAATTTGCTGTGTTGAACCTCCGAAAGCTTCTCTCTGTCCATGATTGAGCGTATTCTATATTGAGTCCCCTGAATGTTTATTGACACGCACCCCTGAGAGAAACCAAGCTGATTTTTGTAACTTCGATACGGGCTTAGAATTGTGTGGTCGAAACGTTGGAATTCCGTAGCACAGTGACTCAACTGAAGTGAAACCCTCGCTTGAAAAGAAATAGTTGTTCTAAAGTTCGAACCTGAGTTTGAGAACTGGAGTGAATCGAAAGGATAGTGTAAACCTGACATAAACCTGTGGTCACGCACTGTTCAAAAGTGGGAAGTGGTATTGATCGCACCGCTTTCGTGAGATAAGTGGTATTTTCCAATTCAGAGCGATTCCATAGACTGGAGGACACGTAGCATAAGGTGGGACCTTGAAAACCGCCCATTTGCGTGCCATCACACATTAAAGTTCGACTGAGGAGGCAGTGCGATATCGACGAACGCTATCGGTCTGGAGGAAGGCTAATCGAATGGTGATCACGTTCGGAAGTAGCACGAGGTTTAGTAAAAGGTACGGGTGTATGTATTCCATTGAATTCCGCCGATTGTATGTGTGGGCCTGGGACTAAGGTATATTAAAGTGGGTATTGTAGTCGGTTTATTAATATAAGCCGACGTATTGTAACCTTAGTATAAGGTTCAGCGATAGAATAAAAGTTCGGGGATACATTGAGATTTCCAAAGATGTTGAATATATTTATTTGTCAAATAAAACTTACAAAAAGAATGAGGAAGACTACGTGGAATTAAATCAAAAGAAAATGCTGACAGAACTACTGTGAATGGACCAGCTCTCCTTGGGGGCCCGACTCAACCTTGTTGCTGTCATCTTGAAAGGCCTCCAAGTGCAATGAGAGTGAGTTCCTCATCAAAAATAACTTCTCCAATAGATAGTAGGTCATTCTTGATTTGAGTTATTCTCATAAAGTAGGATTGGATAGACTCCCCTTGATCCATCTTGATGTCCTTCAACTTGTTCTTGAGAAAGAGGATTTGATTTTCATTGTTTACTTTGAACATCCCAACCAACTTATCGTAAATCTCCTTAGATGTTCCCAATTCAGAAATATAGGAAACCAAATTCTTTGAATGGAGTCTACGATAATTCTCTTATCTTTGACCTCACCCCTCTTATACTTCGTCTTCGCAGCAACAGGTGCATTTGAAGGAGGCTCCACCACTCTTCCCTGCACATAGTCTGTAATGTTACTTTTTCTGGTTTTCCTTATGACATGGTTAGGATGGACTTTTAGAGTTGGGGGCAGACAAGTCACAGGTTCAGGTTGGCATCATCGACAGGCCCTTGGGGCTTTTGGAGGGGTTTTGAGGAGTTTTTATGAGGTCTGATGGCATTTGCCTGATATATTCCATCAGTCGCACAGTTTGCCTTTTGTTTTGTTGCATTCTGACAACTTTCGAAAAACTGAGTTATTAATGGGCCTGACTCAATTAATTACGCCTAAAGTGGCATTTCGGGATGAATTCTTGGTGGAACACCTTAGTGTAATAACTTGTTGGAACCGGAACGAGAAGATCTACAGGATGGGATGGCTAAAAGTAATTTTCAATGACTTGAGGGGCCATGGTGGCCAATTTACCATTTTCCTACATTAAAAAGAATATTTTAATTAAGGGAAATGTGCTCAATGATTAAAATAATAATAAAATAGGAGCTTCTAGAGGAGTCCATCAGATCTATAAAGGAGGAGGAGGAGGCCATTGGAGGACATCTTAGATTTGGTATTGCTTCTTGTATGCGAGAGTGAGAACCCCTTTCTCTACTGCATTGGTAGCCCCAGGACGGAAACCCTCGGGTGATTTAGAGAGATTGGGCGAGCACCCATCTCCCCTTGGTGAATTCATCCAGAATTCACAGGAGAGCTTAGCAGTGGAAATTTAGTTTAGTTGGAGGGCCAACGTAGCAGTGCAACAGATTATCAGAGAGGCCAACTTCTCATCTCAGCTATTTTGGGTTGTATGTGCATGTAACAACAGTTTATCCATTATAATAAAAGATGAGAATTTTGCATGGCAATCTTCTGTTTATAAATGGAAAATTTATTTGAAGTATTTCTGAGTTTAAATTTCAAGGAAACTCCAAATTTTCGCATTTGGAATATTACATAGTCCATGGCATCATGCTCTTCCAAAGTCAAGTCCAAAGTCATCTTCCATGCATGATAGTCAGATTTGTCCTTGAGCTTATCCTCAAATTTGAAGTAAGATGTAGTAGCCATTGAGGCTAGTCCAATCTTGTCTAATAGATCTCCCTTAGTGATTGCTTTTCTCTTTGTTGCTGGGGCTTTGTCTTCACTTGGGCTCTGATACCGTGTTAATTTTAGTTAACAATGGTATGTTCTATGCTTAGCACAAGTACTTTAGTGTTCCTTTAGCAACCCAATGACATTTTCCAATTTAGTTTTCCAATAGAAATCACATTAACCATAAATCACATTGACAGTAACTATAGATAGAACATAAAATAAAATGCAAAAGAGAAGCCAAGACAAGAGGACACCAGATTTGGCGGATTCCAAGGAAAAACCCCAATGTGAGGAAAACCCTTTGACCAATTCTTCTTCTTATTATATCAAATGTTCAATTGAGAGAGACAGAGTACAAAAGTCAAAGTTGACTTGCCAAATCAAAGTCAAAACAACCCTATCAAATTTGTAGTCAATTGCAGTCAAATTCAGCCCTCACCAAAAAGTCAAAGATGGTCAACGCAACAACAAAACTTCTCCTTTGAAGCTTAGTCAAAGATAGTCAAACTCGACCTCTTCAGCTGGTAAAATAGCAGTCAAAACAGTCTACAAAACATTAGTCAAACTCAGTCAACTGAAGTCAACTTCTGCGGTCAAACATGCCTACGGTCGATGAAGGTCAAAGTGCTCAGAATTTCTCGATTTTGTGCCAATTTGTAGGCATGCCAAAAACGATTTTTCCCCCACAAAAATCACAATCAAAGGATGTGTCAAAGTGTCTGGTCAAACCCTGCAACAACTCTGAAATTTCGACCCTGCAATCTGCCCCGAAAATTCATCCTCCTTGCCACACGTGTGAGAGAAAATATCTGCCTAATAATTGTACAAACCAATGAGAGGAGAGAAGAAATGTGTGAGTGATGATGATGCCAAATGAGGTGAGAGGTTACTTGTATTTATAGAAGTCGTTGAGGGTGAAGTGACTTGGTTCTTGGGCTTCATGAGCCTACACAATGATGCGGCCGACCTTGAAAATTTACATGTGTGGACATAAATTCAAAAAAACATTTCTGCTTGTCAAAATCTAATGATCTTTAGGTCGATTTTGGTCCTCCCAAAAAGAGGAATTCAATGCAATAATCATCTCCATCAAATGAGATTCCTCTCTTTGACCTCGTAATCATTGACTTCGTTACACAGTTGAGACAAGGCACTAGACTATCTTGTGGTAGTCATTTTAATATCTTCTTCTTCTCTTCAATTATGGTAAGTAGTGTTAGGATTAGCCTAAATATGCATTTTATAGCAATTTATTGTCTATTTGTTATTTCCCTATTGAAAGGGATTACATTTAATAAATATCAAAAGGAAAAACCTAGCATTGATTGCATATTTACAGCCCAAAATTAGGGATGACGTCTTGACAATATTGGTTGTTATATGCAATTCTAGCTAGTTCGAAGTAAAAACCATTTTTTACTTGACCCTGGTTTGCCTTCTTCATAGCCTTTGGTGCTTTGTTAATCATATCACTCACAGGCTATTTTCTCAAGCTGCAATATGCCATTTTGTGCCCTCACTATGCATATCATAGAAACCCTTACTTATAACAACTTTCTTTTGAGTCATAAAAGGTCTTAGAAAAGTATACCTGAACTCTTGGCAACTCTTATCTCGACCTTTCAAGGCTTGGGCAATATCTTTCCCTTCAATTACTAGACTTGCATCACCCCTAATCCCTTATTAGCTAAGTCACCTGACACGATGACATGAGAAATGAAGGACACGCGGATTTGAGTGTTTGACACAGATACGGTGACCCCTCAGAACATGACAGGTCCAGACACGTTATATATATATATATATATATATATATATATATATATATATATATATATTAAAAATTAGATATTTCTTAAACAAATTCATACAAATTCATTGATTCAAACATAGATCTTCATCTAGATGTAAGTTTTACAAAGATGCATCATACAATCTTACAAAGTAATAGACATATTAATCAATGTTGAATGATCCAATAGGATAAAGACAAGATACTATAGTTTTCTTATTAAGTTATCAAAATCACAATTTGATACATAGGTAGTACAATGCCAATAGAAAACACCAAATAGAAATAGCAAATACAAAACAACTACAAGTCTACAAGCCTCAAAGCAGTAGGTAGCTCAAATGTGACAGGCTCTAGCACTAGCTCATTGAGATCCAAGTTGGCCAATGCCAAGTCAACACTGCTGTCCAAACCCATATCAGTAGGAAAGACATCCCACATCTTTGTATTTCCCTTCAACCACTCATCTCTCTGCCTGTAAATAAGACGAAGGTTGGTGTGCACATACACCCTTGTCTCTGCCCTAGACTGCTCAAGCTTGCTCTTCTTCACACTATCCAAATTCCCGTATGTGCTCCGATTCCTCTCGCAACAAGAGGATGAAGTCACCTGAGAGAGGAGCCTCATGGCTAACTGTTGTAGAGGAGGGCTTGTTGCCACATGAATTGCCCACCAAGAATAGGGTTTCTTAGCCCCCTTATCTCTAATCACATCATAGCCTGCAAATCGCCCATTGCAAGTGGAAAACTTTGCAAAGGCATCCTCCACCTCATCAAGGGATGCCCTATCCTGAAAAATCCTCCTGAATGCATCTTTCCTCCCCTGTGAAATTTCACCATCCATGTGAGGTGGGAATCTACGGGAAGTCCACCATTCGACCACTCATGGCTGTAGTATTTTGGGTTCAAGGAGTGAGCCAAACAATGTATAGGTGTGCAATTATTGTCCCATCTGCTGACAAGAATATCCTATATGATGGTGAAGAAGGCCTTTGGTGATGTCTGATACTCGGGGCACTCACCCTGTAAAGTAATGTTCCTCACAGACTCAATCATGGAATCCCATTCGTCATAAACCTCTCCTAGGATGGGTTGGTCTGTATCTGCAAATCGAAGCAAGGAAATGATAGTGTCAATGATCTGAATAAGTAGATCTACCCTCTCCCACCAAGCATCATCCAACACTGTGTCCTTCACTCTTTTTGAGGCTGCTTTATCTGTCTTTATCCAAAAAGACCAAAACTATGAAATAACCATGGCCCCAAGAGTGGTCTTGACCTTCATCAACCTCTTCAACATGATGAATGAAAAGGCAAACTGTGTATCCACAATATTCAACAATGATAGATTGGTGTATTCCTTGTAGATAATGAGGGCATTTGTATGGTTTTGTACAAAGTTGCGGATATGTTGTGCATCCTCAATAATGCTTCCAATCCAAAGCACATAAGAGGCAATAGATTTCAGTGCTAAGTTCAATGAAAAGACAATGCAAGGTGTCCAAAATACTTGTGGATATTTAGCTTCCACAATCATGCCAGTGGTCTTGCAAACAGGTGCATTATCTGTAATGATTTGCACACAAGAATCAACACCTACATCTTCAATAACTTTAATAAACAGCTCACCCATATATTGTGCATCATTGTATTGTCCAAGTGCATCCATTGATTTCAAGAAAAGTGGACCATTCAAGGAAGACACCATGAAGTTGATGAGTGGGTGTCACGCTGGATCTATCCATCCATCAGAAACAATGCTAACCCCAAATGTTGGCCATGTTGATTTAATAGACTCAAGCATTTTGTCCACCTCTTTCTTTGCCTTTGTCAACAATGTGGTTCTAAGTGTAATATCCCAAACTGGATATTTCGACTAAATTTGCAGAAAATAACATAACCCAAAATTCTACCATAAAATCAACATTTATTTAACAAAAGATTGCTATGTAAAATAAAAACAAATAGAACACTGCAATCCATTAACACATTGAACAGGAAGAATCTCAACTTTTTATTATAAATGGAAAACTAGGGGTTACATGTATATCTGACCCAAAATAGTTGAGATGGAAAGCTGGCCTCCAATATAATCTGCTGCACTGCACTGGCCTCCAAAACTGAACAACTGCACTCTCCCTCAACAACAACTGCCACTGAATTAGCTGAAAGATAATGACGCACCAATTGAGGACCTAAATGATCCTCACTCCAATACCCTTGAAGCTCTGCGAAACTTCTGAATGAAGTATCCTCAAAGAGAGTTGGGTTTTCGGCCAACACTCGACAATATACCCGAGGGTTTCCGTCTTGGGGCTACCGATGGAGTAGAGAACCGGGTTCTCAACCTCACATACAAGAAAAGATATAAAATCCAAGATGATCATCAATGGCCTCCTCCTCTTCTTTTATAGATCTCATGGACCCCTCTAGAGCCTTCTATTTTATTATTATTTTAATCATGGAGCACTTTTCCCTCTTATTTTCCAATTAAAATATTCCTTTTTAATGCGGGAAAGAGTAAATCGGCTACCGTGTCTCCTCGGGTCACTAAAACTCATGTTCGACCATCCCATCGTGTAGGTATTCTCGTTCCGGTTCTTATGAGCTATTACACTAAGGTGTTCTATCACGTATTCCTCCCGGAATGCCACCTTGAGCGTAATTAATTGAGTTAAGCCCAAAAATAATTCAGTTTTTCGAAAATTGTCGGAATGCACCGAAATGAAAGGCAAACTGTGCGGCTAATGGAGTATATCAAGCGAATGCCACTGATCCTCATAGAAACTCCTCAAAACTCCAAAAAGCCCTTGGACCTGCTGATGACACCGACCTGTACCTGTGACCTGTCTGCTCCCAACTCTAGAAATCCATCCTAACCTTATCATGAGGAACACCAAAAAACAAGAATATTACAGACCTTTCGCCCCAAGATTGCTTTTTCTCAAGCAATCCAAATATGTGGGCCACCCTGTTGGCCTGATGCAACTGAGACCCAATGTCCGGATCCCATACAAACCCCTGGGTGCTGCTATGCTCGTGTGTTAAGCCACTCAGAACAAATCCCTCAATGCCGAGATCCTAAACTGATCTCTCACTGCATCTAGCATCAATCTATCCTCCCAGATCCCAACACTGCCATGGCCAATCATTGCCCAAGTCCCATGGCTTAGACTGCACACTGCCTCTAGCTATAGCTGCTACCCCATGAAGTCAAGACCACCAACAAGCATCAATGCTCCATGGCTCCCGCTGTGCTGTAGCTCTGATTGTGTAAGCTGCCCCACCAACTGTGTGCTAACTCATCACCTCTCTCCACCCCAACTCCTCACTCAATCTCATGCTAACCTTGCTCGCTTGAAGTCAGGATGGAATGCTGAAGAGCTGTCGACTTGTGCCCCACTGCTAACTGGAAGCTGCAACATCTGTTATGTCTAAGGGTCCCTGCTCCGCTATGCTCCTAACTGAGAAGATCATACCATTAATAGGGTACCACCTCATGATCCGCCGCCAATCTAACTCGGAAGAAGAATCCAATGCAGTGACACCTGCATATAGAACACGTCTGGAGTGTTGTCGCCTATGTCACACGGTTTGGGTTCGAATTCGAGTTCGATTCAAATTCGAATTTTTCGTTGAGGTTCGCATGAGGTTCGGCATTAAGTTCGACTATATATATATATATATATATAATAAATCAAAATCAATCAATAAAGTTATATGAATAGCAATGAGCACACACGAGTCACAAATCACAACCACTATTCACTCCACGCTCCAGGAGGCGGGGACAAGCAGCGTCTAGAAATTGAATTTAGGAAATTGCAGAGAATACAATACTGAGCAATAGAACGAGTACACTCAGGTTGAAGTTGGCATGTGAAAATCTATCGACAACCATGGTAAATAAAGACAAACCAGTGGCCACTGTGGGAAACTAATTAGCGGGAAGCAGAACAAGAGTAAACCATGTGCTGCCCATGGTTTTTCTTATAAACCTTAAAACAACTGACAAAAATTGCCCGAACTCTAACCTCAAACCTCAATTTTTTTTTTAAATTATAAAATTTGGCTTCAAGTTTGTCTTGAGGTTCACCTTCAGGTTCGAATTTGTCCAATTCGGCGAACCCTGTGACATAGGTTGTCGCCAGCCCATACTCAACTTATGTTGCTCTGTCCCGTGACCCGTCTGTCAATGAGATCTCCTTGAAGAAAGAAGCCCCTCTCTCTATAATAGGCCAAAGTGGGCAAGATATGCTACAAGCCCCATCGATGTACTCCTGGAGAGTGCTGCTCCCCGAAAATACTGCAGTTCTGTTAACTGCATGTGCATCTGCTTGCACCTCATTAGTGGGTCAGTCCAAAGATGGATGCACCAATGTCCCCAACAACTCCTCCCTCTCCTGATCAGGAATGTCATGCTCTTGCTATTTACGAGCCTCCTGCAGAGCTACCCTATTAACCTCCAACATGTCCTGAGGATAGTATATGCAACTACTGTCACCCTATTGGATGTCCGTACATCTAGCTCTTCCTCCTCAATGGCTAACCCCAAGGTTAGCCGCATATCCATCACAAACTCATTGTGAACCTCCATCTGGCTCTCCCCAAAAGGACTATCATGCATGCTGTGCATATCCTCCTCCTCAGTTGACTCATGCTCCACCATATGCTGCTCTGGCTAAATCATCACAAGTGACTCATCATCCTGAATATCTCCCATAGAGTCCCTTGACTGCTCACCCTGCACACTGGAATACAAATCCGGCCTACTGTCATCAACTCCGCATGCCTGCTCATGCTCCCCAGAAGCATCCTCATATGACCCCATGGACTTATCCCAATAAGAGTCCTAATCCTGACAAACAGAGGGAATGTCATCCTGCTCTACCTCTGCCACCTCATCTGCATCTCTCAAACACGAGTGATCAGGCCCCTAAGGTTCTTTGCAGATGAAGCAAAGTCCCTTCCTCCTCAGCTCATTTTTTTTGCCTGATCCACCAAACTGGAGAAACTCCTCCCTGGTCAACTGTCTTCTGAATAGCCCAATATTCTGCTCAACCATCCCTTTAGCTAGTTTATAAGCAGCAGGTGAGATGAACTGCTCTCTCCTCCAAATGCTCATAAATCTAGTTTGCAACACCTGACAAATGGTATCACGACCCCTCATACATGATGACAAAATGGACTGCATGTGTGCTATGACTATGTCAGGATGATGTTTCCTAATGCTGAAGAAGCATTGGAACATCTACTGAATCAAGCCATCACACTTAAGATCAAACATTCTTGGTCATGGCCATGACCTAAAACCTCAAGCTTCTTCCCAAAGGTAGAGCCTGCACTGTTGTCCAAGTCTTGAAAGGTCTATACTATTAGTCTGAAAACTCTCTTCATAACATCATCATTGTAGGGAGGAAAGGGTGCTATTATCCTCAAAATATCACTGAAACAAGAGGCAACTATAAGCTTGACTCTCTCACTTGGATGCTCTAAGAATCTGGCTTGCCCAATGCAAGCATAGATGGCTCCAAAGCCCAATTTAAACTCCAATCAGATTGCTTTACCTTTGAAAGACATGATTCCAGTTTCGCCAACATGGAAAAGTCATTTTCCGATCTTCCAATCTTTAAGTCCATCCCAAGTGCATAAAACCAATTTCTCACTTCTTCCTCCTTTTGTAAATTCGTCAAATGCCTTTGTTGGAGAAAATTATGTACCTTCTTGGAGAAGGGTTTGTTGTTCTGTTTCAAGGAACTAACTTCTGTGTTGTTTAATCTTTTCAATTTGTTTAGGAGTTCCTCCATGGTTCAGCCCAATGATGATAAGTATAGTTGTGATAAGGAAGCCACTGTTTCCTAGGTGACTTGCTTAGGAACCCGTTCTCATAGATAGAGAAATTCTGATTGTAAAACTCTGATTTAGAATCTTTCCCCAAATGACTCAAATTCTGAGTTTTCAGTCACTGTTTCAACTAGGCACTTAGTCAAACATTTTACAAGTATACTTCTGTAAATGACTGCAAAATTTAATTTCCAGGTGGTTTACTCATTATGCATTGAATATGTTTTTAATGAGAAGTAACCCAGAGATGAGCATGATATGCAGCAATTAAGATATATATATAGCCCCTTACTTCCTTGGAAATTATATGTACAGAAAGTAAGTAGGAAAGAATGAACCTTGAGTTAAAAGTCTGCTAAAAGCGCTTTATATGTGTCCAATCAGCTTCATAAGATACCACAATTTTTCAACAACTTTGACTTTGAGTTTGCTGCCAGAGCTTGACCGTATGGTCCAGTGTTCTGTTCACCAACACGAGAATGGTTCGAGCTACTTCAAGTCGTCCCCATGTGAGTGCAATGTTGAGATTTTGTGTATTTAGGGTAGCATCAGTTGTGCTCTAGGTCCCAAAATTTGACGAAGGACTAGAGTTCACCTGATCTACAAGACCCATAAATGGATTTGGGAAATTTCATCTGGTTTAGGAGATATTAAATTAATTAATTATTTTAATGTATTTCCTAAGTTAAAACTTAGGAAAATAAAATAATTAAAGTGAATTTAATTAAACATGTGATGAAATTGTCTTAAGTCACATGGATTTATCTTTCTTTTAATCTTAGCCATTGATTAAAGATTTATTCTTGGCCGTTGATTTGTCAACGAGAAAAGTATAAAGGAAAGGCTTGGGGTCATTTGTAAGACACACAGAGGTAGAGCACTGAAACTAAGCTGAGATTCTAGGGCGGGGTTGCTATGAATTCTCAAGTGTTTCAGTTGCAGAGAGGGGAATTTAGACCAAGGGGATGATCTGATCCTGGGGTCTAGAATACACAAGAAGCAGAGAAGAGATCAGGAAAGATAGCACAGAAGAAGGCACAGAGGTCAAAGAGATCAGCTAAAGAGCGACAATAAAATAGATGACAAGATCAATAAGAAGAAGGACACCGTGATTTTCGTGGAAACCTCTTCAGGGGTTACGTAGAGACCCTTAGGGTGCCGTAGTGACCGCATCACCTGGTCTGCACCACCTTCCAAAGGATAGCGCTTTTGATTTCAATATAGCCACAAGATCAATTAAAACAGAAACAAATTCATTTAGAATAATATTTTCAATATCAATCATATTAAATTGATGGTTATCATGTTTGTCTTCTAGTGTTGCTACATTGGAATTGTAGTTTCTACTAATTGACTTACTCGCAGATTTTAAATCATTGTTTCTATCTCCGCAACCCCTCCGTCTAGTAATATATTTTCTCGTTTCTTAGAATCCACATAGTTATTCATTATTTCTTCGTCCTCTTCTTCTAATTATTTTTTCTCTTGAAATTTCCATTCCTTTAAATTTTGGGGTTCTTTATTTTTTCATTTTGGATATGTTTTTCCTATCGGCATGTATTTGTCTAGTTTGGAGAGATATAATACATTGTAATGTCATATTTTTAAAACCTCGGTGTACTAGAAATTGATAATAATAAAGTGAATGCAATGAGATAAACATTTATTAAGGTATATCTCTACACAAATTCCAATAAGAATAAATATTCCCTTTATATTTATTTCCTCTCCGGTCTTTACAAAGCACCCAAGTGTTTTCAATTCCTTCTAAAACTCGGTGATGTGGAAAAGCGATGCGGGAGATTATGTAATATGACCAAAAATGGAATTTTGGAGACCACTAATGTATTCAAATTATACCGAGAAACCATGTGGTCCAAAAATGGAATTTTGGAGACTAACAATGTATTTGAAATATACTGAGAAAACCATATGGTTATAAAAGGTCATATACTACGCCAAAACCATCATCCCTCATTAATAGTGAACTCCAAGTCTTTGAATATATGGAATTGTACAACCAAAAAAACCCCTAGAGAAAAAATGATTTTGACAATTTATGGTCCCATTTGTATATACCCATTGATGTAGACCCTCTAATTTTGGCCAGAACTAGTTGCACCTGTATATGACTTCTTATGATTAGAGGGTGCAGAGATATTGAGTAACTTCTAGAAAATTTATTTCCATTATGAGAACCTCATTAATCTTTTCGACAATGTAGGTTCAAGGGATGTTGAGGTTTGGATCATATCAAGTTTGTATTGCAACATTTATTTTTACACCATCTTTGAAAAAATCTAGTAGCTTTGGATTACTGGTACATATAAAGCCTCCACGCAATCAGAAATTAATGATGACTCATGAATTTTGTTGGATTTCATAGTCATGAAACTATAAGAAATATTGCAGTGATCTACCTGCATAAACCAGAATTTGTAATTTCATCACAATACCCATCCTATTTGTGACCTTATGCTTCATATCTTGCACCATAGTTGTTAAATCATGTCTTGTGATTTTTTTATTATCATGATGACTCATTTAGAATTAATATGATTTAGTTATGAGCGTAGCTGAAAATTGTGTCTCTTGAATTAGAAATTTGTGATAAGCTATTTTATTCTTTGGGAATAAAGTGTCATATGTATTTAACAGAAAAGTAACTATAGTAGGTATAGATACTTTCTCTCTATAGCTAGGCAGACAAGTTAAATTAAATAACCAACAAACAAAATTTCAAAAACCCAAGTAGAAGGGTTTAAATATGTTGTTAGGTTTCTATTAATTTCTATATTACATATATAAATACATCATTAAAATTAAATAAGATTCTAAGATGTTAAGAGAAACATGGTAATCCATAATAGAAATTCCTAGCCAATTATGTAAACAAGAGGAAGTAAAAATATGTACAGTGAGTTCTATTGTATTAAATCAATAAGGAAATATTCTGTACAAACTATGTACTTAAACTTAAATTGTACAAATTCATAAACTTGCAAATATATATACTTCTAACAACAATATAGTGGCTAAGAACCTTGAAAGCCATTATACATGGAGAGGTGATATGTATTAGAAACCATTATAGATTCATAATACAATATAGATTTAGAATCTATAAGCTATGAATTATTCATACATATATATACATTCTGAATATAATAAATAAATTCTAAATCATGTACAAAAATGGTTCCAGATTTAAATTCATCCAACAAAGATGACAAGAAAAACATATTAATATCCTTGAAACTATCAGTTATTAATGTCAAAGTAATCTTGACTCAAAGTCAAATATTACTCATATAAATTACAAATATATATATATATATAGATATATATATACATTGACAAAACATTAGTTAGATGGCTGAATTCTATACATGGTAGTGACCAACCTGTAGATGGATGAAATAAAAATTATGGTAAATTATTTTGTCGAAGAAATTTGAAATTATGATGGTGTAAACTATGAATATGATGTACCTTTACCAAAAACCCACACAAAAATGGGTTAGATTCAGATCAAATAGAATCTAATACAAATAGACAAAATATTAAGAATCGTCAATATAATTAAAATTATAAATATACCTTATTAGCCAAGTATGAGGTAGCGAAGTTTCTTTTGTAAAATAAATAATAAAATCAAACATACAAGTCATATGGTGAACTCGGAATGAAATTATAATTTTGTAATAGTATGGAAAATATACCAGCCTAGATCCAACTTAACTCCGGATCTATCAAGCGCCGAGAGGGATCAAATCTCTCGAGGTGAAAACCTCTTTTTTGAGTGCAAAACTTGAGGAAAGGTTTTCACCTCGAGAGATTTGATCCCTCTCGGCGCTTGATAGATCCTGAGTTAAGATGGATCTAGGCTGGTTTCACTCATGTGAGACCAAGGAAAATCTATCGATAATATGAGGAACATATCCTTAGTTTTATCAGTAATATGTAAAAACATCTAATATTAACATAACCATTTTAAATATGTTAAATATGTTCCTCATATTAGTTACCTCAGTTTGTTGAGATGATAAATATTGTAAAATAGCTTTAATGATGAAATAAAATTTTGAATGCAAAGTGACAATGTAATAATATTGAATCATAGAAACCGTGAATAATAATAATGTAGTCAATTACGAATAGTCTTCATTGTGATCGATTTCAAACTATTTTCTTCTATTATTCTTATTTTCACCCATGTTAGTTTTGTCATATTTTCATATTCATTATTTGAAAATGATAGTTGGAATCTTAAACCATTTAAATATTTAGCTCGAGTTGTTGTATTAAACATTATCCCTTGTCTCTCTTGCTCTCGAATATTAATAGGTTGAATTACTATAACACAAAAATCAATGTACATTGTCAATAATTTCTTGTGCTTACACTGAAATCATTGCACACACAATATTAATCCAATGACTTTAAAATTAATGTACCATCATACATCCAATAACATCAAATTATAAATCAACATATACAGTGAAATCAATGCAACTAATGCAAGAAATCAAATAATAATAGAAAACAACATCTACACTAAAATCAATGCATCTAATGCAAGTAATGAAATATGATTAGAAATCAACATCTACACTCAAATGAGTCTAGTGCAAGTAGGAAAATAGGATTTAAAGCCAACATTTACACTGAAATCAATGCATCTAGTGCATGCAATCAAATAGGATTAGAAATCACCATCTACACCGAAATAAATGCAATTAGTGCAAGGAATCAAATAGGATTATAAATCAGCTACATTTAAATCAATGCATTTAGTTAAATCATCTACATTTAAATCAATGCATTTAGTGCAAGCAATCAAATATAACTATAAATCAACACCTACATTGAAATTAATGCATCTAGTGCAGTAATGAAATATGATTAGAAATCAACATCTACACTCAAATGAGTCTAGTGCAAGTAGGAAAAGAGGATTTAAAGCCAACATTTACACTGAAATCAATGCATCTAATGCATGCAATCAAATAGGATTATAAATCACCATCTACACCGAAATAAATGGATTTAGTGCAAGGAATCAAATAGGATTATAAATCATCTACATTTAAATCAATGCATTTAGTTAAATCATCTACATTTAAATCAAGGCATTTAGTGCAAGCAATCAAATATAATTATAAATCAACATCTACATTGAAATTAATGCATCTAGTGCAAGTAATCAAATAAGATTAGAAATCACCATCTACACTGAAATCAAAGAATTTAGTGAAAGCAGTCAAATAGGATTAGAAATCACCATCTACATTGAGATCAATCCATTCAGTGCAAGCAATCAAATAGGATTAAAAATAATCTACATTGAAATCAATTCATCTAGTGAAATAAATCAAATATAACCAAAAATCTAAATCTAAATTAAAATTAATACATCGAGTGAAATCAATCAAATAGGATTAGAAAGCATCATCTACGCTGAAATTAATGCATTTAGTGCAAGAAATCAAATAGGATTAGAAATCATCTACATTAAAATCAATCCATCTAGTGTAAGTAATCAAATATCATTAGAAATCAACATCGACACCAAAATCAATTCATCTAGTGCAAGAAATCAAATAGTATTAGAAATCACCATCTAAACTTAGATCAATGCATCTACTGCAGGAAACCTTCTCCCCTCTCTCCCATATATATATCTATATATCCATCCATCTCTCCTTCTTTTTCTCTTTATCTCACCCCACCATACACACACTCTCTCTCACTCCATATCTATCAATTTCCTTTTCCCTCCCTCCTTCTCTCCATCTATATTTTTTTCTCCTCACCTTACATCTCTATCTATATCTCACTCTATCTCTCTCTATATCAACTCCAAAACATAAAATCTCTTTCTCCAATCTATCTATCTATCTATCACTCTCTCCTCCTCCTCCTCCTCCTCTCTCTCTCTCCCTCTCTCTCTCTCTCTTGCTTCTATCTCTCTTCCTTCCTTCTACCCTTTATCCCTCTCTCTCCATCTTCTTTACCACTCCCTCTCTCTCTCTCTCCACCTTTCACCCTCTATGTCTTTATTCTTCCCTCCCCCTCTCTCCCTCTCCATCCTCATATCTCTTTCCCTACCTCTATTCACTCTCTCTCTTCCTTTCTCTCCCCCCCCTCTCTCTCTATCTTCACCTTCCAACTTTGTTACCATATGCCTCTCTTTCTCCTTCTCTCCCCCCTTCTCTCCATATCTCCTTATTTGTCTCTTTATCTCACCCCAAAACATACACACTCCCTCTTCATCTCTCCCTCGTCACTACCCCTCTCTCTCCACTACTCACTTTCTATGTATTTATTCTTCCCTCCCTCTCCCCTCATCCAGCTCCATCTCTCAATCCCTCCATCTCTCCCCCTCTAGATCCATATTTCTATCCCTCCCTCTCTCCTCCTCTCTTTCAAGTCCCCTCTCCTTTCCTTCCTCTCTATCCCTTTCTCTCCTACCTCCCTTTCTCTTCCCCCATCTCTCTCTCTCTCCATCTCTCAATCCCTCCCTCTCTCCCCCTCCAAATCCATATTTCTATCCTTCTCTCTCTGCTCCTCTCTTTCAAGTCCCCTCTCTTTTCCTTCCTCTCTCTCCCTTTATCTCCTACCTCCCATTATCTTCCCCCATCTCTCTCTCGCTCTCTCTCTCTCTCTCTGCCTCCTCCCTACAATCCTCTCTTCCCCCATCACTCTATTCCTCTCTCACCTCCTTCTATATGACCCCCCAACTCTCTCTCTCTCTCTCCCTGTGTCCTCCAATCCTTTCTCTTCCCCCATCACTCTATCTCACTCTCCAACTATCTTACAATTTCTATCCCTTTATCCTTCTCTCCCCCCTTGTCTCCATCACTCCTCCTTTCTCCTTCTCTCCCCCTTGTCTCCATCACTCCTATGTATCTTTATCCCACCCATAAGCATACACACTCTCTCTCCATCTCTCCCTTGTCACTCCCTCTCTATGTATTTCATCTTCCTTTCCTCGCTCTGCCTCTAGCTCCATATCTATATCCCTCCTTCTCTCCTCCAACTCTCATCCTTTCTCTCTCTCCCTTTCTCTCCTACCTCCCTCTCCCTTCCCCCTTCTTTCTCTCTCTCTCTCACTCTCTACCCTCCAATCCTCTCTTATTCTCCCTCCCTCTCTCCTTATCTCTCTTCCACCTCCATCTTTATGTCTCCCTCTCCCTCTCTTACCCTTCTCTAACTCTCTCACTCTTCTCACTCTCCCTCTCTTCATTCCTCTTCTCCCTTCTCCTTCAATTTATCTCCATATCTCCCTTGTAACTCCCCCTATTTCTCCACCTCTATCATATATCATATATCATGATATATTAATATATATTACAATATAATAAATTTAATATTCTATTAATCTAAACATATTAATTTAATAATATTAATTTTTTAATATTAATGTTAGGGTTAATAATGTTTTTTTTTCATGGTATTAATAATAATTTGGTCCATCGTATTTGACCCTTATACTTCATATATAATCAAATCTTGATTTCTTATCGTATTTAATATATTTTTATTTATTTACCTTAGCTCTTTATACCTCTTTTATATTTACTTATTTACCATACCTATTTTATAAATATATTATTTGGCCCATGCTATTATTAATAATTTGTCCCATGGTATTTGGCCCATGGTATTAATAATAATTTTTCCCATTGGCTTCACCTAAATAAAACCTGTTTTTGAGTTTTTGTAAATATAAAGTGGTTTATTGAGTAAATATAAAAACCGGTTTTATTTATTTACCATATCTCTAGTTTATTTATATTTTTATTTATTTACCATACCTCTTGTGTAATATAAAAAGAGGTTTTATTTATTTACCATAATTATGGTTTGTTTATATTTTTAAGTATTTACCATATTTTATTTATTTATCATATCTCTTTTCTGAATGTTAGTAAACTCTTCATATTTTAAGTTTATATCATTTAAATTTATTTTTAATAAATGTTTAAATGCTCATTTATATGTTTATGTAAGCTATTGTTCAAACCGACATTTTTTTTGGCTTCCCACATACTTACACATCGGGGTCATACTGGGCTGTAGAATGCGCCTCTCGACGCAATAAAATGTATTACCTACGTTTTGGGTTGGAAACCATATACTGGGTATTTGATGTCAATTCATGACTTGTACGGAATCATGAAAAGAGGGGGCTTTATTGTGTAATAAAACATTTTGTTAATATTTGAAATTAACAAATGACCATAAACATCATGAACAAGTTAAATAAAGGAAACCTCAATGATTCCTATAAATATTATGTTCATTAAACCAAATTTAAAGGAAAATGAAACTATGAAAGTATGTGACCTCTGTGATGTTCCAAAAAAAGGCACGAAAATGGATGTAGGTCATTTACGTTGCAAACGAAGTGGAAATTCACCAAAGATGAACACACAGTGAAGAAGTTGCCCAAAAATGAAACGATGGAAAAAAATGAAACCCTAGCTAAGATCAATTGGTGGTAACCAAATACGATGTGATCTTAACCATTAATCCACCAAATAAATCCACCATACAGCTATCTAGTGAAGTTAATAAGCCCATGTGATGATACAAGTCAGACTCACTGCTAATAAATGGGACTACAGTAAAGTTGGTTGTCATTTAATAGAATAAAGAAATATCTCGGTAAAAACTATATAAAATATAAGATCATCAAATCAGTCTTAAAAGATGAATCATTGAGTATCAATTCGCATATGAAAACACTGACATATATGATATTGTCACATCTGAGTTCAATACAATTCATAATGTGGAAATACGATAAGGGTATGAGGTACATAATTTGAATTCAATGGTTGTGAAAGAAATTTTAGGACATTAAATATGTGTTGAACCAAGTATAAAAACAAAAGGGTTAATATCTTATTCAAATCATAATAATAGAGATTACTATATAAAATCATAGGCATGAGTTAAGTTGAATTGAAATGCTCTGTTGAATAAATATACATATGAAATCTCGAAAATAGTCTTATAGACTTAGAGATAAAAAAATGTAGATACATACAATATAGGAAATTAAAATATATGTTAAAATCATATATGAGTGTAATATATGATAAAAAATATATATATGAGGAAACTCTTAATGGTTAATTACAGTTAAATTTGATGTATGTATATAGTGACATACTTAAATGTTTAGAGAGACGTAGGAATCTCTAACTATAAGTGTTAGTTTAGTATGAGCATTTTGAAATTTTATACATTAAAATAAGTATAAAGATACCATGTATATGAGAATAATTTCAAATCATATTAAAGGAATGAGTGTTTACGAAAATATTCATAGAGATGAATAAAGAGACGACATCATTAAATTTGAAAAGATGGAAATAAAATCCTTGAATTAATTTCTATAAGAGAATATACATTAACAAAATAAAATAATTAAATGAGAGAAGAAGAACTAAGAAAGTGAAAATAGAAGTAATATAATGATATAAATAAATAAATAATGGTATCAGAGCCCATGTTGAAAAAAATGGGCCTATGTGTTCCCACACAGAAAAACCCAAAAATATGTTGTTGTGAAATAGAAGAGAATAAAAGTTCTTTCCTTTACACAATATGATTTACTATTTAATTTTTGTGTACAATGATTGAAGTTTAGAACTTTTACAATTTTTATTATGAATGAAGAAGGAGAGTTGTACATGGATCTAGGCGGTGCAAAAAACCCACCAGATCAAAATGCTCAATTGCTGGACATGATAAGAGATATGCAACGAGAAATGGTTCAACTAAGGACTAACAATGAATGATTTTTGCAAGCCAGTGAAGATAAATAGAGGCTGCTCAGATAGTTAACCTCTCGGTATAGTCATGAAAGTGAAGACCATGGAAGAAAGAGGAAAGAGGCTGAAACCAACTCAGAAGGGTCTGAGGGTGGGGAAGCATTTGGAATATGAGAATCTAGAACAATTGTGGTGGCTGAAAACCTTGAGAGTTCTGTTTTTGAATGGCCAAAATATACTCTTCGAAAGTGAGGCTACGCGGAATTATAGGGGTAGTCGAAGTCATACTAGATGTAGATGGGGCTGCAGGAGGTTGAGTATCCAGAGAAGGAGCATATAGTCGATGAATTTCCAACATTTTCTTATCAAAAGTATAGGTAGAAACCATAGGCATAGTCTTAACTGTACTAGCAGGTGCAGACTCGAGAGCGTCAGTTTTTGATCTACTCAGACCCTGATTGACAGGCCATGTCAGATTAATTATGATAGACTGAAGATTGTGAAAAGACTCTGGTGACTGTGTCATAACAACCGGTGTAGACAAAGCTACACATACGGTAGGGAAAACTGGGACAGATGTAACAATAACTGATGAACTCGGTGTCAAAGGTGACAGTCCTAATGAAGGCAGGACTAAACTAGTGGGAGGAGTTGATGTACTGGATTGTGTTATAAGTGTAACACTGGACATAATCTAACTCAAAGTTCGACAACCAGGTGGAAGTGACACTTATTGTGGAGAATATTGAAAGAAACATGCGGGAGATCTTGAGGGAAAATTTGATATTCACCTGTAGAAACAGGCATTCCTTCACTGTCAATAGGACTTGAAGAATCCATATCTGGCGAAGTTGTAAAATTGTCGAAAAGATGACGAGGACTAGGAAGTATAGCATCAACTATAAATGGTGATCCTAAATTAATAAGAGGGAATTCTTCCTCGTCCCCAAAAACATACCAACCACCTAAATGAGGCCAATTGAACTCAACGGGCTCTTAAGGAGGAGATCGAGTAGCAAGAGGTAAAAAAGTTGGGAGAATAAGTTGCGAAAACTCGATAGACGTAGTGGGCTGAGGGGTTTTGTAAGACATGTCAAGAAAAGAACTACCACTAGGAGGTAGTGACGAAGATGACGAGACTGGTAGTTCTGCCACTGTGACCATATTTCAAAAATAGAAAAGGAAAAAGAGAGAGCTGAAATAAGGTTTCAAGACCAACGCCTAAGGAAAAACAAAACAAGTCAAGTAACAAACTCTAAATGTGCATGTAATTGTGGGAATTTTATTTTATGACATTGAAACTAGACTTTGTTGTTTCATTTTTTAAGAGTCGAGAAATAGGAAAAAGATGACTCTAGTCACTTTCAATTTTAAACGAGCGTGAAAGGGCGAGTGCTCGATGATCTCTTCTAAAAAAAGATCAAAATGACTACTCTGGTATTCTAATAAAGAGGGTGTACCAAGTTTTCGTGAACTGCAATATACTCCTTGGTGATCAAATGAAAGAGAAATGACCATGGACTTTCCGTACATGCAAGTGGTCTCCCCGAATGTTGTGTTCAGTGTATCACGCTTACACGACAACAGACTCGACTTCCTATGGATAAAGGATTTAAACATATAGGGGTCTACCTTAATATACTCGACAGTACAGGGAGCAGATGTTCATAGTAGCCGTGTCTAAAGCCAAAAACGCGAACGACAACTACTAGGTTTTAAGACGTTGGAACACGTCTCTAACCTAGACCACTAAAATTTTTTTGTTACGTTCCAATGTTTCCTTAGGTTAATTCAATTGATTTTATAGCTGATCTTGAATTATGTTTCAATTTCAAGGCCTTACCGAATGTCAATCTCAAATTTCCTAAATGCAAACTATGTGCAACTGAACACCATTTTCCATTCAATGAATGCTAATTACAAGAAGGATAGAGATCTTTCAAACAATAGCAATCAAATGAAATCAAACGAAGAAATCCGCTAATGCATCTAATTTGATCGAGCGAAAAATTAAAAATTCTTTCTTAGTTAATGAAGAACTAGTTATGCGAAAGAAATTTCCTTTGTCATGCAAATGAAAAGAATGCAATTTTTTTATTTTTCAACGAAATGAAGCACACAATGCACTAATTATATGGAAAAACAAGACAAAAACTAGTTTGAGTATTGCGAATGTAAATAGATAAATCCACTAATGGATGAAAGCAACACAAACACAAAGATGCACTCAAACCAATGGTGCACTCTTCCAATCAAAGAGAAAGTTTTGAAACAATCTCGACAAACAATGTGATCTATGCTCGGAGTAGCAAGAAGAAATTCAAACAAAACCGGAAATGATCATTGAAGCAGAACAAACGCTCAAAGGATCAAAAAGTACTTAAATACAATTGATCAAGAGGTGTG
Organism: Pinus albicaulis; assembly: GCA_034641835.2. NCBI lineage: Eukaryota > Viridiplantae > Streptophyta > Pinopsida > Pinales > Pinaceae > Pinus > Pinus albicaulis. The sequence goes on from CM076572.1 coordinate 1,064,035,291, forward strand.
ACTAACAAGAATAAAAATGAATCGACTTCCAATTAGAAGCCTCAGTGAGCTAGGACACTGAGAATCCCTAAGGACATAAACTACACTGATAAGTAAACATACGTACAACTGAGAAAAACAAGCCTATGAAAGTAAAAAAATCTCAACAAAACAATTGCAAATCATAAATCGACCTAGAGGCAAGTACAACTCACCAAAAACTCAAAAGGATAGTCAATCCAAACCCTATAGGATTCGAGGGAACTGTAAGGCTGTAATCTGCACCAAAGAGGGGTTGGCGCTAGTGCAACATAAGAAACATGCGCCAATCGGTGCGACTGTTTAACTGAAAAATTCACCAAGTGAGATATCTATGGGAGAATGAGAAATCGAATGAGAAGAGGTCAATTATGACACTCTAGAGCTGAACAAGTGGACTCTAAATGGGCAACCAAGAAGGACACAAAAATCAGCAACATCTCACTGATTAGGCAACCAAGAAAAAGCATACTATTTCATTGGAAACATCCAAGAATAGAAAAGAGGGAAACATCTGAAAAAATAGGAAAAAGGAAACATCTAAAATATATTGGCTTTATCTAATTATGCATTTTGATTTTATCTTTTGTAATAAAGAGAATGATTGCATTGTTTATAAAATGCTCATCTCTTCTTCATAAAAAAGTTAGTGGTATTGTTTCCAAAGCTGTGTTATTCCAGTTTTTGTGTCTATAGTCTGTTCTGTGATTCCCTACCTTAATTTTTAGATCTGCAAGTAGATCAATTGGTATCAGAGCGTAAGATCTTGGAAGCCATCCACCTGTTCAAAGATTTTTTTTTTTAAAAGGGTCATACATTTCACTCCATTCGGTGGATGAAAATAATGCCGCCCCGTCAAGAGCCCTCCCATGCAGACTCGCCAGTGAATGATTTAGCTAGGGCTCTACAAGAGCTAATTACGCTGCACCAACAACAACGTCCTCCAAGGCAAATGCAGCTTGATACACGCTTTCAACTGCCCAAATTCTCAGGGAAAATGAATGGTGAGACTGTTGATTCTTGGATCTGCAGCCTCTCCAACTATTTTAGAACCTGTCCAACGATGGAAGAGGAGATGAAACTTCAGATTGCCGGTCTACAATTGGAAGGCCTAGCACAAACATGGTGGGATACTCATCTTGAGAATATGTCCTTGGTTGTGGAACTTGGAGAACAAGCCGAGACCAGATCGATGCCTATCACATCTTGGAAACTATTTTGCGAGGCCTTACGTGAACGCTTCTATCCTCTAGGATATATGCAAAATCTCCTTGCCAAATGGTTGCAGCTTCGACAACTACCCAATCAATCAGTGCAAGCCTACCTTGATGTCTTCTGCAAGTTGCGCATTCAACTCCATATATCCGATCAGGAAGAGGTACTAATTATCAAATTTAATTCTGGTTTGCTAATGCTTCTTCGTCGTGAAGTTGAGTTGTTTGATAGTGCTTCATTAGACAAGGCCTTTATTCGGGCCCTGGCAGTGGAACGCAAAGTGGGTACTCGAATCCGATATCCTCAAGCCATAAATGGTCCATCTCCCTTTGGTTCTTCTAATGTCGCCTCTGCCTCATCCCCAACACCTCACCGCACCCCCTAGTGCACATTTCACAAGACCAACTCACATGCTTCTACAGATTGTCGAGTATTGAAAAATCTTCACCCCCAGAAAACTCTTTTTACAGAGGTCGAACAACCAAAGGCCACTACCCCACTTCTAGCTGTTTCTCTCGAAAATCCGATAGAAGTGGACCCCTCTCTCATCCTCATGACTACTAATGCAACAAACACCTCTGTTACACCTTTTTTTACCCATAATTGTCAAATCAAACATGAGTTGGCCACGCTTATTCTTGACAATGGGAGTCAAAATAATCTTGTGTCACAAGACTTAGTTGAATGACTTTGCCTTCCCACCACTCCTCACCCACACTCGTATCATCTCGGTTGGGTTAGAAAGGACGGTCCTCGTCTTACCATCTCACAATGTTGTGCTGTCACCTTTCCTATTGGACCTTCTCGTGATATTGTGGTCTGTGATGTTTCTCCTCTAGATTGTGCTGATTTATTGCTAGGAATTCCATACCAAGAGGCTCGACATGCTGTTTATCATGCTATAGATAACCAATACCACTTGCAGTATGATGGGCGCACCTATGTGCTCACATCCTCAGCTAGCACATCAACCCAACCTTCCATTGGCAAAGCTCCCATTATGAGAGTCAATTTAAACCAAGATGTTTCTTTGTGCTTGGTTCGCCCTGTTAAGCCACACAACCTCACCAATCCAGTCCCTCCTTCAACGACTCCTCTACTCCACGAATTTGCAGATGTCTTCACCCAACCCACAGGGCTGCCTCCAGCACGCTCTGTTGAACACCACATTGATCTTATTCCTGGTGCTTCCTTACCCAATACCCCATCTTATCGCCTTGCTCCTCGAGAGGCGGCTGAGATAGAACGCCAAATTGAAGAATTGTTGACATCTGGTCATATTCAGACTTCATCCTCGCCATGTGCATCTCCACCTTTTATTATTCCCAAAAAAGATACTTCTGAATGGCGCCTCGTGACGGACTATCGAGCCCTTAATAAAGCCATTGTTAAAAACCGCTACCCCCTTCCCCGCATTGAGGATTTGTTGGACCATTTAGACAGGGCTTGTTTCTTCACAAAGATGGATTTAACTGCAGGCTACCATCAAGTTCGCATGCATGCAGCCGACACATGGAAAACTACTTTTAAAACAAAGTTTGGGCTATGTGAATGGTTGGTCATGCCATTTGGACTGACCAACGCACCAGCCACCTTTATGAGATTCATTAATGATGTTTTCAGGGCACATTTGGGTAAGTTTGTGGTCATCTACCTTGATGACATTTTAGTATTCAGTAAATCTTGGGAAGACCATCTTCAGCATGTTCGCACCATACTTGAGTTATTGCGAGCACATCACCTTCAGGTCAAAGAAAATAAATCCTATTTTGGACAAAAATCAGTTCAATATTTGGGATTTATTATTGACAACAAAGGGGTTTGCCCAGATCCCTCTCATGTACAAGCCTTGGCGCAATG